>JAXDDX010000107.1:770000-1147500 GCA_034670405.1 Hoplostethus atlanticus
TTTGAATTATGACTCAACACCTTGCTGAATGCTGTGTGTGAATCCTGCTATTTTTCTCACCCACCGCTTGCCAAGTGTTGTCCAATCAGCACCTTGTTCACACCTGGCAATAGTGGCGGTGACGTCATTCCGATCTCAAATTAATCACGCTGTCTGACGGAGCCGGCACAATGCTGTTCTTCTGTAAACCTGCAGAAGAGACACAAAGATTAAGCCTGTAATCACCGGAGCAACAAAGGAGGTTCTTTTAGAGTCGCAGTCAGAAATAGAAGCAGAAATGTGCTGGAATTTGTGATATTAGTGCAGAGGCATGTTGAGCAGTGTCATTTGTTACTTACCTTAAAAAGTGTTACCTGCAATATGGCTGCAAAGGTTGTTGTCCGATGGGGTTTTACTTTTTTAGAAATTGCACAAACATAAAATGAAATGAAACAATAAGGAGAAAAATAAAAGTAACAACATTCTAATTTTAAAATATTAAAATAATTAAAATTAAAATAATTAAAATAACAGATTACAATAATTAAATAAACGAATGTGTTCAGTTACTAGTTACCACAATAAAGTAATCTAACTACTCTACACGTTATGAGTTACAGCACATACTGATACACATGGCACAAGGACAACAGAATCCACACGGTGCAAAGGGACAGTGCAAGGCGATATATCGTCACCGGTCAAAGTTCAGTAACTCACTGATGTGGCACAAATTCAATAATTAATAAAACCAATTATAGTCAATTATATCAACACGCCTGTTCTGGGTTTGGGCTGCTCTCTTGAATCTATGGTGTTGTTCTGGAAGGTTCCTGGTCGTCGTCCGGCCCAGACATTAACGTGGCTACTCCTTCTTGTAGTACAGCACTAAATTGATTTCCTGGACTTGGTCATTATTTGACCGCTGAAGAGGAAAGTGTCCCTACCGGTAATTAAAAAGTGATTTTTTTTAAAAGGAATCTTCTGCCTCATTAAAATCTCACAGGGTATGTGGGGGGGGGGGGGTATTATCTGCTGAAAGGGCAGCCAGGTAGTTCACACCATCCCGATGAAAGGTTGAATAGAAATTGAAGGTCTCTTTTCTCACAGTATAATTTATGCGGCGAGTGATGTCCACAGAGGAAATCGGTTTGAACGTATCAGTCCACATTGTGTTTCCACAGGAAGTGAGCGGAGCAGCAGAGAGCGCCCATTCAGGGTTTTTCCCAAGCTTTTTTCAGGCAGGATGTAAAGAAATCTTGTGAAGAGGTTAAGCCATTGTTAAATCCACAATGCTTAATCATTCCCCTAAAATAACAGAGAAACATCCACCGGGGAACGGACGCCAATGGAAAGATTAACTGGATTAGTACCAGATGATGCGGTGCAGCAGTGATTGGGTCTGGATCCAGTCGGGGTGGTTTATGGTGGTTTGGAGCCTGTCGGCCGTCGGCGGATGCTTTGTTAAAAATGCAAATCTCCGCTTATGTTAAAACGTGAATGTAAGCGATGTCACTCAAACTGACAAAAACATTCCACATCCACAATATGAGCACATTTCTGGTATTTTGTAAGGATACCACGCCTCAGGAAGGCATGGCTTTCTACATTTCCTTTCAGCTTGGTTCCAACCTTGACAGAGGAGAGGGACTCAAAATAATAGATTCCATGGGGATATGGCTGATTTTTTTTGAAGCACACTGTAAATCTTTGGCTGGGATAGCCACTGTGGGCTTGTTATGGTTGCTCCTTATGAATAACTGTGGAGGTCCTGCAGCCTTTAATAACCCCACTAACTCAGTATCCTCCCTTCCCCACTGTCACTCTGGTCATCTCCATACAGAGGGACACAAAGAGACGAACCCCAGGGCGTCCATGAATAGGGATGTTTATAACAGCGTGGGACAATTTGTCACTCCTTAGCACAACCTGTGTCCTGCAGGAAGCCAAATAATGATTTTAACTGCCTGTCCAAAAGATTGATCTCCCTAATCCTCCCCAACCTTCTTCCTAGTGAAAGGTGCAGACTAATTTACAACAGTGCCGACGATGGGCAGGCTCTGCTGTGAATGAATGATCTGGCCTCTAGCAAAAAAGAGGTAATTTCCTCTTAATGTAGTGCCGTAAACATTTATCATCACGCTGAGCTGACAGCGCACCTACACAGTGAGGACGCTGCAAGTGCTACCTTTAATCTGTGGAGATTTTTACTTCTGATTATCTATGTGGCCGACAATCACCGCCCACTGTGCTTGGCTAATTTTACGACCCCGTGCAGCAGTAGCTGTCGGCTGGGGAGGCACCATGAATGAAAATAAATCCTTAGGCAGCACAAAGGGACGACTTCAGATGAGTATCAGTTGATGCCACAAGGGGATAGAGAAATATTAATGGTAGGTATCTGATATAATGACAAAAGCAAAGACGAGCACAAACCAAAGTATTGAATGACGCTCGACGCCAGGCTATCAAATGACATGTAATCATGTGGACAACCCTGGTGGCGTTGACACTTTGGGATGTGTAATATTGCAGCAGTTCGGGGAAGCTAGGACTCTTCATTAGGCTGAGGATAAATAATGTAGAATCACATTAACTTGCTCACGCTGGGAGAGAGGCATTTCACATGAATGTATAATGCGATAAAATGCAGAAATCACCTTACAGAATTGAGTGCAAGTAAGAGACGAGGCAAAGAAGAGGGAGAAGGAGAAGAGGTGGAGTTTCATGTATGCCCTAAGCAGCTGAAGAGGCTCCTGAGTGCATGTAGACCAGCTCCACAGATGAGGTGCTACAGAACAGCATCGCCCCGCCGTCAACTCCTATACTAATAAATCATGACTGTCTGTTCTGCTAATCCGCCAGAGTCTTGTTTTTTTTATTTTGGTGACATCTTTGGTGCTAAGCGTGGTCATTGCTGTGGTGTTTTTTGCACTGCACTTCCCAGAGATCACTTGGGTTGTCTGTTCAGCCACGGTGGCTATCGCTGCTCATGCTAACTACCCAGTTCTTCCTCTGTTTATTCCAAACAAACCAGAAACAGAACAGCAAATGCAAAAGCTTTCATGACCTGGAGTTGGATATCTGTTGTGTTATATCAATCAGTGATAGAGAATAGCAAAGCTGACATTTATTTATATGGAAATGCCACAGATTATTACTCTGAAATGAAAGAAAATGAAAAAGGTAATTTACTTTAAGCCCGCTGGCGCCGCGGTGACACATCTGCATTCTGCGTTTGCGTTCTGAATCTCTGAAATTCCTCTGAAGGATTTTTCATAATCTTTAAGACCAAGCTCTCATCAAAACGCAGAATGTGAGAGCCAAGAAGAAGACTTGGCGGTTGCTGACAAGTGAAAAGCGTATTAAATCCAGTGTCACCAGAAGATCAATACCTACCGAAAGCGTTGGTGCTTGTCCGCTGGGGTGACGTGCCGTCAGCATGCATTTGCATTACATTGTTGTGGACTATCTGAGCCGGAGTTAAAGTTCACTCCCAGAGATTGGGGTGGATCAATCTCTGTCCTGTCAATCACAATCAGTCCCAAATGAACAATCCCAAATGGAGTCCAATACCTGACCTAGCAGTGGAGGAGGGGGGTGGGGGCTATTGGCTATCATTGTCTTCAAAGCCTTCAATATGTTTTTTCCTTTTTTCGACAGTTGACATCGGTAATTAACTTGTATTTCTCGTGAAATCAAAATTATATTGCTGGAATGGACTCAGTCACTGTTGTTTACTACTTCCTGTAAATCCAACCTAATCCAAAACATCATTGTGGATTATAATGGGATTATAATGGATCATCATAACCGTAGTTTGGGACTAAATCTTCAGGAATATGGCAAATAATAATAAATAAGAGCAACTCGCCAAGTGAAGTGCATGTTTCATGTTTTAAGACACCAAACATCAAATTTGATCCACAACGTTCGTCCTAATATGAGCAATCTAAAAATAGTTCCTGCATTGTCATAAAAATTAGCAAAACTTAGAAAGCGTTCCCCCTCACTTGACACTTTGTACTTTTCAAAAACTACAAAAGGATTTCAAATAATTGCATTTATTAGATTTTTTTTTTTTTGGACTGAGATCTGCAAGAAAACAACTAGAAGATTATGTGAGATGTTTGTAAATGTTATTTGAGGAGCTTCACCATGTGGGATTTGACCTAATTTGACTCACAAGCAAAACCTTGATCAACATTTGACTTCATGTTACTCAGACTTACTTTGTGGGTCGTAGTTGTTTGGATAAATTCTGTTTTCCCGCTAAGATCGTTCTAATTTAGCCTCCGTTAGCTACATCAGCTAATATTAGGTGCCCTTATTATATCTTAATGGGATTTTCAGATGTAGGGTGAACCTCTCATCAGACTATTAGCACAGTGGAGAACACATGGTTCACTAATGGATGGCATATGAGCGCAGTCCCTGAGGTTTGATAATAAATAGTCATTGCCCACCCGCTGCTATGTGTGAAAATACAGGAGCTGCAATTTGCCTCGTGCAACTTCTCCTTCGACAGCAAAATCAGGCAAGAGGAAGTGAAACCGGCTGAGAATCCTATGATTATTTATTCCTTGACCTTGGAAGTCCTCATGATACGCACCGTGGGTCCTTCACCTTTGACTGGAGAGATGATAATGGTGATGATAGTGATGATATCATGGTGATGATGATGATAGTGGTGATATCATGATGATGATGATGATGATAGTGAGGACGATGACCTTCATGCACATCTGGATAATATGACACATAACCTTTCCAAAGCTTTTTCTGTATTGGAATGCCACCAAGGATTACCTGTAAACAGTTTAAATTGATTACAAATCCAGAATCAGAATCAGAATCAGAATCGGTTTTATTGCCAAGTATGTTTTTGCACACAAGGAATTTGACTTATTCAATAAAATTTAGAATAAAAAAAAAACAAGTACTGTAAAAGGCAAAGAATACAATAGAAAATAGAAAATTTCACACTAAAATATATGAAAAGATATTATAAGAGATAAGAAAAATAATAACAATAAAATAAACAGAATATGTGCCATATACTGTATGTGTGCAAGGGTGTGTGGAAAACTTTACAATGTGTGGTTTAAATAATGTGCATTGTACAAAATATAGTCCAAAAATTGTGTGTTATCCATAATCCAAACATACTTTAAATGAAAGGGTAACCATGATAAAAAAAATACATTGTATTTTTTAGATATGTTTTCATATTTAAACTAACTGACAGAATCAGTGAAGCTATATGTGATTTTATTTTGAAACTCATGCATCCTGTTCATTCCCGCCATCTTCTCTCCACCTCCTGTTGTCCAGCAGGTATCTCATGCCAGAGCCAGTCAGGTTTCATCACACCTCCTTGATCCAGCTACTTCGGTTCACTGCCAACACTCCACTCCTGTTGGTTAGCCCTGGTAATGCATCGTCTGCAACTAAGCATTGTAAATTAAATGAAGTAATTAGCGAAATTGCCAGAAATCTATGTTGTCATTAAGTTGCCACTCCGTAAGAGTAATCATTTGCCTCTTATCCACTTAATTGATTGGCACACAAACAAACGAAGAACCCCTCTGGTCTTATCGTTCCATTGAAGAGTGTATCTCTCATCACTCTGCTGGGCTGTAAACAACACATTATCAGAACATTGCATTTCAGACAGACAGAAGCCTTTTCAGACTGTTTTGTGTATGGATCCCATTGAGGTACTTTAACAATAAAACAGGATAAAACTGGCATTTGGCAAAGCATCGCACCCCAGCCCACTCATGGCTGTAGATAACTACGTTGTTCAAGTGTCATTTTATTCTGCAAAATCTCAAAGCAAAATATTCAGAACTGAACCTTTCCCCTTCTTTGTATGGTCTATGAAGGACCTGCCCCCTGTAGGATTCCTGGATCTTATCTGGATCTTTCAATAGGTCCTGGTGCAGTGAAGTTGCTTTCATCTCTGAAGAAAGAGACGCTATCTAAAACCTGAAAAGCATTTTGAGCTTCTCTTGCCACTTGGGAAAATGTCAGGAGTTCGGGGCCATCGGTGTTTTTCACTGATCATGGTCCAGAGAAATAAACAATCTAATGTGTTGACTAGCGTTTCAAGGTTTCCCAAAGAAGCACAGCGAGGCTGAACTCAATTACTTTTGACAAAAATGTACAACAGATCTGACCATGAAGCTCACAGTGCATTTTCAGATGCCCAAGGCTCTGTTTTGTCCACCTTGATGCTCTTCATGCAGCTCTCCATCTGAGGGAAAAAAGAAAAGCATCTTGTGAACCACATGACCAACCCCAAGGTTGATGAATCCCATCTCTATGGATTTCAGAATCAATGTGTATCTGTCAGGTTGTAGTTTGGGCATTTCGCTGCTCCACAAGCATGAAAGCACCCCTGTGTTTAGGCAGCTCAGTTCCCTAACGCTGTCCAATCACAGTCCAGCCAAGAGGAACCAGAGCAAAGTGGATGTCAGCATGCTTCTCTGGTGATGGATGGGCCTCACTAGAGAGATGATGGATGACCAGGGTGGCCATGTTTGTTTCATATCATGCAGAATGAGTTACTATGGCAATACTGCTGCTCCAATGACCTCTGGTTGACCTATGTCAAAAAGAGAAGCCGGCGGTGCCTTTGGCCTGGTGGATGACAGACAAGTCAAGAAGCACACTGACGTTTGACAGAACAAAGATTCTTGTGAAAAGTATTAAAATCTTGTTGATTTTGCTGTTTTCCGTCAGCTTCTGAATCTACACCCACGTGTGATTGATTGTGGACTAATGTTTGTTTTCTTCTTCTCAGCACAAAATTCCAATAAGTTGTGCTAATTAAACACAGAGGAAGTAATTAAAAGTCTCACTATCTGCTGTGGGCAGGCTGCATGTCTCGCTAAGACGTGTGGTAAATATGCAGGAAAATACTTTTATTCCAGCCACAATGCAACTGCTTTCCTAAACCAATCTTGACAAATTATCATTGAATACATGAACAATGCAACATAAATAGTGTCTAAGAAGTTCTTTTTTTTCTTCTCCTAATGTAATTAGAGGATGTGAATCAAATTTGCCGTTACTTCCTAACAACATTAATTCCCCACTTATTTTACACTTTAATCTGAGCTGCTTACATCTCCGTCTCAATAGAGCGGTCCATTAAAAACACTTTCATCTGACAAAACACAAAATGGACACAAACTGAAAAACCCTACCAGCCAATTCTGTCTATCATCCACTCCCTATGATATTCAATCCAATTTAATCACAATTGTTGTCTCATTGTGGAGGAAAAAACTGCTCTTGTCCTCTAGTGTCAATTAGAAGAGCTCTTTTCCAAAATGCTCATCATTCAATATCTCTAAAATATACATTATCCAGCCTAGTCGCTTGGGACTCGGGTCACTGTGACCATAATGTGTTTTCATTTTGGAATGAATTTCTTCACTTGATGCTACGTGGAAATGAAACTTCAACAACAATGTCAAAGTAATGTTTCAGAGGACCTTTTTTACTCTACTATAACTGTATGTGACAAATAAAACCTTTGAATCTTGAATCAGTAAATCTTTTGACATGTCGATAGTGAAAGATGCACATTCATTCATTATTAGTGATATCTGTAAATGTGTAAATCTCTCAATATGTGCAGAGCCATCCTAGTGCAAATTGTATTTTAGCCATTGTGGACATGTATTATTCATACAAACACACTCCTCTCTCCATTATTACCTTTTTTTCCTTTAATTTTCCAACTTGCATCTCTGTTCTTTGTTGCTGTAATGACCCATTTTCCCCTCAGGGATCAATGAAGTTCATCTTATCTCATGTTAGAAAGACTTAAAAAGAAAAACAAGTTGATTTAGTTCATTTAGTCATCTCTTCACACATTTGGAGTGTTTTTGTGAGCCTAAGCAGCGATGCGGGGTGAAGTGAGAGGACGCCTGAAGCAGGAGGAAGCAGATGATGCACTGTGAATCACACAAGGACACGACGGTGACTGTTCCTAACCAGACCGGTCACTAGGTATTTTTGTATTTGTTTTAACCTGCTTGGAGCGCAGGACTGATGGGGTTTACTGCACTAACGCCCAAGTTGCATTATACATGGACGTCGTGTAATTAATGAATTACCTGCCAACCTCTCGCAGTTGAACAGGATGATGAAATTGGCTGACATCACGGGTGCCCTGGATATAATTGTATACGATTTTACAGTTTATTTCCTGATTTAGCAAAGCAAGACTTGAAAATATACTTTCTTCTATAGATTGCATTACTGCCTCCATGTTTCAGGACAGAAGAAGAAGAAAAAGAGATCATGCCAAAAGCAAATCAGGGCTGAAGGTCCCATCCAGTGTGCAGTCGGTCATTTGGACGCACATGGCAGATTTGCACAGCATTAAAACCACAGATGATCTCGCTGGACATCCCCAGGTGATACTAGTCCTGAATAGGGCTTTACTTCACTGGAAACGTTCTTTGTGTTGTTTGTTCTGTGGCAAACCTCATCCGTAAGAATTATTACCCTATTATTAGTCTGATTTTCATGTTACTGTTTTAAAGTTTCAGTGGAATATCTCACCGTCTCTCTGCTTCCTTCGCTGCCGTCAACACAAAGCAGAATCCCTCCAGCAACGTGAGCAGGGCACAACCTGGAAATTCAAATACGATATCCTAAAAAATGGGCTCCCACTGAGTCCAGAGAGTGTGTGTGTGTGTGTGTGTGTGTGTGTGTGTGTGTGTGTGTGTGTGTTTGTGTGTTTACTTGTTTTGAGATTTAGATCTTCGAAGTGAAGACATTTTGGCATTTTAGGATTAGGTTTATGTTAGATTAGTGTTTAGTGTTAAGGGTTAAGGTTTGAGGCAGGATTAGGTTTAGGGCCTTTGGGTAAAGGGTTAGGGTTAGGGTAGTTAGGGTTAGGGTAGTTAGGGTTAGGGTTAGGGTGGTTAGGGTTAGGGTTAGGGTAGTTAGGGTTAGGGTAGTTAGGGTTAGGGTTAGTGAAAAAATAGATGTGAATTCAAACCTCATGTGCTTTTTGGACCCGTGATGGTTTTCACATGTAAACAATATTTTATCACACATTGTAATTCAAAATCACAATCAGATATCAATATTTCGGATTACATCATGTGAAAAAATATCGGTCACATGTGAAAACCATCATGTGTCCAAAAACCACATGAGGTTCGAATGCTGTATTTTCACGTGACTTGTTCTGGAAGGGAAAGTTCGGCATGTAGTGGAAAGGGTGTTGAACGAGTGTCGCCAACGAAGGTCCTCACAAGTACAGTAATACAAACAGTCCGTGCGTGCTCGTGCGTGTGCATGTACGTGCATGTGCGCCGGCCGGGGGGTGACGATGTGAGATGACAAGATAAATGCTGACTACCCTGACGGCAGGCGTTAACCGGGCTACGCTACCAACACAACGAGCGCTCTCACCGCCGCATCATTATTCATCGTAGGACTCCTGTTCAGATGAAGCTGTGTATCTGATGACGGCTCCCAGGACGTCGCATCATCTACCGCAACCAGGGGACTGTAAATGAGCGTGTGCGTCCATGTGCATTCTGGGCATGCACGTGTCCGCATGCAGAATTCACAATACTGAATTATGAATTAGGGCCGTTTGTGGCGAGGGCGTGGCCGTGAACGCTTCCTGGCGTGCTGGAGTGAGTGGGTGTGTGCATGTGTGTGTACGTGCACGCGTGCATGCATGTGTACTCTGGAAGCGACCCTGAGGGAGCCACTACATGCCTCCAGCTTTGGCAGCTGATGACTTACTGAAGGTCTACAGCCCAACACCACAGGACTGAGATACTGAGACAGATATTATACCTTTTATAGAGAGAGAGAGAGAGAGAGAGAGAGAGAGAGAGAGAGAGAGAAAGAGAGAGAGAGTGAGAGAGAGAGAGAGAGAGAGAGAGAGAGAGAGAGACAGAGAGAGAGAGAGAGAGAGAGAGAAAGAGAGAGACAGAGAGAGAGAGAGAGAGAGACACACAGAGAGAGAGACACACAGAGAGAGAGAGAGAGACAGAGAGAGAGAGAGAGAGAGAGAAAGAGAGAGAAAGAGAGAGAGAGAGAGAGAAAGAGAGAGACAGAGAGAGAGATAGATAGAGAGAGAGACAGACAGAGAGAGAGAGAGAGACAGAGAGAGAGAGAGAGAGAGAGAGAGAGAGAGAGAGAGTAGAGAGAAGAACTGCTCCTCAGTCCTACATAGCATTGAACAGCACTGAACTGTTCAACATTCAACACGTAAAACCAACACGGACGCTCCTCCTGTTGCATTGTGGGAATGCAGAGAGACTAAAAGCATTTTTTGAACCTGTATTTATCCGGAAGGTTTCTGCTGAGTGCACATGTTGTTCTCCAGCAACGTCCTGCTTCATATTCATACAGCTGAACAGACTCATACCCAGGAGAACACGATATTGAATATATGTAGTGGGTTTAGTTTTCTCTGTAGGTCTTGCACAGAATATGAGGTTCTGTACAACGTATGTAAGTCCTGTGCAACACTGTGAATCTTCCACTATTAACCACTGAGCAACTCCACTGCAGCTGTTGGGGGTTAAACCTGCACTCATACAACATACCAGCACCTCATCGGTCTGGTTGGTTCATGAAGTGGGGCTGCAACACAGAAGACTTAGCCCCTCCCCCTTCATCGAGCCGCTGTCAGCAGGCACACTGGCAGGTTTTCTCTGCGCACAGGAAGTGACGAATCGAAACTCACGCGCTAGCACCTCAGCTATCGCTACAGAAAAGCTGATTTACTGAGAGCAAAGATGACTGATGCTACAAAAAAGATTTTCCTCACCACCTCTACCCCAACAAACAACTAAGAAGACAAAATGTAGGTCCTCTCGCTGCCACTAGGGGCCGCCACACCTGAATTACATACATAGTGCAGGTTTACGTGCCTCACTCAAGTGCACCTCAATGGTTGTTGAGGTTGCATGCTGGAATAGACTCCAGCCTCCCATGAGCCTGAAAAGGAACAGACAGGTAAAGAAAATCGATGAATAAGGGCACAATTAATCGTATATTAAAAACTCATTTGTGCCTATCTCAATTAAAATTTTAAATAGTGTTATGTAGGGGTAGGATGTAAGGGTTGTTCAAGAGCTCCATGGTGTTCTTATCACTGGTTGATATGTGCAATATGTGTAATGTGCAATATGTGGAATGTGCAATACGTGTAATGTGCAATATGTGGAATTGGTGTTGTTTTACTACAGTATGTGCTGCTTGTTATATGTTGTTTGTTTTTATTATGGAGGCAGTTATATGTGTGCAATACTTGAGTCCAAGACAAATTTCCCCACGGGGACAATAAAGTATATTGTATTGTATTGTATTGTATATTAATCGAGATTGTGATTACAGTCACGGCGACATGGTCATCGTGAAAAGTCGCAATTACTGCATTCCATTTAATACTCCCGCTGTGTCAAAATCAAAATCGTTTTTCGTGAATCAATGATGATTCAGGTCCAGAGGCCCGCGGCTCAGTTGGATGAGGAGGTTATCAGTCGGTGTGGTGAGCCCTGGCTGCTATCGTGACCAATACATCACCTCTTCTCCTTCCCTTTAAAAGCAGTGCGCTCTCCGCCACAGAGCTCTGATCATTTCATGATGGTAGAAATCAAATCTCCTCCACAAAAGCTTCTCCCAGGAGGAAACTTCTGTCATTGTGCGAGAGGTGCAGAATCGCTTCCAGGTAACTACATGGCCTAGTTAACCAATCAGGAGGCCTTTTATGAAGAAATGGAGGTATTGAAATTCTCTCCAATGTTGTTCTCCGTGTGTCGCGGTGCAGACTGGCAGTTCTATGTTGGATGACAATCATTCACACCACATGTGTTAGAATGAAAAATGATGCATCTTATTTTTTTCCTACTTGAGGGATTTATATCAAATTGGGCAACATATGATCCACACAAGTTTTGGTGAGCTCTTGAAGAGAATCTGTTTCTGGTGAATCTGGTGAAGCCACGAAAATAGAAAAAAATAAAAGCCCTGTAATCCTTGGTACCAAACAGAGCACTGCACTGCTTGATCGTTACTGACACCCCCCCGACTGCGCCTCTCCTCCCACTTAGGCAAGTTCATGGCAAGTCAGCAAAATACCAAACGGGTGCAGGTGCAAAATACCTGTTTGCACCTGACGAAAATATCACTTTGCTAGTGCAAAGCCCCAACATCCACCATCCACCATCACAAAAATAGAGCCCTTTAGGGTGCAAGCTCTCCACACGCCATATTTAACTTCTCCAACAGCTCTTCTGGCAGGTCAAAGAGCTGGTGGGAGACCGACAGGGTCTGGCAGAGGGCCAGGGCAGTGGCTGGTGTGCTGAGAGCAGCAGGGTGGGAGGAGGAACGACTCAGCTTGGCCTGGCCGCCGGTCTGAACCGAGGCAAGCTGGTGGAAAGAACGGCAACACCTGACACATCGGTTAATGTGACTCACGGATGGGCGCTGCTCCAGAGCTGTCAAGGCCAATAACATCCAGACATACACACACATACACACACACACACACATACACACTACTATTATCACAACCTGTCCCTGATACACACCATGGAGAACCAACTGGAGGTGATTATTACAGAGGAAACTGTATCTTGTAAAAGGGTTTCAAATAGCCAAATGTGGTCATGTTGTGTGTATACATGCACGCACACACACACACACACACACACACACACACACACACTCACGTCATTATCATCTTGACAAATCCCATGTACACATGATGGAGAACTAATTGGCGGTGATTACAGTTTTTTACAATTGCTTTGACTCAATTTTAAAAATCACATACAGCATGCAAAATAAAAATAACTGCGTCAAATGAGGAAGGACATCATGAAAAGGTTTATCCCATCAGAACATTGGATTGGTTTCTTGTTGAATTTGAGTTATTTCTGTCTTTTAAAATAATAATATTGGTCATTATCAAATCATGCTGCCAAATAAAAAATAATTCTCATCAAAGCAGAACATGACATGGTCATTTCCTAGTTTAGATGATCCAAATAGCAACGAGCATCCCCTTTGATTCTAGATTTAATTTATCTAAGTTTAGATAGATAGATAGATAGATAGATAGATAGATAGATAGATAGATAGATAGATAGATAGACAGATAGATAGATAGATAGATAGATAGATAGATAGATAGATAGATAGATAGATAGATAGATAGATAGATAGATAGACAGATAGATAGATAGATAGATAGATAGACAGATAGATAGATAGATAGATAGACAGATAGATAGATAGATAGATAGATAGATAGACAGATAGACAGATAGATAGATAGATAGACAGATAGATAGATAGATAGATAGACAGATAGATAGATAGATAGATAGACAGATAGATAGATAGACAGATAGATAGATAGATAGATAGACAGATAGATAGATAGATAGATAGATAGATAGATAGATAGATAGATAGATAGATAGATAGACAGATAGATAGATAGATAGATAGATAGACAGATAGATAGATAGATAGATAGACAGATAGATAGATAGATAGATAGACAGATAGATAGATAGATAGATAGATAGATAGATAGATAGATAGACAGATAGATAGATAGATAGATAGACAGATAGATAGATATAGGCATGTGGACATTACTCCGGAGCCGGCCCTACAGTTCCCCCATCTTCAAGATCTAGCTAAGGAAGCTTCTGCTGCGGCATCTGAAATCGTTACTCCGGCACAGAGAAGCCAGCATCCTGAGGAAGCAAGCAAATGAGAAAATCCTCTGCATTTGTCCCTGCAGGCGGCAAGTGTCAAGACAAGAGTGATGCTTATTCTCACACAGCTGCCGGGAACCATGCAGTCTGTCTACCGGTTCTCCGGGTTCCACTGATCCTCGCCTCCAAGCTCCGGAGACCGCCGCCGCTGCTGCTCACACGTCGTCAGTCGCCTCATCTCACCAGCTTCATCCAAGTTTGTCATGTTGTTCTACCCGCTGCCTTCCCATCAGCTCCGACACTCCGACCACCCAGGCCTCAGAGACAGTACCTCGGTATACTCTAGCCTGATATTCCTCTCTCCGCTGATAGGTTGGGGTCGTAGAGGGAAAAGGTATTAATCTCATCAGCATTATGTTGCTTTCCCCTGAACGCGACTGCAAAGTTTCTTCATGCTTCATTAAGATATGACTTTGTGTTAAAATCAGCCAACTCTCTCCACTGGTGAATTTGTGGTGGCTTTTTGTACTCACTGCTTCATTATATGCAGCGTGTTTCCTGATCTCCTTGGCTCCAATCTGCAAGCTTAACCTTCTACCAATACCACAAAACCACCAAGCTTTCCTAACAGACAGTCCTGTATACTGCTTAGTCCAACACCTGCCTGAACTGGTCCATTGATTGTTGACACCGAGCTGCTATCACGCTAGTCGGAGGCTGTCCAGGACTCGCTTCACATGTGGAGGTGCAGGACACTCCGATACTGATCATCACGATCGTCAGGTGGTCTACCTTAATAATAAGCAATCTGTAATCATTTTAATCACAATTTATGTACTAACTCACATCTGCAGTGCTTCAGTCTGCCCTCCGTGACCAGCAGAAGATCAGGGTGGTTAAATACTCTAAACCATCCTTCTAGACCAATACCATTCCAGTTGTTGCTTCGGAGCTCCTGATCGATTTTTATAGATCACCTTGTCACAAGCCTCTCGGGTCATTACTTACTACTTCTGAAACCCATGTTTAAAAAAATATGCAGTCGACTCTGAATGAGCCAGAGATAGTTTATCACCTCCTAAGGAAAGCCGTAAAAAGGTTATTTGATCGGCCCCTTTAACTCCTTTTCAGTGTTCCCAAGTCAAGTAGGGGTTGCAACTCGAACAATATTCAGGCAAAACTTCCTGACTATCAGCACTACGATAGCACATGCCTACTGAGCAAGACTCAATAGCATGATTTCATCAGAGCAGTTTTCTTTGCACAGCGCATCGTATGCTATTATTGATTCAATTGGCAGTCCAATGGCCTTCAAAAGCTTTTTAAAAACATCCTCATTCACCCATCAGTGGCCCATTTGAGTCAAAATCGTACTTCGCTGTTATGCTAACCTTCGGCATAGAAACAGTCTTGATATTTTCAATTTCCTGTCAGAAGCCTTTGTTAGATTGCCATCAGTTTTACATTTCCTTTACAGTTTTCTCGGGTAGCTCGCTGTCCAAACTCAACGAACCCCGCTCATTCCCTGGACTCTTTCGGTATTTTGTTAGACAGTATAGAAACAAAATCCTCCTTGCCTCCTGGCTGTCTCGTGTCTGCAACATCATTCATCCTTTTCTGCCATAAAATTCTCAAAGTGAGAGTTATTATCATGCTGGGTCATTGAAACTTTGCTATCCAAACAGTTCAAGGGCGCTCCTTTATCTGGGCTCCCAGATGTAGCATCCTCCATCCCATACCTGCATGATCCCGTGCACGTTTTCCTCCGATGTCCTCATTCACTCAGCTGACGCTACCTCTTATTTTGACGCCTTTTATTTCTCCAATGTCTAAATCATGGTTTCCCGCCGTCTGCCCCCTGCTGAGTTGGGCCCCCTGCGAGTTGGGCCCCCTGCTGAGTTGGGCCCGAGGCACCAGCGTTGTCGTACCCCGCCTCGACGGAGGGCTGCAGCTGCGCAGTTGAAAACACCAGAAATATTCTCCTAAGAATAGTCCAAAAGCCTAATCTCTCTCCCCATAGTTATCCAGGTCACTCTTTTAGGACTGCCGCTGCTACTTCAGCTGCCATGCAGGATGTTTCCTCTGCATCTCTACTACAGTCAGACCGTCGATCATCTCGTCTCAAGTGGGTCAACAGGCCCCACATTAGACCTGATCCCTCAGCACTTCTCTCCTAACCATTTGGTGAGCCATGCATATTGTTGGTGATGGTGTTGGCGGCAATAACTCGCCCCATCCTCATCTTGTTTTCTTGTCTTCTGCTCACTGTCTATTTTTCTAGTCGATTTTCACCTGTGGGGCGCCCATCCGGCCTGCATGAGTCGGGCGTGGCGGCTCAGGGATTGCTGGTCCCTCGCGTCGGTCCGTGTTACATTAGCCGAGTTGGGGTCTGCCCCCCCCCCGAGTTGGGCCCGAGGTAGCACCATTGATGTTCTTTGGTGTTGCTGGCCCTTCATCAGCCAGTTGGTAACGCTGGCCCTTCATCAGCCAGCTAGCTAGACGGTCGGTCTCTAGATGCGAGGGACCAGCAGATCCACCGGGAGGAGAGTCACTCATCATTTCCTCTGTTTCTCACTGTACATTCTGGGGGGTTTTCCTGTCTCCAGCCTGTCCCTGGGGATCTTCTAGTAATCGTAATCCTAGCCTCTCATGATTGAAATGGATCTTAGTGCAAGTTCAATCAGGAAGGCCACCTCTCTCCCACTACGCTCTCTTCCATTCATAACTCACTATCTAATCAGCCCACAGCATTACATCATTACCTATCATCCAACCACCCAAGTCCACGCTCCATACACCTTCTCTCACTCCTACTCTGGGAACCAATCACAAACCAATACATGCTACTTTTACTCCCTCAGCTGTTTCCGTGCTGTTGCATTTCTTACTGCAACAGGCCGACGCCCCCCCCCCCCCGCCGCCACCAGCATCACGACTCCATCAGATATCCCAGAGGGGCTATATCTTCAGGCCCGGGGGTTTTCCTGTCTCCAGCCTGTCCCTGGGAATCTTCAGCCTAAGAATAGATACCTCTTGGAGCCTAAGCCAAACCTCTGTCTTCATCACATTTCACATTGTTGGCTCAATAAATACAATTGATTAGTGAACTGCATCTGTAGTAATAACTTACATGCAGTGGGTGTGATTTAGAGTTGTCCGCTATCTATCTAAGCACAGCACTTTGGGCCTTACATTACATTACATTGCTAAACTGACTCACAGGTACAAACACTAGATGCTAAATTGTTCAATTACTAATCAGAGCAAAGGAACAAAGGTGACTCTCCTGTTCTGGAGATGAATGGATGGCAACTTTGCAGAGAGAGAGGTAGAGGAAGGGTGAGGAGAAGATGAGGAGGAGGAAGAGGAGCACCTAGGGATCCATCCAGGGTGGATCCGTCATGCTAGGCCAAACTTCCCCCGCTGCTCATCCAGGGAGATCACTGCCTGCGATTTGTGGGCGAGATCCTGTGGCCAGACAGAAACCCAAGACACGATGCAGCCTCGTTCTTTTTTACAGTTTCAGAAAACGTGTAAACAAAGAGTTTTGCACATTGAAAATTGGTTGTGGAAATTGGGCCAAAGCAATCGTAAACCACTATTACAGAGGATACTGAATATTATAAAAGACACACACAGACAGATTTCACCAGTCTTCTCACAACGGCATCTTGACACGCCCAGACCACGGAGACTGCAGGTGAATATTATGGAAGATACTATATATTGTAATTGGATGTCAAATAGCAAAATCGAATATGGTCAGATTGTGTAAAAACAGACAGATGATGATGACAGATGATTATGAAAGTCGATCCATTTTCAATTTTTGCTCCCCAGTGATGTTATCTTGCACGCTATCAGAGGAGCTTAATTGCCTATCCATCTACTGTATGTCCCTTATGATAAAAGCAGACGCGATATGAGCCCACAAATTGTTCATAGTGTAAAGATCATTTGGTTCCAGATTAATGAACCAGAGCAGAAACTCACCTCACCAAATCTTTCTCTACCCATCGACCCATGACCCATTCACCCTTCACAGCTGGTCCCCTCCACAAAACTCTGTGTTTGTGTGTGTGTGTGTGTGTGTGTGTGTGTGTGTGTGGTAGGTAAACCGAGGTCACTGACCAAGGTCAAAATCGAGAGGGTCATCTGATCATCACCCCCAACAAGATGGGTGTAAATTGTACGTTGCCTACACAAAGTATCTGTGTAAAACAATCTAGTAAGTCTGCCTACCTATACTGGAGGTCTTGTTTTTGATTTGCTTTTTTAAAAACATGGTGCAGTAGCGTCCCTGTTGCCTAGCAACGTGCCACATACTGATGTCAGCAGTGCTGTCCCATTTGCCCCATTTGCCCATACTCAACCCTTGATGACCCACGCACTTACATGCCCCCGGAAATACATCTCTGAAGTCGGCGAGGGCTCAGGCCTCGAGTGCAAAGGGTGCAGTTTGGGATTGGACCAGAGAGAGGAGAGAACAGTGCATGCCGCGCATCCTCTACGTGCACGGTGCACGCCTGCCGCCGACAGATGCACGCCTGCCCCACGAGAGAGAGACCTCCAACTGCCTCAGCAGACTCATCAGAGCAGGAAAATCACTGAGAATAAGCATATTATATAACCATCATTTTTTTGAGTGCATGAAGGCTGGTTAGATTTGTTCAATTTGCAATGGGCGGTCAGCAAGCTAGGTAATGATTATGGACACAGTCTAGACTTACAGTTAATATTAGGCTACAAAACCCTGAAGATTATTAGCATCTTAATTGACAAATTCTGACAAAGAATGTTTTTTTGTTCCTGTCTTACACAACGTAGAGCCACGTCCGCCACAATTAGTCCACTGCAGAATCACAATGGCTCCAGTACTGGCATATTTCCCATTGAAGTTAAGTTGATGTGACATGACCATGATGATGCAGACGTACTACTGAGTGACGAGCATTTGATGGTCAGTTTCTAGGCATCACTGAGTAGACCACAGCCGCTTTCCACTATAATAAAATCTTGAGCTGGCGTGTGTGTGTGTGTGTGTGTGTGTGTGTGTGTGTGTGTGTGTGTGTGTATATGTGTTCTGCAGACATTTTATGGTACTTACATTTTTGCATTTAGCCAGGGCTGAGTTTTGTACCAATGGTAGAAAATGGTTAAAATGTTTTCATTTTCATGTTCTCTCTTCAAGTGGTGCATCTTTTACAGAGGCAGACATATCCAGTGCTGTGCAAAAGTCTTAGGCACAAAAATTCTGTAAAGCGAAGATGCTTTCAAAAATAATGAAATGAAAAGTTTCTAAATATCAAAAAAATACTACAATGAGTAGCAATGTAAAACAATAATGCAGAAAAAAATAAACATCTAAGGTGCCTCAGACTTTTGCACAGTACTGGATATGTATATATATGTATATATATGTATATATATACATATATATATAGGCATGTGTTATAGGCATGTGTTATAGGCATGTGTTAATTTTTTTCATCTGCTGGGTGCAGAGCGATGCCAAGGAAGGAAAGGATTTACAGGAAGCAGCCATGGATAGCAGCTCCTTCAGTACTACACAGCAAGATTACAGCCGGGAAGAGGAGAGAGGAGCAAGATGTTGCTCAGGTTTTGAGTCCAGTGGAGATGCTCCTGAAGAAGAGGAACAAACAGTTGGTCACAATGATAGTTCAGGAGATGACAGCAAGAAGATGGAGCAGGGGATGATAAAACCTGGGCTGGTTTTGTGGAGGATGATGAAACACCAGGGGCTGCAGTCAAGAATACTAAAGCATAACAAGAATCCTCTTTATGCCCACTGTCAAGCCTGCTGCCTAAACCTTGTTCTAGTGGAAAGCACAAAATCCAGCATGCACTTCATCACATTTTTCAACCTGGTTGAAAAACTCTATGTGTTCATCACAAGCTCAACAAAACAGCGCATGGTATTTGTGCAGTGCCAGAAGATGTTGTACCCTGGGGAGCGAGCTGCTGAGCTGCAGAAGCTCTCAGACATAAGATGGGTGTGCAGAGAGTCTCCATGAGTCAAGGCGCTCATGGAGATCATCGAAAAAGAGCCTCCAGACGTCAGGTAGAGATGCCAATATGTTTCTAAAGGCCAATGTCTTTGCTTCTAGATCACTATCACAGTGTTTGAGGTCACTGTCAATGCCTCTGACACCCTGCAGACACAGAGCGTTGACCTTGGTGCTGCTTATTCAGTCATCGGTGGAGTGTTGGGCAGCCTCAGTAACCTGCGATCAGAGAAGGAATTCAGCAACATTTTTAAGAAGGCCACAGAAAAAGCTGCATCTGCTGATATCAGTGTTCCCGCTGTTCCCTCAGGACAGCAGAGACAAAGAAAATCCAGGCAGAGTGAAAGTGCTGCCACAGGGAGCCACCTGTTCAGGAGGAAGTTTTCTATCCACTCCTTGACAGCGTATCACCAGAGATCAAGAGGAGATTCAAGGGGGAAGAAAACATGGAGACTGGCAAACTGTCTGATGAATCTGCAGATGCCATTCACACATTGAGTGAATCCTATGATGGTGAGATGAAGCTGAAGACGATTCCTCCTTTCCACAGACAGCAAACAACTCAAAAGAAATTCATGTTTACTGTATAGAATTTACTTTATTTTACTGTATTTGTACATTTTGCAGAACTGAAAGGTCATGGTGGTCGTCTACCTATCAGTCCATCCATCCATCCATCCATCCATCCATCTGTTGGTGCAGTGGTTAACGCTAGAAAATCCAAGCCGTGGTCAATTGACTGAAACATGTCCGTGACATGTCCTAGACCCGCTCTCTGTACAAACCAATGTAACCTTGTCAAAATCACACAAGGAAATAGTGGGGATAATTATATTCCCCCCCTGAAGTTGGCCTTCTCTTAGAGCCCCTAAAATCCATCACCTTTAGCCTTTTCACATTTTCCTTCTTTGCTTCCATTTCCCAGTTTCCTTCTCTACCTGCTACCTCAGAAAGGGTGTTGGACGACTCATTTCCCTCTAACAAAGATGCAACTAAACCCAGAACAAAAGCTGCATATTATTTTTGGAAAGTAGTGCTTTATACGTATGGTATATAACAATTAGACGTCATCCGTTATGTCAGACCACACGGTCAAGTGGGAGCATCAGCAGAGTAGCCTTCCGTTTTCTAAACCAACTCTCTTGCGAGAGAACGGCGAAGCGGCGCAGATGGGCAACGGTAGGCCTGCAGCAGAGATCGTTTCAGCCTCAGTTAGCAGTGGGCCGAATGAGCAATATAACAAGTTCGGATGGGAAGGCATGGGGGGGAGGGGGCGGGGGGGCGTGGGGGGGGGGGGGAGGGGCGAGGATGTGTGTGGTGTGAAAACAGAAGCTCAGGGGGTTGGTGGGCTGGTGTCAGATGCTAAAACATGTCCAGATATGATGGGCACTGAAACCAGGGCAGCTTGTTTGCACATCGCTCCAGATCAGGAAGGAGGTTACAGCCTCGATGGGCAGCTGATAATGATGTGTGTGAGTGTGTGAATGACTGAATGTGTCTGTGCATGCACTGTATTTCTGTATATGTCTCTTTTTTCTATTTTAACTTTTTCTTTGTCCAGGGAAAGTCGACTGAGCATGCTTGCTCTTTTCCAGCGATGCCCGGCTTCACATTCACACAGTTACACAGATTCACACCTGGAAGATGTCCAGTACAACCACACTCTTCTACTATCGGCAACTGGGAAGCAGTTGGGGTTGAAGTACCTTATTCAAGGTTACCTCAACAGAAGTTGCTGAGGGGAGAGAACCACTCATTCACCTTGCCCACCGACATTTCCCCAGTTGGTTCTGGGATTCTAACTGGTGACCTTCTGGTCACAAGCTCGCTTCTATAACCTCTGGACTACCACACCCATATATGATGCATTCAGGAGCAGAGGACTTACTGGGAGGAAAACCTCTTAAAGCTGCACTAGGCAACTTTGCATCTTGGCGGCCCCAAGTGGCAGGGCAGGATAACTGTTTGAATTTATGAAATTTGAAGGACTTCATTACCCAGAAATCCTGTAAGGCGCGGTCATAAAACAACACGTCTTCTTCTTGGTGGGGGTGGAGGTGGTGAAGAGGTTCTACCATCACTTTCTCTCAACACAGCGCTACGTTGCTGCTGTTCAGGAGAGGTAGAGGACTTCACGCCAGCGCCCATACCGAACATACTTCATGACCCTAGGACCCGTGAAAGCTATTTTTGTAATTGTTGACTTTTTGTTCCAACAGCAGCATTATAAGAATCTTGATCCCTGAGGAGGACCTGTTAGGATAGCCTTGGTAGGCTCCTGATAGCAAGGGAGTGATGGGGGTGGTTGGAGGTGACAGTGGCCCTGTTTAGACTAGGCATTAAGATCCGATTTGGGCGATCAGATATCAAGTTAACACCTCTAAGTACTGGTGTAAACGCACCCAAATCGCATTTAAGATCGCATCTCTCAGACCACATTCGGAGGTGGTCTAGAACCGATATGACCACATTCATTTAGCAGTGTGCACGCAATGCGTTCTGGGTCGCATTGAAGGACCGCCTACTCAACTGTTTAAGTGGCAGCGCTGTCAAAATTGGCATTATGTCCATAAGAGGGCAAACCAATACAACGAGAGACATGACTACTGGTATAGGTATATTTAGTCCAACATGTCTTTTAAAAGATCGACATACATACACATTACAAAATAAACTAATAAAATAATGTCCTATACCGTAAAACGTCATTTAAAGACCGTAGACCTCGCTCGCTCGCTCTCTCTCTCTCTCTCTCTCTCTCTCTCTCTCTCTCTCTCTCTCTCTCTCTCTCTGCCGTGGTTGGTGCTAGAGTGAGAGAATGTGCTGTCTCTCATAGCGAGATCAAATGATTGATTGGTAACTGATCTGTTATCAGGCTAACTGGTATGATGATGTACGCGTTTATTTGCATATAGAGCGGGGAAGTGAGATGCGAATCACAGACGCATTCTAACGCCAGGTGTAAACGGACGTACCTAGAGGTGTGAACTTGATATCTGATCGCCCAAATCGGATGTTAATGCCAGGTCTAAACAGGGCCAGAGATCCTGAGTTCACTTCAGTCAAACCCCCCAGTGCATGACACTAACAGTGCCAGCATTGGGGTTTTTTTACTGGTTTTACTGGTTTAATGGAATGGTGTGTGTGTAGATGTGTGTGTCTATGTGTGAATGAGTGAGGCTTGCGTGCATAGGTAGTGTATCAGTATGTTAGTTTATCTGCATGAGCGAGCGCCTGTCTTCGTCACCCCCCAGCCCTTCACAGTTCACTGCCTCATTCTAGCTAATTTCCATCCAGAGGCATCTGAGCAAAATCTTGATTATGCTCCATAGCAAAGTAAAAAGCAGCCTAATACACACTCCAGGCTCCCTGCTGAGAACCATTATCTGCATTCACACCGTTACACCAAAGGTCACACTGATTCCTTCAGTCACACATACAGACTACTCCAAATGGTTCACAGGGATTAATCTTTCCACGTCCTTATGATG
The DNA here is from genome assembly GCA_034670405.1 of Hoplostethus atlanticus. NCBI lineage: Eukaryota > Metazoa > Chordata > Actinopteri > Trachichthyiformes > Trachichthyidae > Hoplostethus > Hoplostethus atlanticus. The sequence continues at coordinate 793,224 of JAXDDX010000107.1, forward strand.
GACGCCTCCTTTTGTTGAGCACTAGTGAAGTGCAGGATTTAAAGGCTGCTTTCTCAAGCTCTTGACTATAACTGGAGGTGGTTTGTTTTTACTCTCTAATTGAATTTCCTCGGGGCAGTGTGAGAGCAGAATCAAACTTTGGCTTTGATTCTTTTGTCAACATTGATTGGTGATCATACAGACCCATACACACCCATTTTTTCTGTGTGACGAAGGTAAGATATTAAGGCGATTTACAACCTAAACACATTCCATCTTGTTTTTTGCCTTAAAATGGTATTTTTCTTGAGTCAAGTAAAAAAATATGACAGATCATTTCACTTGATTCTGATGATTTGAATGTTTCAAGGATTTGCTTGAACTGACATTATCACTGAAACAAGTGGAGTGGTCTTCTTTATGTCAAAATATTCTTCCAAATTCATAAAACAGATTGAACATGACGTTAACGGCAGATACCGTCGCGGTATCACGTTTTCTCATTCATAAATGTGGGTTACCGGCCTGTTTTACCGTTTGAGTTTTATGTGGCACTACAGTGAGATTCATAAAAGAACACAAGCAAACAATAACGTCTTTTCTAGCCTGACGGTATGAAACCTGTATGAAACCTGTATGAAACCTGTATGAAGCCTGTATGAAACCTGTATGAAACCTGTATGAAACCTGTATGAAACCTATATGAAGCCTGTATGAAACCTGTATGAAACCTGTATGAAGCCTGTATGAAACCTGTATGAAACCTATATGAAGCCTGTATGAAGCCTGTATGAAACCTATATGAAACCTGTATGAAACCTATATGAAGCCTGTATGAAACCTATATGAAACCTGTATGAAACCTGTATGAAACCTATATGAAGCCTGTATGAAACCTATATGAAACCTGTATGAAACCTATATGAAGCCTGTATGAAACCTATATGAAACCTGTATGAAACCTATATGAAACCTGTATGAAACCTATATGAAACCTGTATGAAACCTGTATGAAACCTATATGAAGCCTGTATGAAACCTATATGAAACCTGTATGAAACCTATATGAAGCCTGTATGAAACCTATATGAAGCCTGTATGAAACCTGTATGAAACCTGTATGAAACCTATATGAAGCCTGTGTGAAACCTATATGAAACCTGTATGAAACCTATATGAAGCCTGTATGAAACCTATATGAAGCCTGTATGAAACCTATATGAAACCTGTATGAAACCTGTATGAAACCTATATGAAGCCTGTATGAAACCTATATGAAACCTGTATGAAACCTATATGAAGCCTGTATGAAACCTATATGAAACCTGTATGAAACCTATATGAAACCTGTATGAAACCTATATGAAACCTGTGTGAAACCTGTATGAAACCTATATGAAACCTGTATGAAACCTGTGTGAAACCTATATGAAACCTGTGTGAAACCTGTGTGAAACCTATATGAAGCCTGTATGAAACCTATATGAAGCCTGTATGAAACCTGTATGAAACCTATATGAAGCCTGTATGAAACCTATATGAAACCTGTATGAAACCTGTATGAAACCTATATGAAGCCTGTATGAAACCTATATGAAACCTGTATGAAACCTGTATGAAACCTATATGAAACCTGTATGAAACCTATATGAAACCTGTATGAAACCTATATGAAACCTATATGAAGCCTGTATGAAACCTCTATGAAACCTGTATGAAACCTGTGTGAAACCTATATATAACCTGTGTGAAACCTATATGAAGCCTGTATGAAACCTGTATGAAACCTGTGTGAAACCTATATGAAGCCTGTATGAAACCTATATGAAACCTGTATGAAACCTATATGAAGCCTGTATGAAACCTATATGAAGCCTGTATGAAACCTGTATGAAACCTGTATGAAACCTATATGAAGCCTGTGTGAAACCTATATGAAACCTGTATGAAACCTATATGAAGCCTGTATGAAACCTATATGAAGCCTGTATGAAACCTATATGAAACCTGTATGAAACCTGTATGAAACCTATATGAAGCCTGTATGAAACCTATATGAAACCTGTATGAAACCTATATGAAGCCTGTATGAAACCTATATGAAACCTGTATGAAACCTATATGAAACCTGTATGAAACCTATATGAAACCTGTGTGAAACCTGTATGAAACCTATATGAAACCTGTATGAAACCTGTGTGAAACCTATATGAAACCTGTGTGAAACCTGTGTGAAACCTATATGAAGCCTGTATGAAACCTATATGAAGCCTGTATGAAACCTGTATGAAACCTATATGAAGCCTGTATGAAACCTATATGAAACCTGTATGAAACCTGTATGAAACCTATATGAAGCCTGTATGAAACCTATATGAAACCTGTATGAAACCTGTATGAAACCTATATGAAACCTGTATGAAACCTATATGAAACCTGTATGAAACCTATATGAAACCTATATGAAGCCTGTATGAAACCTCTATGAAACCTGTATGAAACCTGTGTGAAACCTATATATAACCTGTGTGAAACCTGTGTGAAACCTATATGAAGCCTGTATGAAACCTGTATGAAACCTGTGTGAAACCTATATGAAGCCTGTATGAAACCTATATGAAGCCTGTATGAAACCTGTATGAAACCTATATGAAGCCTGATGAAACCTATATGAAACCTGTATGAAACCTGTATGAAACCTGTATGAAGCCTGTATGAAACCTATATGAAACCTGTATGAAACCTGTATGAAACCTATATGAAACCTGTATGAAACCTATATGAAACCTGTATGAAACCTGTATGAAACCTATATGAAACCTGTATGAAACCTATATGAAACCTATATGAAACCTGTATGAAACCTATATGAAACCTGTATGAAACCTGTATGAAACCTGTATGAAGCCTGTATGAAACCTATATGAAACCTGTATGAAACCTGTATGAAACCTGTGTGAAACCTGTATGAAACCTATATGAAACCTGTATGAAACCTGTATGAAACCTATATGAAACCTGTATGAAACCTATATGAAACCTATATGAAACCTGTATGAAACCTATATGAAACCTGTATGAAACCTGTGTGAAACCTATATGAAGCCTGTATGAAACCTATATGAAACCTGTATGAAACCTGTATGAAACCTGTATGAAACCTGTGTGAAACCTGTATGAAGCCTGTATGAAACCTATATGAAACCTGTATGAAACCTATATGAAACCTGTATGAAACCTATATGAAACCTGTATGAAACCTGTATGAAACCTGTATGAAACCTGTATGAAACCTGTGTGAAACCTATATGAAGCCTGTATGAAACCTATGTGAAATGGATTTTCATATCTAGAATGTTTTTTTCCTCCTGCTGTTACCGCTGATTTTCATGAATCTGACCCACTATCCCTTATTTTAAGAAAATACTTGTGTCATCATGTATAATAACATATACAACAACAACATCATTTTATTCCTTTTGTATGAGCTAAATAATCTGCTTCCTGGTGATTCTTACCGAGTGATTACAAGACAGATGTTTATGTCAAGTAGGCTGTGATTACCTGAAAATGAAAAATAGCTGTATGACTACAAACCCCTTCTCTTCACAGGCTGTCTCAACTCAATACACTCACTCACTCGCTCAAGAGGTCGGTGTGGAGGTTGATGGTGACATCTGACCGGTAAGGCTGCAGTTTAATCAGCGTCTCCACCCCACATCCCCAGCCACAGTGGGAGGGCGGTAGTATGAATGTCTCCTGTGGTCCACCGGCCACACATCATTGATGTCCTCAGCATCATTAAGTGGAAATAACAGACACTGACAATGCCATGGGCAAGCAAGTAAAAATGTTGCATGTTGCATCTACTCGTCTGTAATGTCAATCTCTTGGAAGAAGTCGGCTCTGCCATCACGCCGGCTCACGCCTCTCATGTGCTCGCAGGATGTTGTTTTGTTTGTGCTTGAATAATTCATGAAGATTTCCTCCTCGTCACCTTTTAAATGTAATCAAGACAAGCTGTAATTATATCCTTCGGAGGACCTTTCAACGTACCTTCCAGGCACTTACTGGGAATTTGCATTTATAATTGCTCTCTTCCCGCTGCGCTCCACTGATTTGCAGAATGGCAATAAACAAAACATATCCCTGAGTGCTTCCAACAGGAAATCAATAGGGAATCGTTCCTTTTAATCATCTGATACTTTGATTGGATTGCAGCAGTTTCATTTTCACCCAGAAAACCTCATCTAGGCCAACCTGCCCCAGAGTGGTAGGGCGGGGCCAATGGTTAATACTACAGGTGTGGTTCCTGCAACAGCCAACATGTCCATCAGCGGCCATGTGTCCTGCTGAAGTGTCTGGTTGTGAGTTGCTCTCGGTAGCTAGAGCTTCATCTACGATCGGTTACTTAGCAGTCAGTAGATGATAAAGTATGACGGTCGAGGTTGACGAGTGGGAGAGAATATCGACTCATCTCAACGCTGGGCAGGTCAAACTCTTCTTTTAAAGATGTGCATTGACATTTTCGGCCACTAATTAAAAAATTGACCAAAGAAGTTTGGTGCCAACATTTAAGCACCAGTTGTGATTTATAAACTTTGGCTGCAACATGTAGATTATGTTTCATCATCTCCATTAAATAATCCCATGGTTCAGAATGGGGCAGTAGTCCCTAGTGTGTGTTTTAAACCTTCGTTCATGCAGGAAGATTGATTGACCTTGAGTTGAATTGATTTTCTGCAACACACTGCAACACGTGCACTAGCACAACCAGCACAACCAACCTGCCCAGCACAACCACAGTCTTCAATTGTTTGCCGCTGGGAGCATCCCAGTACAACCACAGCCTTCGACTGCTGGCAAGTGAGCAGTTGGGGGTTCAGTGCCGTGCTCAAGAGCACCACAGCAGTTATTGAAAGTTGGAGAATTTCTTTCCACTTTCCCCGCCCAGATGATCTGGGATTCAACCCACTAACCTGATGCTCACAAGCACATCTGGTACATCTGTAATCCATTCAGTTCTTAAGCACTAACCCTAACCGGTGTTAAATCAAGCTTGTTGAAGGTGGACATCGGACTCAAGACTGCATGTTCCCATGTTTCAAAATATCCAAAGCCTCCATGAAGTCATTGAAACTTATTTCCTAGTTTTCCATCCAAGTAGATGAGGAAGCTGTGTGATCCAGACGCAGGTCGTCTTTCAGAAACCAGATGAAACATTTAATTGCACTTTGCTCATTATCTTGTCTTATTCTTTTCCTCTGCTATACTTGACTTGCTTCATATGAAATAAAGTGTATTCAATTACCTCTAGGAGCATTTCTTCTCGCAGCATGCTGCTGTTGATGTGTATGGAATGGGGGGACAGGCTGGCTAACCGCTGGGTGATGTGTGGTTTATGGATGACTTCTTCAGGGGCTCTCGGGAGTCTCTGTCTAAGTGCAACTCCTTAAGGGCTGAATTAGCCCCTGATCCACTAATCAATTTGGAGAGGGAGGAAAAATGAACACAAGGACCATTCCTACGTCCTCCAAACAAATTCAACAGTTCTACTGCAAAACCAATCAATGAAACAGAGCCCCCAGGTTTCAAAAAGAGGGGGTGCTAGGATGTTCTCCTGCTGCTTGACCAACTATGAGTTACACTGCACTCATACACAGCACAGTAGAGCTCCCCTCTCCTAACCGTTGATAATTCATCATACAAAGCTACATTCCTCTGTCAGGTCGCTGATCGCAGCCTGTGGCAATTATGCTGGGGTAGAGGAATGTGTGAGCGCGTCCATGACCTGTATAAATCATATCTTATGGCATGTTTAAGGTATTATCGTGCTATAATGAAATATTCAAATGCAGCCGGGCTTCCAGGACGATGGAGCAGGTAAGTCTGTAATGATGACATAACGGCCTGGGAGGAATAAATGGGATTCATGGGAAATGAATCAGAGTCTCCAGGACTCAGTGTGACGGATGAGGCCAGAAAGTGGGTCAGAACCGCAGGTTGGTTGGCTGCACAACTGGGCCGAGACACAATGCCCAGGGCAGTGAAGGAATATCTGCTCTCACAGGATGGCACTCGCTATGCCATTCCCCTCATTAGCATCACTGACTCTGTTGTGTGTGTGTGTGTTTTTTTTTAAAGCTATAACCAAAAAAGTGAAAATAAGAACAAACATCAAGTAAAGTAGTTGACCTGAACAGGGGTGACGTTGACCCCTTGAATGCTCGGATGTGCGTCTGAAATAAACTCTGTCTGTCATCGGAGATATGAAAGCGAGACGTCCACGGCGGCCGGCTGGAGGCTGCCGGAGAGAAAAGACTACCTGGCAGCAGAAAGTGGTCTCACTAAGATAAACCAATAAGTGGCTCATGCATTAAACATGCAGCGCTCCATTTGGATGAGCCGTCCCGGAGAGTTTAGGCTCTGAAAGGAACTCATTCATATTTTAATCACACTGGAGGTTCAATTAATCATCGGGCGGTTTAAGGGTGAAATTGATGAATATTCAGTCGCCACGTGACCCCGGCTACTTCCTCTGGTTTTAATCATATTCTTTCATATTGCGCCTCATCTGCCGGTTGTTCTCTCCGAGGAGAAGCATCACACCGCTCAAGGTTGCTTTTTTTTATTTGTGAAATCTGATGGTATTTTTTTTTATCAGATAAAAACATCTGAAAATAGAAACACGGCAACTCTATTTTTGGTCTCACTGACACAAACAGGCTGGCAGCGTTGTGCATATTCATACTGTGTTCTGGTCTGAGGACCCCCGAGCCTCTGGGAGCCACAGATGAACTCTGAGGGTCTTAAAGGCTTGGATGTTCAGAGAAGTGACTCTTTGAACGGACAGAAGCCGGGCAGGCAGACAGCTGGCTGACATACCTGTCTTTCACCTGGCCCTCTCGCCTCTGACGGCCAAGCCACGTTTCGGGGTTTCATCAGATCCCTGGATTCAGAATAACAATCACTTCATTTGCCAATGTGCAGGAAGTAGTCTTGGTTACACAGAAAGATATATTGACAACTCACATGGTGACATACGTACATACTGACACACATGGTACAACAGGAGCTCACTGTTATTACAAGGAGTGCAGGAGATACAACAGACAATAGATTATAGATATCACAACGTGTTCTCACAGCAACAACCGTACATGTCTTACAAGAATGAGGCAGCCTCGGTTTGTACGATATCTAGTCGCCATATAACCGATCACTGCACGTGCGCCAAATTCAAATCAAGCTACAAAATCAAATAAAACTACTCTGCTTAAAGTTAGGATTAGGTTTGGCCAATTTATTAATTTGGTTCAGGTTAGGGTATGGTTTGGGTTAAATAAGGAAAACCTTTTGCTGAAAAATAAAACTTAATTCACTGCTGTAATTTGAACCTTTGTTGGCAGCATTGAAGTCAGGTGTTTGCACCTATCTGCCACCCTGAGCCCTTGAAACTACTTCCTGTTTCACTCGTATCATATCCAAGTTACGTTGGCTTACTGTTCCTAACTCTAACTATGACCTTGATGTGAAAACAGGTTGAGATATCACCCTCCGTATATACAAAAGGATATTCTCTCACTCTGTGCATTCAGCCGTATGAGGCTCTAGCAGTGGAACAGACAACAAGATCATAGACAGTAGCAGAAATGCATGACGAGTTCTTGCAAGTAAATGACGAGCTGAAGAGCAGTCACGTGTCAGTAATCTCCTCCAACAAAGTAGACGGACATTGATCTGCCCCGTTATGGATGAACAGGTCCAGACTAATCTGCTTATATGCACTATCGCTCCTGTTGATTAACCGGGAATTAAATAGGCACCGGGTCGCACTGTTCTCCATGAGAACGTTTCAGTTTGCCGCTGAGTATCTCTAGACAGCAATTTAGCGCTTTAGTTCCCCCGGCCACGCCGGCGGAGGAGTCACGGAGCCAGGCCGCCGGAGACGGAAACATTAAAGGAGGCTCCTCGGAGCGTCTCATTGGCTGTCAGAGATTCTGTAATGCAGATGAGGCCATATGGCTGGAGGAGGAGCCGGCGGAGGAGAGGTGAGGATGGAGGGAAGGAGGAGACAGAGGAGGAGACAGAGAGACACCAGGCCTCCATGCTCACTTCCAAATTGCCGCTCATCTCTGATTCTTTTGAATGTCTGTTGATGTCTATTCTAGGATGAACCCAGATCAGATTCAGATACGAACCGACAGCGATGTCAAACAGACACATGTGCAATAACAAAAGGCGTCACAACCATTTTTGTACCTTCGCTTCTCCTGCTTCCTGCAACTTTTGACTAAATTGCGGCGTCTCAACTAATCAAGTCTATTTTATTATCTTTCCATTGTTGTGCCTCGTTGTCCTCCATGCATCAACATTATGGCAAGTGTCTCCTGGCGATGACATTTATTTAAGATTTCTTTATTGTCATGGCAACGTTGACACATTTCCGATTGGAGTGTTTGAATACAAGTCACATGGCGTGGGATCTGATTAGGAAACTGATTTTGTAACATGTAAAGGTAAAAGGAAAAGGTAAAAAAATCAGAATTGTCGCTTTCAGCCGCAGTGTGAACATAGCCGGAGAAAAAGAGAGAGAGGAGAGCGAGAGAGAGTGGCAGAGCTTTCCCCTTTTGTCTCAAAGTGGCAGCATGTCTAAAATAAAGTTCTGCTGTACAGGAAAGGATCTGCTGCCCGGGATGCTGTGACGTGTCCGCTCCAATTCCTGAGCCAGACACTACAGACTGGCAGAGGTGTGTGTGTGTGTGTGTGTGTGTGTGTGTTAGTGCATCTATTAGTGTTAGCATCTTGGTGTGTGATTGTGTGTGTCTGTGCACGCATATGGGCACATGAGTGGGTGTCTCCTGTCCATGTGTGTGTGTGTGTGTGTGTGTGTAGGTGATGGAGTGTCCACTCCAGCAGGAAGGCAGAGGGAAATGCATCACTCTAAATAACAGTGCTTAGGGTTGGCAGCCAGGGAGGGAAGGGTTGCCGAGCCTAGGGGGGATAGTAGGCGGACAAATGCATCACGCGCTCTTCCCACAGAATCCACAGACGGCAACCTTTTGCTCATCTAAAGACGATAATGAATCAGGGCTGAGATGGATGCCACCTCCATCTCAGCCACCTCCCCTCACCCTGCGCCGCCGCTCAGCAGGTGGTCTCCAGTTTGTGCACTGTTTGTCTCATGAGTCATTGTCCTTAACATAAAGAGCGTGACGGATGAAGCGAGGCTGCACACGTACAACGCTAACAAAGACACACAAGAACACGCCTCCTGTTCACATCGGGTTCATCACCGCTCAGAACAGAGCCTCTTCCTGTGAGCTGGTGGTCTGGGAGCGCTTCCCCTTCTGCCGAACGTCAGGAACAGACACATGAATAAATGGGAAATCAATGGGGTGTCATGGTGTGAGGATGCAGGGTTATTTTCTCCCCAAACCCCAATTACAGCAAACGCTGCTCTTAGTCGGTGGTTCACGTCGCACCTGGCAGATTCGCCTCACTCTCCACATGATGCACATTGATGTTCCCAAGTTCTGCACATTTCCAGGAAGAGGCCCCCGGCTCTCGGAAAGTCCTTATGACTCCAGTACTGCCTCTCCGTAGCATTTTAAAGATCATTGTCTCAACATGTGCATAGAGGAAGATACTGTTGTCATGCAGTGGCTAATTTTGTAATTTCAAATACAAAAACCTGGGTATTTGCGCTGTCTTGTGTTTGTCTAAATATGGTTAGTCTATCTGGACATGCCTGGACTGCCAATTTCCACATAGAGTGGAAGGTGTTATTAAGCAAAACTGTTTTTAATAACTGCGACGGTAGCATAGTGGAAACGCCACAACGATCCATCCCACTAGAACATGGCAGCTGTATCACAACAGTATAGAATTTTAGTCCTTTCTCTGGGACTGCAGACCCATTTGAATCGCTTTCTCCCGTTTTAAAGCCACATATGTGGAAGGACTCAATCCAAATTGGCACTGACAAATATTTTCCCTTGAGATTTGATGACGGAATAATAAAAAAGATACCTTTCCACTGAAAGTGAAAGTCACTCTGGAAACTTTCCTTGGGAGGAACAAACTTTGAAATTCAAATGTTCCACGGCGGCTGTGTGGCAGCGCAGTATGAGAACAATCTCTGAGCGCAGACACAGAGAAGAGACGCCGTGGCATCTTCCTTCTTCAAATGCTGCCAAAATAATTGAAAGGAGTCCCTCTGAGGACAGATCATCAAATGTTTGTTTTCTACATGATCTGCGAACCTCGCCAGCTTTAAAGTGGCCTTGACAGCGACAGGCAGAACACTCCTGTTTTTCCATCTGTGATGCAAACGGCAGTTCAAATGGCTCTAAAATACGGCAAATAGCGCACGCAGCGCCGCCGCTTTAAACGGTCCCGAAGCACATCTCTTCAACAGCTCCCAGCTGAGAGAAACACACCAGTTTCTGGCCTAATTTCAGGTGGAGTACGCTGCAGACGGGCCCATTTCTGTTTGTGAAGCTGCCCAGATATTCCCTTTCACTTGAAGTGCTCTTGTGCTTCGGTGTATCAGCATGTGGTTCAATGGAGGTAGATGAGAGTCAACTGAAGACACCATCAAGGATAATTACTCATAATGGATGTTGATTCTTCCATGTCCTCAATTTGCCTCTTATTTCTTAAAGCTGAAACTGTAATCCTGCCAGTCTGAACGATGACGTCATCAAGAAATTCAATTATTCTTTATCCATCAGATATTAACCATACATCTAATTACCCTCCATGCCCTCATCATCAAGCTGAAAAGATGTAGAAAATAATTTTGAATTACTGTTGAAAGTTTCATAACACCTTTGCCATTAATCTCTAGCACTTAGCGATGGCTAGCCAAAACCTGGTGCTGACGGTACTATCAAATTAGCATCGTTTACCAGAAATCAGACCAGAAAAAAAAATGTGTAAAGGTTAAAACAAAGCGGTGGAGTTAGTTTCCTTCATTTGGAGACCGACTTGACAAATAGGTTTTTTTGTCAAATCCTGGCCATTGTTAGAGAAGCCTCTTCTTTCAATTAGCTTAATCAGTTGAGTCGGGGTGACTGTCCACTGCCCCGGCAATTAATGAGATCGGTCTCAAGAGCTGCTGAGGCAGATCCCGAGGCTCGGCTGTCCACTTTATCTTAGCCTATGTGGAAACACAGCGCACAGACAGTGATTTAGTGCTCGGGCTTCATAGAAAGGTCACAGCTATTCATATTACTGTGAAAGACCTCCCATAAGACTGCCATGCGGTATCATTGGGTAACATACAAGACCACTGCTGTTCCATCAGCCCACTTGTAACATGTACCGGTTGCTAAGGATCTGTCTTAGGGGCGCCATGTTGAAGCATGGTTCTGTGTTTGTGTGTATTTTTAACTCCTGTAGGAACGTTATGTATGAAGTGAGACATCCACACACCTGGTTTTACTACATGATTGATAGCACAACATTGAAACAAATGATGGTAGAGTGAAATTATTTTTTTACAGCCTGGATCCTCCTCTATTTTAACAGTACTGAATAGATCAGTGGTTCTCCATCCAGTCCTCAATTACCCCCTGTCCTGGAGACACACCTGAACCAATTATGGTATCATGAAAACATGAAGCCTCTAATTGGTTCAGGTGTGTCTGAGTAGAGCTGGAGCTAAAACCTGCAGGACAGGGGGTCCTCGAGGACTGGATGGAGAACCACTGGAATAGATAGATAGATACTTTATTGATCCCTGGGGGGGATTCTGGGGTTGCAGCAGCATGACAGTATCACAAGAATGTATAAAAAAAATATAAAGGCAAGGTACAAAATACAAAAAACAAAGGCCTAAATACTAAATGCCAAAAAACTACGGTAGTCGGTGACAAGTAGGGAAGAGCGAATGAATGGATGGTTCATATATACAGAGTTAAAGATGGTGATGGGTGAATGAATGGATGGTTCATATATACAGAGTTAAAGATGGTGATGGGTGAATGAATGGATGGTTCATATATACAGAGTTAAAGATGGTGATGGGTGAATGAATGGATGGTTCATATATACAGAGTTAAAGATGGTGATGGGTGAATGAATGGATGGTTCATATATACAGAGTTAAAGATGGTGATGGGTGAATGAATGGATGGTTCATATATACAGAGTTAAAGATGGTGATGGGTGAATGAATGGCATGATAAAGGTATCAGCTGATTTTATTTTCTTAAACAGATGCATCACGTTTTGCAGAGCTCATTCTGATATCCACTGTTCTAAATCATGCATGTGAATAAATGTGATGCTAACTTGCAAACCACCAGCCGGTTATAACACACTGCAGCACTCCTCTCCTTCACTTCATTTCCTGCTGTGTGCTGTGAATCAGATGAAAACACCCCGGGAGGGTGTGTGGCCCATTACTTGGTAGAAAGCGACTAGGACAAGGTGTGACCGAGAGACTGCAGTACCTGATCCCAGCCATATTATTTTCATGCTGAGTACCTAATTATCTGACCGCTGAAGCTGGAGTTGGCCTGGCCTGTCAGCTTGGAGGGGAGGGGGGGGGAGGGGGGGTTCAGAGAGGTTTTTTTCTTTCATTTTATTGTTTGTGAATTTTGTCTCCTTCGGCTACGTGGACTTGACAGGAAGCAGATTTGATTCTGCCCGCTCTGTGATCCCACCTCGCTAACAATCTTCCTGTTTTTCCAAGTCAACCAAAATACACCGAATTTCTGTCTTGTACCAGATAATGAGGCCCTCCGTGGACAGCCTGGGAAGAGGAAACACCGGCTCCAATGCCCAGACCACCCATAGCTTCCTGGGCACCGCTACTCGCTGCCGTGGTGGATAAACACCACGACTCTAATCTTGGTGATTTTCTACTTTTCATTTTAATTGAAGTTACAGATCAATTCTATTTAATATGTATTGTCCCATAAGGGGAAATTTGCAGACAATGTTTACCATAAAAATAAATCAATAAAAACACAAAATAAAAACACCACGTAACATAAAAGCACATGAAAATAGACACCACAATAAAAGGTCCCCTCATCACTGCAAATTACAAGGATCTGATAGAGGCATGAGGCACCACATAATTTCCTGTGCAAATGAAGCACTGTAGGTTTACAAGGTCTTTATTGGTTGAGCAACTTTCATGATCCTATAGGGCCTGTGAAAGCCAACCAAACCCCCCAAAATGCAACGCTGTTAATTTGTAATGAAAGCTATTTTTTTCTAATTTCAGACAATTTGACTTTTTTTCAGCAGAACATCTGACAACCCTGCAGTACTTTGCACTCCCTGACACCCATCGATAATACCAGCCAGGTTTCAGCCTTTGCCACTGATATTCTGCTGCAGTTTTCAAATCATTTAAAGAACAGAGGCTTTTCTGAAGGGTATTTTTCCTCTCTAATTCCGGTTGACTAGAAAGGAGAGAGAAGAAAGAGACAGGCGAAGGGAAAAGAGTGTGTCTTCATGGGGAGCCCCTTTGAAAACTTCGACCCATCGATTGGCAGGATGTGATGATAGTGTGTGTGTGTGTGTGTGTGTGTGTGTGTGTGCGGTGAAGCATGCTTCTGGGTTTTAGATAATGGTGGAACTTCCTCTGAATCAAAGTTTAAAGCCCTTTGTGCAGTTTTGTTGCAAGCTCAAGCAGAGAGCACTATCAGCTCAGCGCAGGCACCTACACGGTGCCTTCACACACTTTCTGGCATTGACAAATACCTCAACATTTTACACACACACACACAAGATATTGACATCAGTCACACGATGCAGTAAACGCTGTAAAGGTTGCTGTTTTTTTTGCTTCCTTTGAAGACCTGCCTCAGGTACAAAAAGTCAAATATTCATTGAGGGACGACTGAGCTCGCTGCCAAATCCTGCAGATTTTCTTCGGGTGACGTCTGAACCATCTCACCTTTGGACGGAAAGCCTTTCACAATCCAAGAGCACAGAGTAGGAAGGGAGCCTCTTCATTTTATCGCTTTTCCCTCTATCTCTTTGGTCAGATCTCACCAGGAGGCCTTCTCCACCGATACCGGATGACTGATCTATATCCCATGAAAGAGGCCGGGGAATAAATGATGTCTCCTGCTCATTTAACAGGCAGCTGAGATCGATGGCAGCCGATCAAAGATGGAGATAAAACAAGAGTGGTCAATCGCTACGGACCCGTGGATGTCGCCTCAAGGTCACGTCATTAAGGCGATGCTTTAGCTTCACAGAATATGACCACATCTTGGGTTTCTCTCTCAGGTTTTAAGAAGTGCAGAAGCAGCAATGAAGTGACATAAAGGGTCTGGTGGCAGTGCCCGGTCTCAAACAGTCTCAAAAGGTTAAAATGACTCCACAGTATCAACCATCGGTGCTTTAGTGTAGATTATGAAGCCTGAGGCGATATTAAGATGTCAGCACAATTAAGGCTTTTTCTTCCTGGAATGACGCTCCTATACCGCCGTGTGGATCACAGCCACGACAGTAAATGGATTGCAAAGCCCAGGAGTTTGTCCTGGTTTTATTGCCTGGGCGGTTTGATGAGTGTGTTGGGAGTGGACCGACCCTCCCCGCCGCCACGGACCACGCTGAACCAGGAACCAGTGGAGGAGCAGCTCAGACTCAAGGTGTTAATGACACATTATTTTTATGGCACTGACATCTCACACAAGGTGATGAGTTAAATTACTCCGGCAGTTTGTTGGACTGAATCATTTCAGTGCAGACTCTGTTTCCGCCTCTATTGTCTTAAAGCCCAGATAAAGTTTATTCCACGACTGCCTTGTAAATATGTAATTTGTGGTCTTTTGTTCTTTTGTAAAAAATAATCTAAAAATATAGTCCATCTCTCAAAAGTAAATCTTTACGTCAACGAACATGTCAGTCCATCAGAATGACAAGTCCTTGTGTCATTGAGTACAAAGAAGATAGTCAGAATGCTTAGCCATGTTGTCAATATAACATTGTACTGATGGAAACTATGGCAAATGATTGAAAATGCACTTTTTCTGTCTGGCACATATCAATTTCAAAAGACATTTACAACCAATAATTGTTCAAATTGTCAGTCATAATTGTCATTTGCCTAAATGTGCTAAAACATTTGCAGATGGTAACAAAGAGAAATGCTCTTTCTGTTGTGCTCAGGTAACAAAATGTTGTCTTGACGACTTCAACTGTCATTGGAGAATTGAGCCAAAGCAACTGAGAAAAACTGTAGTGAAAGTCAAGATTCATCAATTCAGGACACATTTACAAAAAAAGTCTAATAGAAATGGTTGACATGCTTGATATGCTTGACAGATTATGACAACTGGTTCAACCATTTTGCATGTAATGACATAAGCAATGAACTAGTGCCTCGATGTTCTGGGGGGTGAGACGATTCAACAGAGAACCAATATAATACATTTTGATCAACATGACATAAACTATTGATAATGTAGGAAACAGCAGACAGTTGGACATAATCAATTGCATGAATGTGCTAAAGCATTTGCAATTTGTTCAAAATAATGAGAAGCTGCTTTCATGATGTGAACAAGTGACTAGATGATGTGAAGGTTGAACAAGTAGTTTTGAGAATTTCAATTCTGATCTGAGAAATGCTACCAAAGCGACTGAGAAAAACTGTAATATGTCGCTTAACTGTGATATCATATATACAGTTCTGCTATTTGAAGCCAACTTTCCTGAGTCTTTAATACGCTGTGAAAAAGCACTGATGCCTTTATTCAGCCGGCCAGGGATTAGCCATGCTGAGGCCTGTCTGGCCCGAAGCCCGGATCTCTAACGTCTGAGGAACTTTGCTAAACCTGCAGCTCAGCCAGCCACGTTGCACAACCCGGGCAGACCTAGCCACAAGCGCCGATATGAAGGATTAATGGTTATTGATTCAAAATAGATTGTTTTCTGTGCACAGCATTCAGTTTTGATAGTGAACGGTATTAAATTTAGATGTTTCACAAAAACATGCCTGTCTAATGCCTACTGCTCTCTCAAACCAAACGGCCAAACACCTACAGCTTGTTTGTTTTTTTGTCTGAACCAAAGTGGAAAAGGTTATTTCTGTTGGACAGGTTCACACTGCCCAATTACAAGTGAACCGGGGCTTGCAAACTCACAAGGAGCTTGTTTATTGGACAGAGTTTTGGTAAGCAGTCATCCTGCCCGGTTCGAGATATTGGGGGGATCAATAATAAAGTGTGATTCCAGTCTATCTCAGCATGATGGACTTGTCTGCTGTTTGCTGTGATTTCAAACCAGTTAGAACACATGAACAGGAATATGAGCAGCGGTCCAGACGGCGTTTGCCCTTGTTTCATTTTGTTATGCTAGGCTAAGGTGACCAGATTTCTGAAATGAAAACCGGGGACATTTCCAGTTCGGCGGTCAATATATCATTAAAATATGCAATGTTATTATCTATGAAATAAAAATGGGGGACAATTCCGGTTTCATGTATTTTGACCACTGTTGTACTGTCAGACATCCCAAGTTGACAGAACTGGTTTCAGGGAGACGCCGGACTCGCGCTGCAATCACAGTTATGAGAGAACTACTCTCTCATCATGACCTCAATTACTCCTGATTAGGGATCATAAGACACAAATCACTTACTCATTCTCTGTGTGACTGATGAAATCTCTCTGTTCCTGATGTTTGATCCTGATGACACTACAAAAATAAGAATTACTTATAACTAATATATTATATGCCTACCATCCATGTTAGCAGCCATTTTGTTGTCAGTGCACTTTAATTTTATAATCCATAACGGCTATTGTTTCCCCTTTATGCCTATTAACTTAAAAGAACCTTGACTGAACTTTAAACCAACCAGGCCTAATACTCACGGCTTTCTGGTCTCTCACTTAGCCTACTGTGTCTTTAGTGCATCACCCTCTTTTCACCATCTTCCACCGTCAATACTGCAATCACAAGAAAACTACACCACTATTCTAATCGTTCATTTTATAACAAGTAGATTATTATTTCCCCTTATGTCTATTAACTTAACTGAAGCTTGACTGAAGTCTAAACCAACCTGCCTTAGTAGCGCGGTCCCGCGTACTATCCCGTCCAGTATCAAAGAATTGCCCGATGTCCTCAGTGCTCTCCTACGTTTAGCCTCCCTAACATGTTGTTGTCCCTGCATAAAGAACACAGCAGCCTTTAGCCTGGTGATCTAATCATATCACACATACCCAGGGGTTAAAGTGGGATTTGGCAGGTGGGGGAACCCTAAGATCTGGTGTAGCGGTGCTGCGGCGAAAAATGACTCACCTCATAATAATTATTGTTTATTTATTATTTATTTAAGACATTTGATGAATCAGATAACTTCAACAACACATAGTGTACACAGTGTTTCCCACAGAATTAGATTCTATTTGTGGTGGTAGCTGACCGGTTGGGGGGGCACCCACACACTTTCTTAAATTAATTATTAAATAATACTATATATAAGGTGCTCCACTGTAAATATTTAATTGCCAAGTACTTTGTGACAAATAACAATATTTACCGCCTTATACTCGTTTGTTACTTTCAGTAACAGCTCCACCTCGTCGTCCGTCCAAACAAAGACAACTCTGCTCTTACTTTTCTCCATTGCTGTTCTGCATAACGATATTTTCTGCAACTAAACAGAGCAGACAATCTGCTTCCTGTTTACATCTGTTTGCACGTGCATGCCCAGTGTAGGTGAATGGTAACGTGACATGCGTTTTTATGGACGGAGATCATTTCTGAAACTGTGCTATAACGCTTGTTTGGACCGAGATCGTTTAGTGTAAAAAAAACGAAAATGTATTATTGTGGATGTCGCCTCAGAGAGGAGGCTACACGGAGAGGAGGGGCAGCTGGAAGCAACGCCAGGCTGCAGCACACGAAAATGAACTCGCTTGACATTATTATGTATGAAACTGCCAGATCAGATTTATTTACTTATTAATCGAAGGTGCCGGAACGCCGTTCCGGATCGTTCCGGCCCACTTTAACTAAGGTGACCAGAATTCTGAAATGAAAACCGGGGACATTTCCAGTTCGGCGGTCAATATATCATTAAAATATGCAATGTTATTATCTATGAAATAAAAAAGGGGGACAATTCCAGTTTCATGTATTTTGACCACTGTTGTACTGTAATAAACTATGGTGCAGGCCGACTGATAAAATTGGGTACTAACTTTTACAAAGTAACTTTGTAAACCATGTCAGAAAACCATAGTTTACAGTACCATGGTGAGTGAAGCTATGGAAACTATGGAACACACAATAAAGAAAATGGTCCAACTACAATGGTTCAATACAGTGTATTTAATTAGCTATACGTACAAGACAGAGAAGACAGACAAGCAGCACTACCAGACTGACACACTGTAACAGACACACTATGACAGACAACACTAACAAGCACTATATTACAGCAACACTACAGACAAGACAGAACTATCCAATCTGAGCAGCCATTCAGTGGTCCTGGTAGTCTGGGTAGAATAAGAGCAGAAGACAGCAAATGAGCAAAATTTTAAAAAACAGAGACAATAGTATGTGAAATACTAAACATAATAAAGAAATAAGATGATGATGCGATTGGTGACTTCATAATATACTTATACCAACCTAATCTGTATATTTCCTTCTCTTTACCTTTTCACCGTCACTCTCTTTACTCCCTTCATTTTTCCTTGTCACTCTCTTCTCCTTCCTCTCCACTCTTTAATAATAAATAGTACACTATCAGATAAAATACTTTGCTTAACAGATTCCCATTGCTTGCCTCATTTTTGTATTTTATCTCAAAACATTGTTTGGAATAATAAATTGTCAGGCTCTGTAATCATATCTTTACCTTTCCTCCTCTATCTCCTTCACTCTTCTTCTTATCCAGTCTCCCCTCCCTCTCCCTCCTCTCCACTCTCTAACATAAAACATTACGCTAATGTTACATTTCCGGGGACGTCTGGTCACCCTATGCTAGGCTTTCCTAGCGTCTCCCTATACCCATAATCCCTTGCGTTTTCAGATCATTTCCTGTAGCTGGTTCTTGTTCTCACCTGGCCAAACAACTGAACTAAAGGAGGAAACAAATAAACCAGTCCAAACATGATTGGTGTGAACACGCCCTGCATGGAGGTGCTGCTGTTCTCTGGCAGACAGACAGCGGACGTTTTGTTCTTACTGACGATGTAAGAATTGAAGAACAGTGGAATAAAATTTGCAGATTCTCATGTGAAATTCTTCGATCAAGCTGAGCTTCATTGGAAACAAGTGAAATGATCTTGCATTGACAGATATTTTTCACTTGCTTTAAGAAACAATGTCTGCAGGAATGATCATAAGATGAGATGTGTTTTTTGCAGTGTATGGGTCATAACACTGGAAGACTTTTATTCCAAAATGAGATATCTGACATTTGAAAAAGTGAAACATATACACACAAAATTATAGATAACACAGAATTAACACAAATTATCTTTTTTTTTACGGTTAGTTGATGTTGACCTGAACCAATTAAGGTATCGTGAAAACATGAAGCCTGTAATTGGTTCAGGTCTGCCTGAGTAGAGCTGGAGCTAAAACCTGCAGGACAAGGGTTGAGGACTGGGTTGGGAACCACTGCCTTAAATTATTGGTTGACAATATGATTTTTTCACTTTGATGGGCTGGATCCTTTATCTGTTGAAGATGCTGCGTGTTGAACTTCAGGTTGAGATCTCACCTCCCAACAATAGTGTACAATAGAACTCTGCACTTCCTCAACTATGTCGCGCCACACTGGAGAAAAACAAAACATATGTTAAGTGCGAAAAACTCCTAAAGCATGTCAAAAAAGAAAAATGTTAATGTTACTTTTGGAGCATGTCGAGCCAGCCCCCATTAGTCTTTGGTGGATACAGTAGGGGAGGTCCTGTGGTGTGGTACAGGAAGCTGTGACCTTTCCAGGAAGCCCGAGCACTACATCACTGTCTGAGCAGCAACGTTTCCGTACAGGCTAAGATAAAGTGGACAGCTCTATCCGGGGATCTGCCTCACTGACTCTTGAGACCTCTCTCATTAATTGCTGGGGCAGCAGATGCAGGGGCAGTCACCTTTGGTTAGAATAATCTGGATTTTGAGTCAGGGGAAAAACGCTGACACAACAGATTTGGCTGCAGTGAGTTATGTCCTCTTGGCCCAAAAAGTTGTGCTTAGGAGCTAAATTTTATTTACGGGGTTATCTTTCCTCACACGCTGCTCATTAAACGGGCTTTTACAGTAGATTAGAGGTTCATTATGTTAGAGGCTTTGATTAAATGACTCATTTTGAGTTAACAAAAAGTGATCGTGTTTTTTTATTTAGTATTTTATATTTTATATATTGTTATATAAACATTGACACAATCTGGTCATCAAATCAGAACTCCTATAAACAAAAAAGAAAATTAAAACAATCAAATCACACAAATCAAATATTAATATGCACCAAAATCTAGTCTAATTCAAAGCAACAGATTAATTCTCATTGTGTGTGTGAGTATTGTGTGCATGGTGTGTGCTTTACATCAAGATCTCTCCACTGATGTATTCCAGGTAATTTTCCCATTTCACCACATATTTCTCAGTCCTGTCCTCAGAGCTGAAGGAAGTGTGTTCGTGTGATGAGAGAGCTCACCTGGGTTTCCTCCAGTTTCTCATTATATTTTGTTTTCCCATCATTACACTGGTCTGAATAACGTCCGTGGCTCCACAGTGAGATGTCATTTGTGGATCATTGAGAACAAAAAGTGATCGTTCTAAACTTTTGTTTTGCAATTAAGCGGTGTAATTGGCACGGTGGCGCAGTGCTTGCACTGCTGCCTCACAGCAAGAAGGTCTTGGGTTTGATTCCCGCCTGGGGTGCTGTTGACTCTGGGGTGCCCAGGTGGGTTATCTCCCTGGGCCTTTCTGTGTGGAGTTTGCATGTTCTCCCCGTGCTCACATGGGTCTCCTCCTATAAAGAACCCATCTAAAAACATGCAACATCCTGTCCTGTCCCTGACCAAGATGAGGACCGTACACCTGGAACTGGTCCCCGGGCGCTGCCCACTGCTCCCTGGCTGTCCCTGGAGGAAGGTCGGCGGGGATGGGAAATGCAGAGAAAGCATTCAATTCGGACACTCTACCCTGCGTGTGTGTGTGTTGTGTTTGGCGGCCACTTCCCCCCTGCATGTGTTCTGTGTGTTGGTGCGTGTGAGCACCCCGAATTGTGAATAAAGTAATCTTAATCTTAATTACAATTGATCCTAAATGACCCAGGAGCCCAAACTATCTGACCAAAGTGTTCATCAGCGATAGCTATGGATATCTGGTAGAATCCTCTTCTACACCTTTCTAATTTCAGAAATGCTATTATGGATTTGAACAGACTCAGAACTCAAATCAGTCAGAGTTTGAAGTTGAACCCCATCAGGCCGTTGATGTCTGAAAGTTAAATTTCTGCCAGCGATTTTAAAATGCATCTTTCTTTTATAAGCCCAAAGTCAGTTTCTAAAAATAGAAAGTGAAATGGAGAGCAGCGTGGATTCAGCTGTCTTGCCTTCTATTTTCGGCCCACTTTGAAGATGCTCGGGGAAAGAAGCTATAGAGATGAGAACTGTGCATTTCTATCCTTTATTTCAACATTTTAACGCGTCAGAAACCATTTGGGAAGCTATAGATACACACCAAGATTCCTTTAACACGAGCAGATAGGAACAGTGTAACGCCATAGGTTTACACTGGCATAGGAGCGCGTTGTGTTTGTCAGCTCTATGTGCATGACGAATACAGCTTGACATCTGTGGAGGCAAATGTGCCATAAAATGTCGCCTTTCCTCTGAAACTTGCTGAAGCTCTCATCTTGCAGGGGAGAAGGTTGTCATTTAGGAGCGAGGAAGAAAAGCCAGGAAGGATTTTTCTCTTTTCACGGTGTATGTAGCACTGCCAAGTAAGTGCTCTGTTTATATTTTTGAACTCTCCCAAGATTCATTGCGCAAATACATGATGAATGTAATTTACTGCAGTGCATTCCAGTGGTGTTACAGCTAATTGTAGCTGCTGGGAGCTCCTTCCTGTATGAGACCCGTTTTGAGTAGAGTGAATGGAAATGAACAATAAACAGAATGCTAACAGGGTTCACACTCATCACTCGCTCGTCCAAACCACATATTTCTAGATCTTATTTTATTTTTGTTATCCGGACATCATGTCAGCCATGTTAATGTTGGGAAATGTTTTCTACCATTAGCACGGAGCATCAAAAGACATCTAGGCTGCATATGGATCTACCCAGACTGAAAAATAAAAACAACATAACAGAGAAAATCAGAATCACTTTGAATTTTCCATTAGATCTTGGGAAGCTTACTGTAGCCTGACGGAGGATTTAGTCTGGCAGACTCATTTGGCTTTTGGACTCATTTGGTTTATTAGGCGTCATCAAATTAAAGCCAGTGTGTTAACTGACATATGTCAACATGGATGTTTTACCACCCCCATCTGTGCCGTATAGCTCAGCAATGTGTAAAATCCAGTCACAAATCGGGCTTACTTCACAGACTTCAGCTTTGTTCTACCAAAGGTTTGTGCCAGCGTGAGACGTTCCCCATCAGAGACACAACGCATCTCCAGAGACGCTCACATGCAATCCGTGTTTCATCTGTCAGTTGTCACTTCTTTACGGCATTAACAATTATTAGTGCCGTTCTGTCTAAGAAATATATATTTATCCCTAACAGAAAAGCACCTCCTCAAATGCTGGAACGGCACTAACGCTGACTCGCACCACTTTAGTCACTTAGCTGACCCAGAACGAGCCCCAGCTCCTGGATCGCCAACATTACAAAAAGTAATGGTAATGAGGTCAAAAGTCAGAACCGTAGCGCCCTGGCAATATTCCTGCAGCCCTGTGACGGGTAAGATAGAAGTGCTTCGAAAAGAAATTAAAAAAAATAAGAGCTACTGAGGGAGGCAGAGAGGAATGAAAATTACATGAAAACAACAGCTTGCACGTTTGTTCTCAGCCAACTGACATGAAAGAATGGGGACAATGGATTACACTCCCCGCCTGCCAGCCTGCAAATTGTATGAGAAACATGAAATATGAGTCAGGGTAAAAATGGGAGATTGACATGCAAGACAGTCTTCGGCGTTCTCTCAGTTTAGAGAGCAGAGGCCAGGCGACGGGCCTCCAGCCTCCTGCTGCCTGGCCTGTGATCCTACTATCCTACTATCCTCTATTGACTGTCTGACAATATGGACAGTGGTCGCTTCCCTGCATACAATCACGGTCCATTCTGGACACAATGGGCACAATTAAGATATAAATGAATGAATAAATTCCTGCAAAATAAATAAATAAATGTTAAAAAAAAATGAATAGAAATTCATAAATAAATAAATGAGATAATATAGTAACAAGACAAATGTTCAGCCATTTATTTCCCTATTTATTTATTTCTCTATTAGTCCCTACTATGACACTGAGGCTGTCAATCAAACGTGTGTGTGGTTTTTAACGCTACTGGTTGGTTGCGGTCGTGGTGCGTTGCTCGACTGGATTTGCCTTAATTGGCTGACAGCAAAACAACTTTGTCTGCAACAAACTTCACGTCGACATAACTTCATGATTAGACCAAGAAGACTGGCCAGGCCACCTGCTGTGATGATGAACGTTGAGGCGTCCAGAGAAGTAGAGATTTGGCTGCTAGAGGACGACGATGCTTCCTCCTGATTGGATGATTTTCCCTGTAGAGACAATAATCAATAAATATAGCCGCAAGCGGTGATTCGTGGGTTCAAACCATTTTGTTACGGCAAACTGCATGCAGAGTGACAGAAGAAGATAAATTCCACAAACAAACTGTATGTTTAAGTAAGCAAGGCCACTAGGACAAAACTCCGTTTTGAAACAAAAAGGTATTAGTGTGGATGTAGTCTCAGAGAGGAGGATACACTCTACACTTTCTGATTTGTTGAGTGAGTATCTCGATGGCATCAACTGGAAGGAATGCCAGGCTGCAGCACACAAAAATGAACTCGCTTGACATTATTATGTATGAAACTGCCAATCAGATTTATTTACTTGTTAATCGAAGGTGCCGAAATGCCGTTCAAGTCGGAATTCCCTGTCGGAAACTCGGGCAAGATCCAACTGGCCTGAGTTCGCCAATATAACATACCTGACGTCACTACTACACGTCAATATATCGGTGCACACCGTGAACAGTCAATTTTTACTTCATATTTATTATTTTAGTTATTTTAGTTCTGAAAACATGTTGAAACAACTTTGTAGTTTACATTTGTAATGTAGTTCAGTTGATTTGAGCTCAACGTTACGAGATAGAAGTCTTTACTAGCGTGCGGTACTAGCCTAGATGAAACACATTTAGATTGGAAGTTTAGAATACCGACTCGGAATTATAGATTTCCGAGTACAAGGGAATGCACCATAAGCAACAGCTTTGAGATGAGGTGGTGGGCATGCTCTGTGAAGGGTTGGATTATGCTAACAGTGGCCTGTTATGATATCTAAACAGGGGACTTTTCAAAACGGCGCTCCCTGTTGTACAATTTTAAGAATTTTACAAACTTAGTGCAACATAAAGTCCACCAGATTTGGACAAACTGTCATTGATTTATGGCAAACTTTGCACCAGGCCCATGCACATGTTTGGAACTGGTTGTGCCCCCTATTGAGCAATTTCAAAATAATTTTACACGTGGTTCAACATTGTTATCAAACATATCCTGCAAGTTTTGTAATGATTGGATAAACAATTTCTGATTTATAGTCTGATTTGTGTTATGCCACGCCCATTTCTTGCATTTGTAGTGCCCCCTAGAGGTCGATTTCAATGAAACTTTCAGGGTGTGTTTCAGGTACTTATGTGGACATATCCTGCAGGTTTTGTGATGATTGGCCCGACGGTTGTTGACTTTAGTGTAATTATGTGCTGAGCCATGCCCTTTTGAAGTTCATTGGTCAATATCTTGAAAACTAAATAAGATATCACCAAGCTTTATATGAATTTTCCAATAATGATCCACAGAAAATTTGGTAGCAATCGGACCTACGGTCTAGGAGATGTCAAAAATGTGTTTTTCAAAAAAATCTAAATGGTGGAAAATCTAGTCAGGCGGACTTTAGTGGTTCTTGAGGTTTTTTTGTAGAACATGTTGAGCTGGACTTGTGTGTCAAATTTCAGGTCAATCGGACGCACGGTGTGAGGGGCGTGGCCTTTCCAAAATTTTGCTTTTGGGCCTTAATTACAGCGCCACCATCTGGTGACATGGACATTACAGTAGATCTTGCCCCTTGCCTTGCATCTACAATGACTGTGTGTGCTCTTTTAAGACACAAGTTGCTCTCAGGAATCAATTGTTGAAACATGGATCTCAGTCTGATTTTGTTGCTAAGTAAACAAGTATTGTTTTGGCACAATATGTAGCCTATATTGTACAAAAGAGAACGAACTTAGATTTACCTGTCTGATGTCTATATAGGAGCACTTCTCCACACCATCATTTTGGTGCCCTATAGTAGTTTATATTTTCACCCTGCTCCACAATCTGCGCCACCCCAATCTGTGATGTCACAGTAGTAAATGTAAATTCAGAATGCAAAAAATAAATGATGAAAAAACATTTTAAATAATTGGCCGAATTTCAACTAAGGAATTGCTATTTCTATTCAAAATCGGAATGGACTGAATTAAAACTGATTTTGCCCCATCCCTGAGTACACAAATCGCACTTAAAATGCACACAAATAAAGAATCAAGTCCTGTCATTGACAGAAAATGCTTTTTGTAGATAGGTTAGAGAAATGTTGTATACTACTTGCATTTTTCCAATGTTATAGAAATGCTGCTATTCAAAATAATGCTGCTATTCCTCCAATGGAACAGCACTTAAAACTTTTACCATTTTCAAGTGCAACTGTTAAGCTTTTAGAATTTTCTAATTATGCTTTTACTTTATCACATTTATTATATTCTTAGGATTATAGTTGTATGACTGTTTAGCCTACAAAATTTTGTTTGAATTTTGTAGTGTTGTAGTTATATTTCTGTTAATGTTAAGCACCTCAATTTGAAAAAAATCTTTTTTTAACGATTTGGCATTTTTCAACATGATTTTTATAATGCCTGAACTCTGATTTGGGGGGGGGGGATGTGTATGGAGGTGAGTTGTTGAGGTCACAATAAATACTCTTTTGATTTCTTGTGATTTATTGTTTATAAATGCATTCCACTCAGTCCTGTTAGAAAATAAGTGATTTAGTTGACTTGGCAAATAATTCAATATTCAAGGTATTGATAAAACTTAAGATTGCCAGTGAGGTCAACTTTTACTGAAAAAGTAACCTGGCTGCCTTAAAATATTATGTTGATTCAACTAAGGTGCTTGGTTGAAATAACTTATGTTTGCTTGTTTGTGCAACAAAATAAATAGAAATACATTTTTGTTGGTTTGACTGATAATTTAATGTCACCTCAACTAGGCATTTAGTTCCTACAACTTGAATTTCCTTGTTAGTAGTACTAAAAATGTTATTGATTGAACTTGAAATATCAAGTTGATCTAACTATTTATCAGTTTCAGATTAGTCACTTTAACTTATTATTGCGAGTGGTAGTAACTTACATGGAAGTGTAAAGAACTAAACATCCTTAGCTCTCTTAAATCAAGATTTTAAGGCAGCCAGATTACTTATTTTTTTAAGTTGAGCCAACTTACGTTTTAATATTGGTTAACAGTCTCTGTGTTTGGAGAAAGATGACAACCATCCAACTAGTGGGTAATTTGAGACAGTCCAGACACATGATGATGTGATGTGATCATTTCACTGAAAATAATAATAATTGTGCAAATTTACACCTTGGAATCTCCCTAGGACCTTGGAATCTGTGATGGAATGGAATTTGTGGGAGCGTGACGTCATAAAGGGAGTGTGATGTCATAAAGGGAGCGTGATGTCATAAAGGGAGCGTGACGTCATAAAGGGAGCGTGATGTCATAAAGTCAGACTCGCTATAAATTCCAGCACAGACACCTGCTGCTCATTTAATGTTTGAACCTCGCGACAGAAGTTTTTCTTCTACTTGGATCATGCCTCGTGTTTATGTGAGTATCATGCCTACGATTGCAGAGGACACAACTTGTACTGAGGAGGAGTACTTCAACAATGAGGTCAAAGAGTCTCTGTGGGCTATAGCCAAAGAGCAGAGCCTGCAGAATCTCAGAGAAGGCGTTTCTGCTCTGCAGCACAAGACCCAGCGGGACATAGAGGGCGTGTGCCGAAACCTGGACCATTCCGGCTTGGAGATCCTGGAGCAGCAGGACCAGCAGCAGGACCAGGAGCTGAAGAAGGAACTGCTGGAGACGGCTATGGAGTGCAAGGAACTCTATCAACAAATAGTAGATAGGGTTGAAACAGCCTGGGACATAATGGGCAAGGCTAAACTAGCCAGGGATCTGGACGTTTCAGAGCAGGTTGTTGGCCACCAACAAATGATTCCAGCAACCAAGGAACATTTGTTGTGCCACCACAACCTGCAGCCTCCCATCACCGACAACATCAAGGTGAAAGGGGGAAAAAAGAAGAACAAGGCTGGGAAGAAGAAACCAGCAGAGGGAGAGAAGAAAGAGGAAAATGGGCAGCAGCAAAATGAGCCAAAGACCCTGAAAAAAAGATTTGTCCAGTGGTTGTCGTCCAAGAAGGTCTCACCCCTACTAATTTAATTTAATTTAATTTAATTTAATTTAATTTAATTTTAGGGCAGCATGGTGGCTCAGTGGTTAGCATTGTTGCCTCACAGCATGAAGGTCCTGCCTTCCTGGTCCTTTCTGTGTGGAGTTTGCATGTTCTCCCCATGTCTGCGTGGGTTTCCTCCGGGTTCTCCGGTTTCCTCCCACAGTCCAAAGACATGCAATTCAGGTGGATCGGACACTCTAAATTTGCCCATAGATGTGAATGTGAACGAGCTGCTACTCTCAATGAGCTGCTACTCTCTGGTGCTGCTCTGGGTCGGATCTCCTCTCTATCAGCAGTGAAGTCCTATCAGGTCAGTGGTCAGGTCAGTGCTTGAAATGGCAGCAATGGTGTCCAGTTTGGGGGACACTGGCTTCATTGTCCGTGATCTCCGATGCGCACTGGAGCTTGCAGCTGAGTGTGACATGGTCGGGAT
This sequence comes from Hoplostethus atlanticus, assembly GCA_034670405.1. Classification (NCBI taxonomy): domain Eukaryota; kingdom Metazoa; phylum Chordata; class Actinopteri; order Trachichthyiformes; family Trachichthyidae; genus Hoplostethus; species Hoplostethus atlanticus. The sequence goes on from JAXDDX010000107.1 coordinate 821,399, forward strand.
GGAGATCAGAACCTCCAAGTCTGCTTCTCTCCCAGAAAAAGGTGTTCTCGTCATGAATGATTGGGAGGAAACCCCTGGGTAGATCCAGCACAAGAAGGGTCACAGCTAGTCCAGATTCTCACCACTGAACTGAGTGTTCCCATATCTGCCAAGTGACTACGGACCGGTGGGAAAGGAGGAGATAATAGATAGAGATAGAGATAATAGAGCTGCACCCATACAACTATTGAGTACTTTGTTAAGTCTGAGGCCATAGTTCTCTCCCGGAAAAAAGGTGCCATCCACGAGACAGGGTGAGCAGCTCAGTACTTTATGGATGTGGATCGGCCGATTACCGATACCAAGTACTTCTCAATTTCCAGTTATCAGTTACTGCAGATAGTATCGGTGTACCTCTAGGAGATAGGATAATAATCCAGGACAAGATAAATTGTACTTGTAGGGCTGGACCATCTCCACCTCCTTGGCTAACCTGGCTCTAGTCAAACTCAGGCAGATTCTACTTTTTTGTTCACCAGTCGAGTGGTCGAGACACAGGACCTTACTGGTTGTGATTTCTGGCACTATGCGGACTTGACCAACAAACCATTGGGGACAAAACTGTCTGACCTGGGAGGAGAGAATCAATGGTACTTGGATCAATCAATTCTTCAACCGACACCAGATGAGTGGCAGGGGAGCCAGCCATTGAATACATTCAAATAAATTAATTGAATTAAAAAATACTGATTGTGTTTTGTGTGTTTCTTTTGATGATGGGCTAAGATACAGATTTGGTACAAATGTTGAAATCACCAGAATATGTTCATTTTCTCAAGCACGATTAAATGCTTTCTTGTACACATTTCACTGGAGAGTTCAGGGGTCAGCTGGTTCAGTGTCTTGCTCAAGGACACCTCGACAGGGAGGGACACATTACATGATAGAGGGATCAAACCTGTGACAGCACTGGTTTGAAATGCTGTGAAATAAAACTACATGAAGTGTAAGTACTTCAGTACTGCACTGTAAAAACGAATTTGGGCTCTTAGTTACCTCAATTCTTTTTCCTTAGTCAGTTCAACTAAAAACAACTAAAACATTGGGCCTACTTGAAATTTGAAGTTTTAACGTGGTCAACTCGTCAGTCAAATCAGAACTGTCCAGGTAACTTAAATTGCTGAGTTGACTCAATTAAGTCTGAGTAGTAGCCCCTGCAAAACTGCCTTGGGCAACCCGCACGCGCACACGGACATACCCTCGTGCTCCACATGCATCATCCAAACCAATAAATCATACTCCTTTCAGTCGAACCGTCAATGATGGTGTTAACCACTCATTTCAGTAAGTGAAAATAAACAATATTACCTCGGTCTCTTGTTTACTGGAAATAAATTGGAACCAAATACCAGTCTGGCGAGGCAAGATGAGCAGAGTAGAGACACTGGGAAGACGTCGCTGGATGGCAGGGAACCGGAGAAGATCATAGACATATATACATAGACGCCGCATTGGCCTGTGTATCGTACGTAAACATCGCCGCCATATTGGTTCGGACAAGACTGGCCTGTAAACAAATACAAGTAAACGGGGAGCTGCGGTTTTTCTGGATGAAAAGCACTATAACGTTTACATTTCTCAAACGATTTCAGTGAGTCGTTTTATATTCAAGGGTTTATGATCTACGTGCAGTACAAAAAAAGGTTTTGTCTCCAGTTACGTAGAATCTCGATAGTTAGGCTATAATCGCTGTGTATCAACTCTTTCTCTTTGGGAAACCTTCAAAGTGTGAGACAGGTTAGCTAGCCAGCTAACTACAGTCAGATTCATAATATGTCAGCCGCTCAGCCGAAACGAGTAGCTTGTCATAAAAATCAGTTTGGAGAAATATAGATATATAAATATAGATGAAAATCTCGATAGGCCATTTGAATTTTCCCTCTTTATTTGCCCTCTGGGGATCAATAAAGGCGTATCTTATCTTATAATTGTCTTTGTCTGTAATTGTGTGTCTTGGAGTATATCTGTATCCTTTCACTGCTATACAAATATAGAAAGCAGACTGACTGCCAGTGTCTCACTATTGTAATTTGTATTTGCCGATTTTGTTCCATTTTTCTCAATGATGGTCAATTATTAGTACTTACAAATGCGCTATTTAGACCCCCCCAGTATTTCAAAGTGAATGGGCTGTGTTCTGACCTGGAGCACAAGAAAAGCTAAAATGATGGGGACATGGACAGAAAAAGAACTTTCTGCACATTTCATGTACATTAAATTATATTATATATGGACGTCTTCACAAGTATAAACCAAGGGAAATAATCCAAATCCTGCTTGACAAACCTGAGTTTTTACAATGCCTTATGACAATGAATTATTTTCCACCACGTAAGTAATTCAGTTCTTGTGAGCCTAACGTTGACACTGCTCTCTTGAGCGTCTAGCAGCGATTATAGCCTAACTAAGTAACTGGAGACAAAACTTTTTTTGTACTGCACGTAGATCATAAACCCTTGAAGATAAAAAAGGACTCACCGAAATCGTTTGAGAAATGTAAACGTTATAGTGCTTTTCATCCAGAAAAACCGCAGCTCCCCGTTTACTTGTATTTGTTTACAGGCCAGTCTTGTCCGAACCAATATGGCGGCGACGTTTACGTATCGTAGCAATGGGCAGAAGCAGTCAATGCGGCGTGTATGTATATATGTATGGAGAAGATCCTACCACTGTCACTCCCCTTGGCGCAGCATCCAATTAGCCTGTGGATACCGCCGATCTTCAAGGCCAGGCAACCAAGCCGAATAGCCTCCTCTAATCCACACGAAACCACAGTCCAATCCGCTCGTTCAATGCAAAAACAGACTTTCATCCATACGGGTCCAATCGCCGTCACCTCTGCGATTCACTTCACTGCCGCGAGTAACTTGATTCTCGTTCACGACCGCACCGTAATGGCGGCTTACAACTACCACTGAGACTAAACTGAACTCAACCAGAGAAACGCACACCGATGGTTGATTAACTATAGCGTGTCGCGACTTGATTACTTCACTCTTCACTAGCACAACAGAATTTGTCTCCTTTCGGAACTCACGGCACTGACGAAACCTCGTTGTTCTCAGTCCATGACCATTACTTGAAACAAATCCGCCATTGCACTCAGCGAGACATCCACAGTGATGGTGAAGCAACACTTTAAACTCGCTCGTAAAACAACAAAGAGTGTTGAATTAACTTGAACAAACAGTCCGTCTCGTCCTCTGTCTTGTTTTTAAAAGTTACAGAAGGAATTAATGCGAATAACCAACCGGGGATATAGTTACGGTTTCTCTTAGCAGTTAGCACGTCTCTCTCTTTTCCACTTTTTAGACACCCACCCAAACGCCCTGAAACCGGCTCTGATAGGCTGACACGGGCAGACTATTCAAATCCTGATAGGATAATATACCTGTCCACAATAGTGACCCCGAACAAATAGAACATAGAAATATAGGATATAGAATCACGATTCTTGTATCCTCTACATTAGTTTAGTTACATTAGTCAGCTTAGTCAGGTTTCTAACATAACTTATTTTAGGTTAGTAGGTTATGCCTATTTTAGCTTAAAGGGGGGGTATTGTACTCATTTTGGGCTATTTAAACTGTTCCTGGGGGTCTTTACAAGACGTTTGTGAAGTCTATATCAAAAAAAATCCTAAAACCAGCTTCTGTGGTGTGTTTCAGTCTCTCATTTTCTCCATTGTAAAGAACAGGCTGTTTTGAGGGCGTGGAGGTTGTATGTAATGAGCACTGCTCTGATTGGCCGCCTCACTCACGGCGTGAGGCGGCCAATCAGAGCAGTGCAACCTCATTGCGTGTACAACCTACACGCAATCGCCTGGCGGAGGCGGAGAGCAGAGCGCCCATTAGTGGTGGGCGGATCGATCCAAATATCGATAATATCGATACCAACGTTGGTATTGATATTGATCGATACCAGTGTAATGAGATCGATACTTTAGTTTCAGTTTCTCTCCTGTATGCACTGCTGCGGTTTCATCAAAGAGGCGACCTGGCTGTCTGTGTCTGTGTAAGTGCCGCTCCTGTCACAGCGCGGAGCAGGCACACTTTGCTCCTCCTCCCCCCTCTTGTGTTTTGATGTTGTACCGTCACGTGACTCAGCGGCGCCAGGCAAACAAGCAAGCAAAAAATCCAGAAAAGAAGTGCAATGAAGGGAGAAATTGTATTTAATTTTTGTATTGTAGTTTCTGAACACTCTACCTGAAAAAAAGAATTTGTTTTAATTTGTTCTCGAGTGATAATTTTGTGCACTTTGTTTATTTAAGAAAAAAATCCAGACATGACAATGTATGGGGAAAAATTGTTTTGTTACTGTTCTATTGTTTCTGAACAAAAACTTTTATTATGATAATAAAGTATTTTCTATTTACCTATAAACTTTGCCCAAATTCTGTCCTGGGTTTTAACTAATTAATAATCCAAAGGAAAAATCACAAAAACACTTAAAGGTCATGAAAATTCATTCAGATTTAGCAATTTGATGATGCATCAACCTTAATTATTAAAAAGTATCGGTATCGGTATCGGTATCGGCGATACTGGCCCTGTATTTACTTGGTATCGGATCGATACCAAATCTTGCAGTATCGCACACCACTAGCGCTCATGCTGCTCAAGGTAAACAAATAGGCTTGATGCAGAAATCTACCATAACCATGGCGACCGCTCCAGAACCAACACTGAGACCGGACATGTTTGAGCCGGAGTCTGACCCAGAATGGGAAGAGGCAGCTGAGCGGTTCCACTTAGTTTCTCAATGATAACAATTCTGTGTAATATTGTACTTTCGTGCCTTGTGTTTGTGTATGTGGGTGTGTGAGCGACACTCTCTGCTGTAGCCGGTCTGTTTATGGCTCATGTCCATAAGCTTATTGAATACAACTTGCAGACAAGCTAGGATTGACAATTTTGTTGAGCTAGTTAGCCAATATATTATTGGATGCAATCTATTTGCATCCAAACAACCAAACACGATTGTACTAATGGTGGCTAAAGTTTACCAAGCCTGACACGTTCGACAGACTTATAAAACAGACACTGGTCCCAACAAATAACTTAAAGATGAGTCCTGACTCCAACCAATAACTTTACTTTTACTTTACTTTACTTTTAATGACTCCAGCTTTAGTTTTCTTACTTCTTCCACGCCCAACAAGCCCGTGGCTAGCCCCGCTAGCTCGTTAGCTAACCAGCAGTCGAATATACTAACCAGACTAATTTGGTAAATTAAATCAAAACATGGTGACACTTACAGATTCCAATTTTGCAGATGGGTCACGTACCTTATGAATTGCTCCATCTTTAAGCTTCAATTTAGATGCTAATCCTGCCGTTGCTCAAGCAGACTGAGGACTGATCATCACACACAGAAAAAACTGTAGCCATTAAAAATAAAATTAATCCACTCATTTGCGCGTGTTGGGAGACTGTGCAGGGATCTATGTTGCTGCCTGCATCCTACAAAATAATAACTGGAGAGTTGATATATCTCCTGATATGTTGTTTTAGCTTCAGTCGTTGCAAAGTAATGGTGCATTCCAGTGTACTCGGAAAAAACGGCGTCCGAATGTGATATGCACCGATTCTCTTCACTAATGGCGCTGTAGTAGTTGATGTTGAGTTTAGATGCTTGTAACATTCTGAGACTTACCATACAAACATGAGTTTGCTGCGGGCGATTATGTTTTCCCGAGCAGATTCACTGGAACACATTTAGATTGGAAGTTAGGAATACCGACTCGGTATTATCGATTTCCGAGTACAATGGAATGCACCATAAGCAACGGCTTGCGGCACTGCCATGAGCTGCATTTTGCGACGACGTAAATGGGATTGGTTGTTCACCTGGGCGTGGGCATGCTCTGAGAGGGGCTGGATTTGCACCTTATGACATCCAAAGGAACCATTTTCTGAAACGGGCTGTTTTTCTCCTATCTTTGGCACCGTTTTGGGAAAAAGGAAAATACAGAAAAACGGGTTGACTTCCAGATTTCAAATTTTCTCAGCTGCTTAGGGAAGTAATTTCCTGTGGAACATGTATAAGCGCCAGGAATAAAACGTTTTCCATAATATGGGACCTTTAATAGGTTATGTCTTATTTTATTCCCTGAGTTAAGTCTTATTACTTTTTCCTTCACAGATAAACAGGTAAAATCCATGACAGGTAAATCAGAGATATAACCTTTTGGGTTTAACTCTTTTCCTTTCTTCCCCGACAGGTAAGATACAATAAAATTCACCTTTCTTCAATCTAAACATCAAATGAACATTACATCATCACAACAACATAACATTGGAAATTCTTGAAATAAATGTAATGTAGTACCTAAAGTGGTATATTCTTCAGTTCTTTTCAAATTCAGTTCTAGTTGTACTGTAGTTCAGTTCAATTCTGTTTTCAGATCCACAACACTCCTACCACACTGGCAGCGATGACGTGTACATTAGATTCTCACACTGACACGTGTTCAGCTCTCAGATCCGTGGGTAGCTCGCCGTCCTGTCTCAGTTTGTGTGTTAAGGTATTTGCAGGCTTGCATTAAATGGTAAAAAAAGTAGTTATTCATGTCTTTTACAAAGTAAATTATCTATCTCTTTCTCTCCGTTTCTCTCTCTGCAGTGCATGGTTCTGACTGCACCTGTGCTGTAACTTTTTTTCCAGAGGAAAAAAAACAACGTCTTTCTTAAAGGGATATTCACTAATTAAAGGGGAATGTTTCACTATGAATTTGTATAGGCATACGTTTTAATTGTTTCTTCTTACAAGTTATTTAGTGTCAACATTTTTAATTGTAGCCTAATTTATTTGTAACTTAATTTATAAAAATCTACTATTATAACCATATTTTAATGTGGGTTACACCCATATGGAAAAACTCATGTATTTACAGCACAATTTGCCAGGCCCCGCCGTCACCCCCTATTGGTTAATTTCAAAAACAGGTTGGGGACATGTTTCAACAGCTTAATTAAAAATGTCAACCAAGTTTGGTGATGTTTGGACAAACTGTCATTGATTTAAGGCCAAATTTGCACCAGGCCCATGCACATGTTTGGAACTGGTGGCGCCCCCTATTGAGCGATTTCAAAATAATTTTACACACGTGTTTCAACATTGTTATCAAACATATCCTGCAAGTTTTGTAATGATTGGACAAAAAAATTCTGATTTATAGTCAGATTTGTGTTATTCCACGCCCATTTTCTAGCATTTGTAGCGCCCCCTAGTGGTAGATTTTAATGAAACTTTCAGGGTATGTTTCAGGTACTTATGTGGACATATCCTGCAAGTTTCGTGATGATTGGAGCAACGGTTGTTGACTTTGGTGTAATTATGTGCTGAGCCACACCCTTTTGAAGTTCATTGGTCAATATCTTGAAAACTAAATAAGATATCACCACGCTTTATATGATTTTTGATAAGCTTGGTCCAATAATGATCCACAGAAAATTTGGTAGCAATCGGAGGAGGAGATGTTAAAAAAAAATAATTCTAAAAAATTCAAAATGGCGGAAAATCTAGTCAGGCGGACTTTAGTGGTTCTTGAGGCTTTTTTGTAGAACATGTTGAGCTGGACTTGTGTGTCAAATTTCAGGTCAATCGGACGCACGGTGTGAGGGGCGTGGCCTTTCCAAAATTTTGCTTTTGGGCCTTAATTACAGCGCCACCATCTGGCCGATTGGGCTCATATTTCTTGGGAAGCATTTGCACATCATTTCCAGTTATTGGGCCAAGTTTCATGGTTTTAGCTCATTCCAGCTCACGGGAATTTGCGACGCGGCATAAGACAACAAAGAATAATAAACCGATAGGAAAACAATAGGGTTCTACCCCTTCGGGGTTTGAACCCTAATAAACCGAGGTGAAAAACAATAGGGTTCTACCCCTCCGGGGTTTGAACCCTAATCAGTCTGCTGCTGTTACCGACACGTCAGAGGTTTCTCCACAGCGGTACCTCGTCTCAAACTAAGAAGGTGTGGTTGGAAGCCCCTCGCATCCAAATCCCACAATTTAACTTCACTTATTAGCTCCCAGAACAGCTGCAGAGTTACAGAGTCACAGAGTTACAGAGTCACAGAGTCACAGAGTTACAGAGTTACAGAGTCAGTGAACTCCTCCACACTTTCAGCTTATTATGGAACAGGGAATTAAACACTGAGATAAATGAGTAGGGAAATAAATCAATAAAGAAATGTATTTCACTTGACATGTTTGTTCTCTGCTAATATGAATGAGTGTCTTTACTATTTATACTGTAGGATGTTTTTTTACGTGACACATATTGGCTCATTTAGAGGAATGTTAACTGTGTCAGTGTGAAATTGCTGTCGGAAAGCGAACGTACGAGATAGATACAAAAATAAATAAACCAAGGTAATGGTGCAAGTTGGATTATGCCACTAATAATGAAGTGCTTTGGAGAGACATGAGCATCCGTTTTCAAGTTCTGACTGAGGAATGTGTTCTTCATCCTCTTGGCAGCCAATGAGACGCTCCGAGCAGCCTCCTTTAATGTCTCGTCTCCGGCGGCCTGGCTCCGTAATGCCTCAGCCGGCGTGGCCAGGGGAACTAAAGTGCTAAATTGCTGTCTGGAGATACTCAGCGGCTCTTAGAAAGTAGGCTGTTAAAATGTTCTTGTGGAGAGTCGCAACCCAGCGCGTGTTAATTCCTGTTTAATCAACAGTGGCGATAGTGCATATAAGCAGCTTATTCTGGGCCTATTCATTTTGGAGCTGTCGTACCGGGACAGATCAATGCCCCAGCCTCAAGGGTATTGACTTTGTACTCCTTTTGTTATTGGTAAAAGACTATTTTTGAGCTTCCATGTGAGAATTTAGCAGGACGTGTGAGTGATCACGTGTCTTATCATTTATTATCATGTCTTAACATTGTTGGCATTTTCATGTCAGGAATGAATTGATGAGAAGACGCATGGCAACGGTGGGATGTGAAAGTGAATAAGAGTCTGCAGTCTGGTTCTTTATAAATGATACATAAAAGTATAAATAAATAAAAGTAAGTTCTGCATTTGCTACTTTATTGGGTGCAGCAGGTTTGACAGGTGGCAGGGTGGTCTGGTGGTTTGAGAGACCATGGCCCAATCCCAATGTCCCACCCTAAGGCCTGAACCCTGAACCCTCACAGACTTAACTGACGTCACCTGGTAAGTGCTTGAGTGCGAGAGGCTGCAAGAGCTCCAAATCGTACAAATAGGAATGGGACAGCACTTTGCGACATATCGCGTTACCTTGACGATACCAAAAAAAAAATGTATGTGCGATTGTGGGTTTGGGACTTTTTATTTTACATTTTTTACTTTCTTCACGACCAAGGCACTTCAGGGACCGACTGCCCGATCTGAACGTCTTCCAGGCTCTTGTCCTTACAGAGTGGACGAGAGGTGATGGTCAATAATCAATTGACTCGTTTTGTCAAAACAGCATCATCAAGCAACAATTTAATAAATGGTTGATGAATAAACATTTGTCCTTCCATTTGTTTACCGTTTTTTTAAACGCTTCCGGGCTTCCCCTGGTAACCCCGTATTTATCGTCACAACGCTATGAACTGTGGGTAATTCCCTCAGGCAAAGTCTGCAGAAATGCGGACTTACGGAAAGTGTGCATAAAGGACTCAAAAAGTCTGCGAGAGAGAGAGAGAGAGACAGAGACAGAGAGAGAGAGAGAGAGAGCCCTCATGCACTTGACGGTTTGACAGTGGGACAACCCTAAACCCTCGCGGACTTAGCAGGAATGCGCCTCAAAGTCCGTGAGTCCGTGAGGGGGGGCATTGGGATTGGCCCCATATGTCCTTTGACAGCCCTGTATCCTGTCCAAGTGCCCTTGAGCAAGACTGACTAAACGTAAATAATGTTAACGAGCTACATAGCTAACGAGCCAGCTGATCGAGATGTGACGCTGCCGAATGGGTCCGAACCGGCTGGAGACGTCACGATTTAAAGAAGACTTTGATTCTGTAGCGTTAAATGTCGAGTCAATCAAATTTATTTGTATAACCCTTCATCACGGTTAACAACGCCCTGTAACTGGCCTGTGATCAGCTTCCAAATACAGTATGTACAAAATGTGGACACACACTTGCAAAAATGTTTTTTAATTTAATGACAAATTAAAAACCATTAACTGTTGATAATTAAAACTCCTATTTTCAGAGTGATGTGCTAACATTTCTACATTCCTTCAGCTGTGATGCTACTTGTTGAGTTAAAGGAAAACAGGGACCAGACTTGTTTCTTCTCCGTCTTAGGTGAAGTTATTATAACGCATCGATCACACTTGATTTATTAAATGAATTTCTCTCAGATGTTCTTTGGTCTTGCACGTGTTGGATATATTCTATTTGTGTTAAACCACATTTCTGCTTGCTCTCTGTGATGTTTCAGCAATGAGAATAATTCATCAGCGAATCAAAGCTTCATGAAATAGATGTTGATCTTGATGTTAATGTTATGCATTAATTACATTTCAATACTTTTGAGCCACGGGATCGTCATGTAGAACTCACATACTCACAGTTTGCAGCAACATAAATGCATTACGGATTACTATCGCAGCAAAACACAGTGTCCACAATGGGGTGAAAAAAGGTCCTTCTCCACTGTTAGCTGTTATTTCTGCGTATCTGCTTTGTCATTGGGTTTGCCATTGCCATTCTTTTCTTCTGTGGTGGATAAATGATGATGTATGTTACTGGCATGCTCACGTATTGATCCAGCCCACTAACTCTGCAGCTTGGTAGGACACCTTATCTTATGAAAGACATTCTGTCACGCAGGAGTCATCCTTCTCTGTGAGCCAAATACTGATCAATAGTCATCCTTCATTGGTTAACAGTAAGCAAAGGTATATATCTATAACATACCTACTCATAGTAGATGTAGCTCAACCTTTGAACGCCCACCCAGCACTCATAGTGTTAAATGCACCATATTCCCCTGTTTTGCAATAAATTAAAGAAAGCTCACAGCAGTAAGCCTAAACTCTTGAGGCAGACTCTTAAGTCAGGAGAAGAAAGTGCATTATTAGCAGGTGAATAGGCTCTACATGGTAAGAAGTTATAGTAATAATGGAAAGTTCTGAATCATCATCATGGATGAAAATTGGCATGGCCTCTAAAGACCCTTCCTTGTCAAAGTCTGACTTTGTCTTCCAAACAAGGTTCTTATGCTCCATTACACAGGAACATAATGCACCATAATGAGCCCAATTTAAGAATTGTCACAAATGTTAGAGCTTCATTCATCAGTAGTTTAGTTAAGTGTCAGATCTCCCTTCCTCACTGAGCAGCTGGTTTAAAGAATAAAATGAGAAGGATCAGAAAAGGTCTCAAATCAGCAAGTGATTTTATAAATTATTGTTTAATTATCTTTTGAATTTAGAAACAGGTTTTGAACAGGTATTATTATATTTTAAAGGTATTATTAAGTATGTGTGTGGTGCAGCTAAACACGTGGTGTACATGAGTCTGTTTGAGTGTAGAGGTACGTATATACTCTCACAACTTTGTTTTTAATAAATCCCAAACTTTGCATGGAAAGATCAATAGATCAATACACACCTTGTTTGTCAGTGGGCCGTCTATAGGTGACTAACACTGGTAGTTAACTATCACATCTAAAGGAATGGGAAGAGATTAGTTCATATTCAACCACTGCAAAGACTTGAAACTGAATGTGATTATTACTGAATTTAACTTTTACTGTGCTCGTCTCTTGTGATTCCCATAAATCTTGTCATGTTTAATGTTGGGGAACATCATAGTGAAGAGTGGGTCCGCTGTCAGCTGCCTTCCAGTCGACACTTGGGAAATGAAAATCCCTTCTGCATGGAGACAATCTGAAATAATAAAACTGAATTTAAATTGGGAAAATTGAATTTGAAACTATCGTTAACATTGAAATTCAATAATAATCACATTGAATTTCAAGCATTTGATTTAAAACGATGCCTTTCAAATTCAATTAATTCATTGAACAATTGAATGTTTTAAATTTGACGGTTCAATACGAGAAATACAAATTATTAATTCTAGTAAATCTCCTTTTGTCTCTTTCCATGTGGATCCCTTAACAAAGTGTAAAATGAGTCCTCATTGTATTGCAGACACTGTGAGAGTCATTTTCAGATGCTGTGTATTTGTGAATGGAGGTCAAAACATGTTTAATGCCATTCACTTAGTAGAGGTTTCCTTCCTCTACCATTACAGCCTTTTTGCTTTCACTTCCTTTGCCTGGATCCTTTGCATCGTTCCCGTTCTGCATTAGCCACATAAAAACTGCATTTAAACAAGTGCATGACCTGAGCCCGTTGAGTTTTGGCTCCTCTGTGGTCTATTTGCTTTCATTTTCAATATTCCATAACCAACACCGAGACACACGTGAGAAAACTTTAAAGGGTTTAAGTAATAGTACGACCTCGTTTTTAATGCCACAATAAATGATGTTTCTAATGGGAAGTTGGAAACCCGCTCATCTCTACGGACCTACTGCCCATTTGAGGAAGCACCTCTGCTGCCCAAGCACAAACTTTTCCCTTTGTCGTTTTATTAACGTCCAGTATCCCATAATCAACACCGAGCCATATGCAGGGAGATTTCAAAGGGCAGGTTGGAGCGGTCGACCGGGTCGGGGCGTCCCAGTCCCCCGTTCAAAGACAGAACGCTCTGATTCTCACCAGTCAGGAAATAGCGCAGGGTGATTTATGAGGCTGTGGGCTGAGGAGAGCAGGTAGAGGGGATTTCATTCCAGCTCTGTGGCGTCTGCCTTTAAACTAATTTCTGCATAGCGAGGTGCTTTCGCTACCTGCGCTGGTGTCATTTCTCTTAATGACTGTGAGGGGAGGCTGGGTGAGCAAGGCAAACCGGCGCTGCTCCACCACCGCGCTACCCAACACAATATCATGAAGACGAGGGGAAGCGAAGGGTTGGCTGAAAGACGTCAGGAGGTACGATCACCCCGAACAGCTTGTTGGTTAAAACATGAATGACTTAATGGGAGATTCTGAACTCGGTCGAAGGTTCAACTGAGTTTCCCTTCTTAAACGAATGACAGTCCTTTTGTTTTAGCTGGAGGAGACAGCTGGAGCTCGAAAAAAACATCCCTGGGGGGTCCTGGTGGCTCAGTGGTCTGAGGAGCATACCACATAACCGTGATGTCCTGGGTTCAAATCCGGCCCGCGACCTATGTCGCATGTCATCCCTCCTCTCTCACCTGATCTTTCCCGTCTCTCTACTGATTGTCAAATAAAGGAAAAATGCAAAAAAATAAATCTAAAAGAAAAATCAATTCCTCACTTTCACTCTGTATGGTGGCGAAGGCAGATCTTGGTACCACTGACCACAGAATACATACGATGATAGCAGCTAAATGCAGGGAGAGCCGGTCTTCTGACACCCGACTGCCCTGGGCATTGTGTCTCGGCCCAGTTGTGCAGCCAACCAACCTGCGGTTCTGACCCACTTTCTGGCCTCATCCGTCACACTGAGTCCTGGAGACTCTGATTCATTTCCCATGAATCCCATTTATTCCTCCCAGGCCGTTATGTCATCATTACAGACTTAGCTGCTCCATCGTCCTGGAAGCCCGGCTGCTTTTGAATATTTCATTATAGCACGATAATACCTTAAACATGCCATAAGATATGATTTATACAGGCGTTCAACCTGATCTCAAAGACCTGAGATTGTGATCAATAACAATTTCTCTGCTGAGAATTTCAGACTTTCTTCAACTGTGGGTTTTATATTATACAGCAATAATAACAGAGATGAGCTACGATGCTCTTTATATCGGCACTTATTTCACAGAAAGCAAATTACGAGCTGCAGAAGGGATATATTTCCTCCTGGACGCCGAGTGGGAAAACCTGTGTTAATTTCTGCTCCCTCTCCAAATTGATTAGTGGATCGGGGGGTAATTCGGCCCTTGAGGAGCTCCACATCGACGGAGGAAGAAGAAGCCATCCATAAACCAAACATGTCACCTCTGTTGCTCGCTACCTCCCCGCCGCCCACCGGCTCGCCAGCCTATCCCACAATCCCATCCGCGCTGCCTGTCGCCAGGCGCCGTGCACATCCTCTCCTCAGAGCGAAGAGTCGTGGTCATGATAATCCAATTAGACGTTATATTGCATTATGGCAACGTGGAACAGAGACGTCGACTCTCTTACTGCGACGGGCGACGGAAATAAAGGAACGAAACAGGAAGAGGACGGAGATCTGTCGGGGCAAAGGTGTCAACACACGGGGAGGTGGGCGGGGCTTCCGTCCTTTCCATTATCTTCTGATTTACACGCGTCTCTCGGCGTTAGCGCCGCGGCGTCCACGCGTAGCGGAGAAACTCACTCCTGTACAGTCAGGTTGGCAGGCGGCGAGGGAGGAGGGATGTATGTGGATGTTATTAAGGAGTAATGTCACAGCTCCTGGCTATTGTGGAGGGATAGCATGTCTGTAAAGGTAGATGGTGCAGCAGGCGATTTGGGCTGCTTAATGACCCGGGAGTTGCATGATTAATGGAAGAGTTTACACGATATTTCTCCGACTGCAGGGCGGAGCGAGGAAAGCCCGGGCATGTCATCTTTTAAGAGCCCCCCGCTCAAGGTCGGGCCGAGCCTGGAAGAGAGCCCGCAGAGACGACAGGGCTATTAGTGGAGTTTCTTCTCCACCCTGCACCCCTCACACACACACACACACACAGGTATGCATGCATGTACACACACACAGGTACACACACAGACAGGCACACACACGCACACACACCTACACAGGTATATGCATGCACGTACACACACACAGAAACATGCCTACATACACAGGCATGGATACAGCTAAGCACAAACAGACGTTCCTACACACACACACACACACACACATTTACACCAGGGACCACCCTCGCATCGGGGGGACCTCTGGGATTCCTGTAACCTGCTTTGAGGAAGCCGAACTCGTATCCCTTGTTAGGTGTTGCGTACAGGAGGATGATAGAGTGTGTGTGTGATCGGATCGAGCAGCATCCAGGCCTTCCATGCTCATTTACCTTGCCTACTATGAAATGCCCCATATAACATGCACTACCACACACACACACACACACACACACGAACCCTCTACCACTTCCTCTCACTCTCTTTATGACTGAAATCACCAGCATTGCTTAAGTGGTGTTTCAAATGTAAAATTGGATTTTATTTTTTTATTTTTTTTAGGTCTTTAGATTCTTCTTCTAGTTTCTGACACATTAAACAGGCGTCTTTGAAACTCGACACGTTTGTCAAATCCATAAAAATTCATGACTCATTTAGAGGGAATTAAAATAATCAGGGTGATTTGTGAAGTGCTGTGTATATTCTGTATATTCTGTCAGTTTCCTTGTTCTTTGGGTCTCTCAGGGCCAGACTTGGTTTATTAACACCTTTTCAGAAGCTACTCAAGCAGCTTCGAACGGCGGAGGTGGGGGGGGGGTGGGGGGGGTGAATGCAAATTCCCAATAAATGCCCTGGGTATCGTTACGCTGGAAGGTCCTCTACAGGAATGTAAGAATACAGCCTCGTGCAGCTTGATTACTTCTGAAAGGAGACAGGAATGAAAAATTCATAACTCATTCAAACAAACAGAAATAGCCTCTGAGTAAAAGCCCACAGGACTTCGCTCTGTGAGGAGATGCAGATATAAATCACATCCCGAACATCGCCCTGCAGGCTGCCGGCATCAACAGGAAATGAAAATTAAATACATGTGTACAGTTGTTGTCAAATACAGAATTTACATGCTTATCAGTGCATACACAATAAATGAGTTTTATTTTTGCTGTTGTTATTTGATTCTTCTGAACGAAATCCCCATCGACCATCGAAGAGCTCTCCTCCAAAAAGACCCTTTTTTTCTTTGCTGACAGTGAGATGAAAAAATGAATCTGACTTGCTGACCCATTTGGAGAATTGTGAGTGTGTGTGTGTGTGTGTGTGTGTGTGTGTGCGGCTACAGAAATCAGTATGACCTTTGGCGTAATGGTGGGTATGAAGATAATGATTCTCAGCAGAGAGCCTGCGGTGTTTATCAAGGTTTCCTTTCACTTTGTTACGCAGCGTAATCAAGCCTCTGCTCAGATGCGTCTGGATGGAAATTAGCTGGAATGAGGCGGTGAACTGTGACGAGCTGATAGAACCGACAGGAATAACTCAGAGGGAGCAGAAGTACAGTAAACCAAACTTCACAAACAACTGCTGTCAAAAAAAAGAAAACGCTGCACCTCGTCCACCAAGCAGGCCTTTTTATTTGAGCTTGCAGTGCAGAGCTACCCACGGCTCCTGCTGTTGCCATGCGACTAGTGAAAGGCCGGCGTGATGTGCAGCGCTCTTTTGCTTTTGGTTGAAGTGTTTAGAAGTTTCGGCGCCTGGTACACGCTCAGTTCTCAGCTCCGTCAGCAGATTGATCTTTTTTGGCTCTAGAGGTAGAGCGGGTCGTCCTCTAATCAGAAGATGTGTCCTGAACCCCAGATTGCTCCGGAAGCTGCGTCGTCGGTGCGCTATATAAGTGCAGTCCATTCACCATAACAAACAACGAGCCAAGGAAGCCGGCGCCGTAGAGGAAGATCCCCGTGGACACGCAGCATCACTTGAGGATGGGCTGCGTGTTTGAGACGGCGGCGTGTCCATCATGAGAAATGAGATACGCATTTCCATCATTTTGGCAGTTGAATTGAAACAAGGTGATGTAATGAGTGACTCATGTTTTGGTTTGCATCAACATGCCAATCAAACCCCGACCTGATGAAATCATATTGAGGCTCCCTGAAATCCATCAACATGCATCTCTCTCAAGTGGAGCTGCTTCACATCCACAGCCAGCATGGGAATGAAAACAGCCGAGAGAGCTCCGCCCAGCGTATCTTCTTCTTCAACCGACGATAATGAAGATCAAAGTCTGATTGAAGCGCTCAGTGGTTCATAAAGAGAAGTGGATGTGTCAGAGGTGTGTACTCCACCTCCCCGCAGCCTGAGTGGACAAGTCTGAGAAAAGAGGAAAAAGGTGAAAGAGGGCAACCACTCGGAGGAAGAAGGGGCCGTGGAGAGGAAATAACCTGGAAGAGTCAAGAGGTCTTTCCTCTGCTCTTTAAACAGGGTTGAGAAAAACACTCACTCACCCTGCCAGGCTGTTTGGTGTCAACAGTTTGTCTCGTCACGATCTAAGCGTGGTATTGATGGATGAGACGTCACTACATTACAGACGTATAGAAACTAATAAGCTGTAAATTAAAGCACTAGCAGCAATTTAAATAGAAACTATAGCATGTCCTGTCCTGCATGTGAAGAAGCCCTTGAGCAAGGCACTTGACCTTCAACTGCTCAGTGGCCCGTGGTGCTGGGCAGCTCCCTGGTGTGAATGTGTGTAACTGTATGAATGTGAAGCAGGGCGTCGCTGAAAAAGAGCAAATGTTCCTGCGGTAAAATACCCATAATGCATGTTGAGCAGCAGGACTTGTGCTAAGAGGGCAAGAGAAGGGCAGCAACGTGGCTCAGCGGTTAGCAATGTCTCCTCACAGCAAGAAGGTCTGGGGTTCGGATCTCGTCCCTGGTGTGTGTGTGTGTGTGTGTGTGTGTGTGTGTGTGTGGATTGGAGTCTCTAAATTGCCCATCGGTATGAGCATGAGTGTGTTCGTTCGTCTATGTGTTAGCCCTGTGATGGACCGGTGACCTAACCAGGCTGTTTCCTTGCTTTCTACCCAATGCATGCTGGGAAGGGCTCAGAACGGCATTGAGCTTTTCTCTTAATTTCACCTTAATGGGGATCAATACAAATTTTTAATGTAAATGAGGATCCAAGTGCAGTGACGCCGCTACACTCTGTAGGTAGGTAGGTAGGTAGGTAGATTGGTTGGTAGGTAGGTACGTAGGTAGGTAGGTAGGTAAGTAGGTAGGTAGATTGGTAGGTAGGTAGGTAGGTTGGTAGATAGGTAGGTAGATAGGTAGGTAGGTAGGTAAGTAGGTAGGTAGGTAGGTAGGTAGGTAGGTTGGTAGGTAGGTAGGTAGGTAGGTAGGTTGGTAGGTAGGTAGGTAGGTTGGTAGATAGGTAGGTAGATTGGTTGGTAGGTAGGTACGTAGGTAGGTAGGTAGGTAAGTAGGTAGGTAGATTGGTAGGTAGGTAGGTAGGTTGGTAGATAGGTAGGTAGATTGGTATGTAGGTAGATTGGTAGGTAGGTAGGTAGGTAGGTTGGTAGGTAGGTACCTACAGGACAGACATTCAGATCAGGCCTTCTGAGCACAGCGACGTATTTCAAGCTCTTGCCCCGTTAGCAGTGGGAGGACAGGGCAGATCAACTCCCCTGCCTCTGCTGTTGCTTGGTTAGACATCATCAATAAAGTACTGAGCAAATGAAAAGCTACTGATTTGGAGGCTGCTATGATGACATTTGTGATTATTGTTTTGCTACTAAATCTTTAGGGCCCTTTTATAATTTCAAGTGAGGTTTGTCATATTTTATACCAGTCATGCTTTTGACAGGGAAAGAGCATGTTCCCTCTCCTCCCTCTGCTTCCTTGTTCTGTAAATGACCGTGAGCAGCAGCGTGGCTCTCTGCAGCGTGGCATCACTCAGCCATGCTGGAGGCGCCTCCTGTTCATTTTAATGCACGCCAGCCTGCAACCAGCAGCTCAATCTACCCAGGAGAAAATTACAAACCCCAATCAATATAAATGTGTCCTACAAAGTTAAATACCAGCTCAGCTGATAAACAGCCACTTCTCCCGGTGGTTAAATCATACTGCATGGAGGCAATCTGCCACTACAAATTGCTTTAGATGGACAGCAGAAGGATGTGAGATTTCATGGGAAGAAAGTTGGGTAATTTTGTTCTATTTTCTCAAAATGTAATATAATTTTGGAGGTTTTCCTGTCTGACTGCTGCTCCTGCATGCACCAGCATAAGTCCTGTATCTATTTTGAGAATGGACCTAGTGACAACCAGGTGACTCCCTACCAGTGGTAATCAGCACTGATAGTTCAGTTGTTTTTTACTCAAGTGAGACAAATTACTGAAGCCAATTTAAAGAGCAAGTTGGTCACTTTTTCTACATGTTACACAATGTCTATCTAACTATAGTTGTTTGGAGCGAGTTCCTTACCTCCTCTGCCCTCCAGCTTTGATTGGTGCAATGAAAATCTCCACTAAGCCGAACAGTGGGTTCAATGTTTTTTAGTATGGCCATTAAAGTGCCAGTGTCTCTAATACAAACTAAACCCTGAATACAGCCCTTGACTCCTATAGCTCTGTCTTCATCTCTGTTACAGCCTGGCATGCTGGTGGAGATACAGCAGATTGGTGTTTTGGTTTTACATTTCTCATTGGCTGAGTTCTAGCTCAATGGGTGGAGCCAAGAAACTGCAGGTTCTTTTGGAGGGGGAGTTAGCTAATTTGAATGGCAAAGGAGAAACTCTGGTCAAAATATGAATAAAAAACAAAATTGACGGAATTACTTTTTTTATTGTTCATTCATGACCAGGACAGCAGCAGGCTAGCTAACTAGCTAACCTAGATACCTCTAGGCTAGTATGGCTAGTTGGACATTGGAAGGTCAAATAGACTAACTAGCTAACCCCTTGCCTTCTTCACTGGGCTTCAAGCTAATGTTACCTAGCCAGAAAACCTGTGGCTCTTTGGCTCTGCCCGTTGAGGTTTAACTCAACCGGGGCAGTTCTGCCTCCACAAAATGAGGGGGCTGGGAGGGGCCGGGTAGGGGCCGGAAAGGGCCGGAGGGGGCCGGAGGGGGCCGGGAGGGGCCGGAGGAGGCCGGAGGGGGCCGGAGGGGGCCGGGAGGGGCCGGAGCGGGCCGGGAGGGGCCGGGGGGGGCCGGAGGGGGCCGGGAGGGGCCGGGAGGGGCCGGGAGGGGCCGGAGGGGGCCGGAGCGGGCCGGAGGGGGCCGGGAGGGGCCGGAGGAGGCCGGAGGAGGCCGGAGGAGGCCGGAGGGGGCCGGGAGGGGCCGGGAGGGGCCGGGAGGGGCCGGGAGGGGCCGGAGGGGGCCGGGCTCCTGTGGGGATACACAGTGTGTTGTTGTTTATGTAATGTTGAGGTGTGTGTATATGTTGCTGGTTTTACTGTTGGTGAGGGTGTGTGTGTGGGTTGTGAGAGGCTGTAGCATGAAGTATGAGAGGCTGTGTTTTTATTTAAGGTGTATTGATTTTTTTTTTCTCGTGTTTTTCTCGATGTTGAAATGTGTCATTAAAAAACATCAAAAGTTGAAGTCTATGTGTTTACATTCACTGCTTTCTGTTGTAAGCGCGTCCACAGCGGCATACCTCTTGTCATTCCTCACTGCACCTCACCGATGAACTAAGAGGGTCTGCAGTAAGATTCAGGTGGAGGACAAATAAAGAGGCTGCACTTTGTGAACAGAACGAAAATTCTTTCCGTTTTCTTTTGCTAAACACTTACTGAGTAAAAAAATGGTTTTAAAGGAAAGCCATTTCTTAGAGAATCAAAAGACTTCAGCTGACTAATAACTGGTGTCTCGCGGTGTTTGGGCCTCCCCAGTGTTTGCCCTGAGGGGCAGGAGAGGCGCTGAGGCTGAGAGGTTTAACGCTCCAAGGCCAACGTCTATGAAAGCATCAGTAAGTGCCAGGGCAGTAAAGCTCTCCTGGGTGTGAGATTGGCTCTATTGATTTGTCTCTCTGAAGATAACATCCTCACTTGTGGACCTGTTAACAGCATTGACATCTCTTTAAAAAGTCTGACATTTACATTGTCAACCCCCAACGTGCAGCTCCTCCTTCCTGAGTTAGAGATGCATGTAGACAAACATGTTGGATAAAGCATGTTAAATGTGCAGTGGGGGTGAGAGCGCTCTCCATATCTCATTGCGTCTGTTTCAGGTCTGATGTGCGTTCCAGACCTGGTGGGTGGGTGTCTTAACCGAGGTGAAATACACTGCTGAGTATTGATTGTGGACCACGTGATTCGGCTTCCCTCCCTGCGGACCCTGCTCCCTTATCGTCTGTATCCACCTGTATCGATCGGCTGCTGGAGGCAGAACCAAGATGGTGAACCAAAAATCTGCAGTGGAGGAGCCTCAGCACTTAGCCTCTAACCTGGTCGGCATGCTTCTGAGTTTTACTGCTAGTCATCGTGCTTTAATTGGACATCCTTGAATGGAGACATGGACCGTAATCAGTCAAATTCATCAATTAGACGACGTCGTTTGAGACTCTGACATCGTTCTGCAGAATAAAATCCTTCGGGAGCTTTTTTTACGTTTGTCCACAGCGTCTAATTGTGTTCATTCTTATTGGTTGGTGAAATATGAAATCTTCAATGGTTCATGGCATTTGAAACATCGGGGATATTATCTGCTGTAAGAATCAATAAGCAATTGTTTTTGGATTTCATAAATTTGTCATGAAATCTACCGAACTGAATATTTAGCCAGTTTGTTTTGGTATTATCGAGTGCAAAGCAATGAAGGTAGAAGTCTATATTGATCACTCAGGCTAATATAAACTCCTTCTGGCCGTGAGCGCTGGACTAATCAGTACTTTGATTCCGGCTGAGTCAACAAATACTCGTTCATTCAATGCAGAAAAGTTCTGTCTGTTACTAAACGCATATTACACATCTTGAGTACACATCCAATTTCAATATCTTCTTCTTCTTCTCTTTTTCTAACATTCAGCAGCATTTCTGAATCTCCAACCACCAAACTGGAATGACCTGGGTAGGAAGATATCCTGATCGCTGTCTTGTCGCTGTTGTAAATTACTGCTTTCCTCAGCAAAACATTACTAATTGTTCCACATAAACCACTTGACAGTCCATGTGGCAGTGAAGCTGATCAACATTAGTATTCCATCGGAGGCTGTCGATGTGTTTATCCTCCGTTCGTTCGCTCCTGAGCTTTATCTGAAGCAGCAGAGATAATGCAAACATCTGCTTTTTTTAATTGAATTTCTGATTCATTAACAGACCACCTTTCACGTGATTCGCCACAAAAAAAACATCTTATCAGGCAATAAAAATCACATGCACATAGTGGCAGACAACAGATTCTGAAAGGTCCTTGTAGGTGCCCTTTTTCCTCCCTGAGAACCTGAGAGACAGACGTGGTGGAAATGTTAGTTTTTGGACAGAAATCCATCAGATCCTCTGTTGAAGCAACTGTAAAACAAGTAACCATAGATCTGTTGTATACACACCCAGCCGGGGGGTCGGTAGCTTGTCTGACTAATAGTGAGTATATATGGTATCAGCCTCTCTGAGTCCGACTCCCAACAAAGTTAGTTGCTGCGGGACACTTTGTTCCGTGTGTCATTATTTCCTTGGACCAGTGAAACTAGATGTGAACCTATTTTCTCTCAGATTGTAGAACCTCCGGGATGTTCCGGTTGGGAGGAACTGTCCACTTCATTTACTCCTTCCATTTGTTAGGGCTTTTATGAAAGTCACGCACCATCTGCATGGTGAAAACACTTTCTGGAAACTTCTCTGAGGACTGTGTTTGCTCCTGCAAAACACTTTCTTGCCCACGTTATTAAACGCGGAGATTTTTATTGTGGTTCCCAGCAGTTCATGTGACCTCCATTGGGTTTTACCTTTGGTGGCTGAAGTTTCTCTGTGTTCTGGGTCAAGGCAGACGCAGGCGTCAGGTAGCTGGGATGGTATCGCCTGCAGTTTGCTTCCGTCTGTCTTTTAGCCGCTTGAAAGAGTGCACAGTGAAGATACACAGGCCATCATTATTAGTGAGACATCAGCTGCCAGTGCTGGAGGCCTTCATTTGCTCCCTCGGGGCTCACTTTGTGCATCATTTTGTTCACACACACACACACACACACACACACACACACACACACACACATCTACAAATTTGAGCCAACTAAAAACATACACGTACCTTATTTAAAATGCTGTCATCTTTTCTGGAACTGTCCTGGGATCTGTCAGAGCTGCAGACTAATTTGAAATGAAAAGACAGACTCATGAATAACGACCTGTGGTATCGGCTGATGATAGGAAGCAAAAACCTGAAATCCAATTAATAGGTTAGAGATCCAGCGTGGGGGGAAATGTGGGCAAGGGAAAATTAATGGGAAGTAGCTTTACTTTTACTTTTGACATTTCTGCTTTATTGGACAACTACAGAGAGTAAACAGGTGAGGAGGGGGGAGGTGAGGAGGGTGACTTGGTTAATTTGACAGTTCAACCTGTTCTCATAACAAGTTAACAGTTATGAAAAGTAAGCTGCAGTATTTTTGGCGGTTTGACATAGAAATGGTGGAAGGTACAGGTGGGGAGGTCGGGGGGGCAGATGGGCAGATACACTTTCCTTCAACTGGTGATCCAGGTTTGAGACCCGCTATCACTCTATCTATCACTCTATCTATCTGTCATCTATCATCTATCTATCTATCTATCAGTCTATCTGTCATCTATCTATCTATCTATCTATCTATCAGTCTATCTATCTATCTATCTGTCTATCCAGTGTAGCAGCTTTGGCGTAGCTGGGAACAACAGTGAGGGATCACATGACCAGACAGTCACCATCATCAGGTTGAACTGATCCTAGGTCATGAACTGGATTCAAACCCGGGATGGTTGTACACATGCATTGTACTGTAATGCTCCCGTGATGGAGTGTGTGTGTGTGTGTGTGTGTGTGTGTGTGTGTGTGTGTGTGTGATAGATGCAGGTAAGGTCATTCATGTCTACGGGGGTTGTGTGACAGCGAGTGCGTCTGGTTAGAAGTGCTGCTATTCGTTTCATTTGTCTGTGTTTTCATGCACCCTGTGACCTCGAGGCTTTTCCCTGAAATGTGATAACAGGTTCACCTTCACCTTCAAGTCGGCGCTCATGCCTAGAAAGGTAATACCGCGCGGCGCTTGTGCCTCAACTCGGCGTCGACACTGACAGAGGCTTTGTCGTCAACCTTTGTCGTCTCTCCTGCCGCCCATTTCTCACGGCACACCGCTCCTTATTCATCAGGCGTGGGCTCAGCAGGAACCCACGCTTGATGATCTCTTGTTTGTGGGTTGCAGGTTGCTCTCTGCACACACATTGCTGCAGGGCTGCCACACTGTGTCGACAACACAGTGGGATGCAGGACGGTATGAGAGGCGCCACTACAGAGCGGAGAACAGTGACATGAAAAAGGTGTTGACAGTCGGCGTCAAGGGCAATCAATGTTGTTTGAGAGGAAGCAGCCTGATCCCCTGCAGAGGGGAGGATAAACTGTCACGAGTTGTGAGTCGTAGCCTGTTAAAGTTGGCTTGTTGGATACAGGAAGTCCAGTAGATGTTGTGACGGGGATGTTGATCTGGAGAGGGACGCTGTAGGAGGTATCAGCAGCACGACCCCCCCACCAACTAACCATCAAATGATTAATCACAACAATGATGGAAAATACAATAGAGCTCCGTGTCTCATTAACCGAGGAACGCCCCGTCAGAACCAGTAATTAACGCAAACAGCCGCCAGCGCTGATTGGCCGCCCCACAATGCCTCTGCATCGCATGGCGCATGGCGGCCAACACTCCGATGTAATGACTCAACCTCATCAACCATCATGAAGCAGATTGAGTATACTCCAGGTGCAGTTTGACACCTACAGTGCATGTGCATGTACCGCGGGGCACGGCGGTCTTTTAGCTGCGCTGTTCCCAGTCAGGTGGATGGTATGGGAACGCCACATTTCAAGGCAGATCAATGATGGCACTAGAAAGGCAATAACAGGAGAGAAGCCATTTTGCTGATGTCGTGGAAAAACTATGAAACTGCAATTTTATCCTTTTTCTTTTTCCTACTCGATTGATAGTTCACACCCTCGTTGAGGTGTTGAGGAAGTTGAAACCCCAAAAAACACAGCGGCATCAGTGAGAGAATGAGCGTTCTTTATTTCATCCCTGATAAGTTTATTCTTTCTCAGAACATGTTTTTATTTGTCCATTTGATTTGAAACACAATGTGCTCTCTGGTACAGTCTAGTACTTTTTAATTAGGGTGCCAGAAATAAAGCGATTAGATTGTGGAGCAGCAGGGTGTGGAGATGAGACTGTAATTCACAGTTTTGTGCGTTGCAGAGGCGTGCACCGCTGCACTGGGGTGGTACTTGTACTTGGTACTTTTTGGAGTGTCATAAAATACTGATTTGGCTATAACAAATCAAACTTTATTTATACAGCACAGACATAACAAGCCCTTGGTGGGCCCTCCACTGATGATTTACAACACTCAAGATTTCATTCCTCAATTTCCCTCTGGCATCCATTATTTCGGCTTCCTTTGTTCTGTCAAGGTTGTGGGTATTGAATTTAAAAGACTTCTTCAGCCCAGCGAACGGTCAAAACAGAAACTTCACGGATTTCCTCTCCTGTCTGCAGGTGTACCCATCTGGCAGCTGAACTGCATAAAATATCCATATTTTGTAGGAAAATAGATTTATTAGGAGATGTTTTGCCACTCAACATCATGATTTAGAAATGGAAAAGTGCATCCCAGAAACCTCAGGAACATATCATCAATTCATCCGAATGGCTCGGGTCCTCGACGGTGTTTTTAATGACAAAACAGACGCTGTGTAATGTTGTTTTTAACCTGCCAATCAACAACTGCAATAACAAATCAACAGCAGCCAATCAAACCACCTAATCAATGCTAATCGCCAACAAGCTTCAACAGCACTTATTCCCCTGCAGCGAACGGTGTCATTATACCAGTTTAACTAATCTTTCCCTCGTCGCAGCTTTTCTGCTGAACAGAGAAGTTTAACTTCCCCTCGTTCTTTTAGCGCATTAATTGCACATTAGCTTAATTTCCTTTGGATTAAACCTCACGTCCCTCCAACTCTCCACAGGATTGGACCTGTTTGAGCAGTGAACTGGCCAGTATCTGACAACACTGGTTGGATAACTGTTGGCCCAGGATAACAAACACAAACAAGCCAACAGACTAAACAGAAAAGCGATGAATAAAGAAGAGGAGGGTATTTGTTCAGACGCTGGAATAATCTGGGTGTCTGCCGCTGTGAGATACGTGGTGGTCTGTTTGTGTTTGTCTTCTCGTTTGCATGGAAATATGTATTTTGTTCCCTAAAGAACATCTGAGGACGTCATTAAATGTTAAAAGGCATAAATCAAACATCACTGTTTCTTGTAGCCGCAGTTTGTAATCTTTCTGAAGACCTCGTATCATAGTCTCACATCTTAATTACACCCATGTTCAGGCCACTTGGGGATGGTTTCCTCCATGAAGACTGAGACTGGATGGATGCAAGTAGAAGTCACAGAAACTTGATTTAGCACTAAAGGAATTGAACATGCAACCAAAAGGAATCCAGTTATCCAGCACCATGATGATGATTTACCTCTCTTAAAGAATCCACCTTCGGATACTCAATCAATCTGTGATGTTATGTTGTGTTATTTTGTGATCAAGTGTGATATCCCGCAACCTGCCTCGTCTACGTCTACTTCAGTTAGTGACTTCCTGCATTATGGGTCTGTGGATAACCTTAGGAACCCCTGTCTCAAACATCAACCTGAAAAGCGTATAAAGTGCGCACAACTCCAAAGGTAAAGTCTGGTAACGGGTGCCCGGTAAGGGAAATAATTTAGAAAAAGCAAGGTACCGGCACTCACTGACGAAGGCTTGTAGCCGAAACGCGTCCATTCGCCCTAATAAAAGGATTCTCTTCCATTCCGTGAGTGCCGGTACCTTGCTTTTTCAAACATCAACCTCCCAGTTACCAATCAAAACTGTATCTTGTAGTTGCAGCTAACCTGTGGCCGAACCACCAGCAGACATATGCACGTTATTCAGACAGATTGTGTTTCCATGCTGGTATCTTGTCTCTCATAGTGAAATGACCACTGATGTCATCATTAGTGGACAGACTTCATATTCTTCTTCACTTCTGTCCTTTGTCTCTGCTGCTTTGAAGTTTAATGTTCAAGACTCTTTTATCAAAGGGGGGAAAAAAAGGTCTTTCATGTGGAAATTATTTTTCTGTGAAAGGGCCAGGTGGTATTGTGTTGGCGAAGCAACTCCCGGGAAAAAAGAAGGAAGGCAGGTTTCCACAATGTCAATGTTAATTTCTGCTTGTGCTCCATTGTGAGTGTATTTTGTTCTCAGAAGGCAAAATGAGGAATCACCTCTAATCCACGTTTGATATTAACATAAAAAAGGCCTTTGGGAGGTGCATAACTTCCTCATTGGCTCTTTGAATATAAATCAAAGGAAGGTGTACTGATGCTCACACGTTGGTGCTTTATAGCAAATAGCCTCATCCGTTGTGCACAAATCCACAAATCAATTGTTCCTAAGGAGAACATATGGTCACCGAATATACCACCGCCACGATTTGTCAACCAAAACTTCAAGCGTTCACACCAGATGCAGCAAGTAAACTGCACGCCAGCTATTCTTCCTCCAAAATGGCAGACAGGTTGAATATTTCAGTGAAGGGGAAGAAGAAGAAAACTGAAGGTGCATTGCACAGCGAGTAGAGTATGACACTAACTCTGCAGCTCACAGAGCTTCACCCAGAGAGCTGTCCTCCCCATTAGCTGGATGTCTGCTGGAGTCCTGACGCAGTGAGGACTTGACAGGCCGCCCGCAAGAACTCAAATTAACTTAATTTGGATTGGATGTCCTCCTCCGCGAAGCCGCCTCACTTTTTCGCAGTCCACACCTTTTGACTTCTCTCGATGCCCACTCGGTCCAGCCCAGCGTCGGTCCAGGCCTGGCAGGGCTGAGGACCTTAATGAGGCAGAGGATCTGTCTGAGCGGCGACTTTTTAATTAGCAGAAGGGACACTTTCCCTGTCAGCGGCTTCGTCCATTTCCAGAGCAAGAAATTATTTACGGATGCTTTGGCTCCCCTATGTTAGCGGAAACGATGGGGCGTAGTAATTGGCACCGTTCAAAATGGCTGCAGAGGTCCAGAGTAATGGTGTGTTCGAGTGCCACTTTTGGCTGCCAACGTCTTTTCTCAACAGAAGATGGGAGAATAAATGACATCTCTGGGATTTAATGTACATTTATTCATTCATTCATTTTCCTTATGCCCCTATTCCTTACTCAGGGTCACGGGGGGCTGCAGCTTATCCCAGCATGCATTGGGCAAGTCCATCACAGGGCTAACACAGACATAAACACACTCACATTCCTACCTATTGATGATCCAGAGCCTTCAATCCACCAGACGTTGGACTGTGGGAGAAACCTACACATCTTTAGGCTTCGTTGTTACTGCGGTGGCGGTCGGTAGGGAGGAGCCATTTACAAGGGACGGCACAAAAGAACACAAATCGTCATTTTGTTCACTTAAGGAAATAAAAGTCCCACATACACCTGGCCAGCAGATTTACTGTTTGGCTCTTTGTTTCTGAGATCCAGGAGAGCCACATCAATCACCGGGATGTTAAAGGAGCTGTTAGAAGTGTGACTGTCTCTCCGATACAGCAACAGGATCTGGGCCACTTCAGTCCCTCAGTACAACTTCAGCTTTTACTATGTGGAAAGTCCCTGTGTGCAAAACATCCGTGTATAGGGACCAATTACTCCCTGAAGCCACGAGTTCCTCTTTCAGGTTCTCAGGAATGTAACCCAGGAACACACACCGTTGTACACACACACACACACACACACACACACAAACCCCACCATCCATCATGAACGTGAAACAGAAAACTGAACGCCCACGCTTTCTGGACAAATAGAACAATCTCCAACAAGAACAACAAAGAAGCTAAATGCGGATTCACCGGCTTCAAATGAACTTTAAATTTCAATCAGAAGGCCTTTCTCTCTCTCTCTCTCTCTCTCTCTCTCTCTCTCTCTGCCAGGAGGGTGTATACCCTCAAGTCTAAATACACTGAAACCCTCACAGTGTGAGACCTCACCCCGGGGACAGACTTTCTTTGAACATTTTTACATAACGGAGCTCATATTCATTTTTGTTTTGAACTAGGGGGAAGAGTTTGAATAGGAAGTGTTAATATTTTAATCCCAGATTCCCACGGCAGAGAGAGACTTGAACAGAAAAACACAAACAACAAGACCGGCTCCTTTTCACCAGAAAGTTGGAGCAAAGTTTTTGACAAAAACAACATATGGTACAGAAATATTTTCACAGATGAAAGATGAAAGTTTGGAAGATAAACTATAGTTGCCTCACCTGTAGGACAGCCTGGGGTGTAATTGAGTAATTGTATTTTATTTTTATTGTATTTTATCCAAGTGATGTATTCTCTCACCCTCCACGTCTCGGTAGGTCATCCTTTTCTCTGACATGTGCCGATACTCCTGCTGACAACTGATCAATTGTTCCACTTAAAGAAGTTTGTGGGAAGTCTGCAAAAAAAGCATCACTGACTGTGTATTTTTCTGTGATAAAACAAGCAATTGACTGGGAGTATGTGAACATGGGCACGTATTGATTTTCACATGAAGGGTGAATTATTTCTCCCACTTCTCTTGGATAGTCTGAAAATTTATATGAAGCCATTCTGCTTTCTATCCTCAAATTCACACAGGCAGTAAAGAGACCGTAGCTACTGATACCCCTTGCCATAAGCCATTCAAAGTGCCATGTATTTTTTTAGATTAGCCTGTCAGGTACAATGTAATTGACTCTGGAGATTGAAAAGAAGATATCACAGTGCATTATTGATTCAGATGTGAAAAGGGTCACATGTACCACAGTTTATCAGCTCTTCGACAGGCACGGCTGACTTTTTATAAAAGCCTCTGGGGACAAAGGGGGAAGGATTAACGGGTCGCACGCAGTCAGTTGTCTATATATTGAAGTTTTGAGCCACATCTCATTCACACACTCATACCGACCATTCTCATACCTACCATTACTGACCCTATATTGAGAAACATCAGACACATCTCAACTTAAATTACACCACATAGGAGAAGGTGTGTGAGGTGGTGGTGGTTACAGGAGTGGGCTGAGTGGGTGGGTAGATTGAATCCCAGAACTTCATGGGAAAATCAGAGCAGGGAATTTGACAGTAACACTCTCCCCTCCCTCAGCGACTACTCTGAAGACCCTTCATCACAGCAGTACCCACCCTTGGATCCCTGACAGTCAGATATCATCGAGCCGTGTTCGAAGCAATCCAGGCTTTATTTTGTGTTTTTAAGTGTTGTAATTTATTTTTTTAGTGCTCTCAATTTCCCTCAACCTGTCTCGTCTACTTCCACTTCAGTTGGTGATTTCCTACATTTCCCAGAATGCCTTTCAACGACCTGCAGAGAACGTGGCTGAACCTGTTGCTTTCAGCTGTGGGTTATACGTGTAGGTGGAGGCAGTCATAACGATAGCGAAGCGTAAGGTTTACCAGTCGAGAGGCGCTCCCCTTACTCAAAACAAAACATGTCTTGAGGCTGCATTGCATTCTGGTCTATCTTGGATTGGTCTCTCTCCTCTTCTCCGATGGATTTCTCCTTGTATGACTGCTCTTGCTCTTTGATTCTGAAGGACACTAAAACCTGACATTTACTGTTGATAGCTGAAAAGTTCTCTGCCATCAAACTCTAGAAATATCTCGGTGTGACCTCATGTCATCTTCGTTTGTCCAGTATCTGCAGGAATAAGAAAAATACACGCCCAGATAACAAAATTGACCCACAAATGCAAGGTACATCGGTGTTAGGGTGGATTTTTCATTTAACCCCGAGCAATTTCATTGGTGGTGCTCACTGGCCAACAGTAGAAGACTGTGGTTGTACTGGGCAGCTACCAGGAGTGAATGTGTTTGAATGTGAGGCTGGTGGAGCAGAAAAACAGCAAGCATGCTGGGAAAACCTTGTTTTTAACCTCTGGTTAAATAAAGGCTCTAAAAGGGTGTGAGAAAGGTCAAACACATCTCAGGGGGAGAGAATATGAGTGTTCCCTTCATATTTTTTTTTATCAAGGTCATAAGTGAATCCACGTAGGGGGGGGGGGGGGGTAAAGGTGAACCTGATGTAAATAGGCAGTGTGGAAAAGTGGAGAGACTGACCCATTCACAAGATGTTGATGCCATTGGAAAGATCAGTCAGCTGCTGTACGGCTGTCTGGTGTCTCTCAACAAACAAACAAAAAGGCAGTGAATTGAATAATTCAACTTAAAAGTAATTCTGACATACAGCGACCAGAAATAATACTAGATTTACAGCAAAATGTACGACTTGCTTTTGGCTGATCTGTGCACATAAAAAATATGAAAATAGTTGTAGTTCACAGTTCTCTCCATCAGATCGTTCTTGTCCCTCATTCAGGTTTGCAGCACAAAAACAAGCTGGTATCCAAAAGAAAAAAGTATGTGGCTGCTTTGTTTTGAGTTTAAACTCCATTCATCTGCTTTTACCTGCATATTTTACTTCCTTGTAAATCGGTAGCTCAGTGTCCCTTAATTGCGGCAACAGAAATCCTACTATCCTGACAGCAAGGATTTCTTAAGACCAACTGCTAGAAATGAGAAATGAGAAAGCATTGATCGAGATTAGCCTCTAGGGGGGAAACTCAATCAGGACAGCATAAAAGTTGCAAATCATCCTTTTATTGCATTTGTCTGCAGGGTCAATATCACCGGAGAGTACCTTTGGGACCTCGCAATAACTGTCAAATAACCACAGGCCAACCTTCCTTCCAAATCTTCCCCTGCAAGTCATCATCACGCGGCCATGCCTCGATCTCCGAGCTCTGCAGAAATATCAATATGGATTCAGGAGTCTCCCTGAAGCAAGGTCCTCTGGTGATTAAATCGGTAATCACGTTGTACTGTAAAAACACAAGTGGGGGGGGTGAGAGCCAGCGCAGTGTTATTTAATAAAGACAGCTAATTCGGTCAGAGTACTTTATCCTCATAAAACACTGTTACCGCAGAGCAGGAGAAAGTTAAGGGTTTTCCTGAAGGAAGAGTGCAGAACAGTGAAGAGAGAGAGGTTAGAGAGAACATGATACTGTTGTCAAGGGTACGGTAAACAGGTATTTTGTCTTCAGGTTATGATAGGGGGAGGTAATAGGATTCAGGAGAGCTCCAGACTGAGAGTGAATTCTAATGGAGGACCGAGCTGCAGAGCCGCAAAGGCCCATGAACTCTCAATTCATCTCAAGAGGAGGGCTCCTTCTGCCCCCTAGTGGGCTAGCGGGCTAGCGAACGGTCACGCCTGACAACGCTGATCCACCTACTGTTGTTCTGAGCTACTGCTTTCATTTCTTTTCATCAATCCACAGTCATTCCCACACTGATATTACAACACATAATAACACATCACACAAAGACAGTGAGCAACGCCTCATGTTGTTTAAACCTTCATTCACTCTGGGAGGTTTTACTGGGCTTGAATGCTCTTTTTCAGCCCTGCTCGGTACGGTACGATCACATCGTCTTTGTCAATGATAAGAAACTACAGCATATGATAGATCTGTGGTGTGCAACTTTGTGCCATCGAGAGCCATGTGTATGCAGGTTTTCATTCCAACCAAACGCTGGACCAGCTGGTTTCGATCAGCAGCGCACCTTTAACCAGAGAGGAGGATCTAATCGGTGGCAATACCTGCTGTAGCGTTTGGTTGGGCTGAAATCCTGCAGACGCAAGGCTCTTGGTGGTTGCAGATCACTGCTATACATCTGTGGCTTTCAGTCAGGTGCCACCGTGGCCCAGGAGTCTGCAGGTTTTCACTCCAGCCAAACACTACAGCAGATAATTTCATGGATTAGTTCCTCCTCTCTGGTTAAAGGTGTGTTAATCATTGGAATCAGCAGGTGTAGTGTTTGGTTGGGATGAAAACCTGCAGACTCTCTGGTCACGATGCCACGTGATTGAAAACCACTGCTATAGGTGATATCACAGTGGATTTGGCTTTCTTTCTTTTCTCAGCGTGGCTCTCTAGTGCTCTCTAGTGTTGTTGTTTTTTGAGTATCCTATAAATTGGAACTCAAGTGGTCAGATTTTGTAGGTTGCCTGCTAAATAAACAATACAACTATCCCAAAGCTAGAGAACACACAGCAGGAAATGTTATCTGGATAACTTGTCCAAAGACTACAGTACCTTTCGTATCTGTAAAGTAAGTTTATTACATCCTAGACCAGTTGACCCAATATTCAAATGTACCTTGAAAAATGTTAACATTACATTACATTACAGTCATTTAGCAGACGCTTTTATCCAAAGTGACTTACAATAAGTGCATTCAACATAGGTAGGCAAGAGAACTACTAATCACCAGAAATCGTAAGTGCATTTCCTTCCTAAACAAGCAACTAAGAGCAGAACCAGCGCTAAGGTAAAAGTGCAAGGACTACATATTAAATATGAAGTTTGAAATATTAAGGATTTTGTGCAATTTTATTTCCCATTCCTTACAGCAGGTCACTGATTAGTTCCTTCCTCTCTGGTTAAAGGTGATTGAAGTCATCTGGTGTCGTGTTTGGTTGGAATGAAACCACAATTGTTTACAGGCTTTGGTTACTGAGGCTGACTTTGTGTAATTATGTGCAGGAATATCAGTGTGGGAATGACGATGAAAAGAAATGAAAGCAGTTGCTCAGAACAACAGCGGAGCTCCCCCGAATCCTATTACCTCCCTCTGTCATAACCACCGACTTCAAACCCCGAAGACAAAATAACATACTCGTTTACCGTTCTCCTTTGTGGAAACTGACACGTCGGCAACGGTGGTGCGAGGAAAGTGTATAGGTGGTGGTGTGCCACAAGATAGTTTGGGGTTGTCTAGGGTGACAAAGGTTCCCAATTATCTTCCTGACACGTCTTTTCCATGGAGGAGAGAAGAAGGTCATGGACAGTCGATAGACTACTCATGATCCATGATCTTCTCTGCAGACTGGGTGGTGTTTTCGTAGTTTGCCCTTGGCCTGGACAGATGCAGCTCCAAACCTGGCAGTTGTGGATGAGGTGGAAGTGAACTCAGTGATCTGTATTTGGAAAGCAGAGTTTGTCCAGCTGCCTCAGAAAGGACATCCTCCACCTAGCCTCCTGGGTGTATTTAGAGAGACTGTCCCATAACCTGAGGGTCACAGGTTCAGTTCATCATCAGTCCTGTCAAAGTGAGCAAGACTCATCGTAGGTCTGGATGTGTCTCAACCACCACAAATGCTTAAAATCTAAATCAAAGTTTTCTTGTTCTGGGAGGTGATGGTGTCCAGAAACATAAAGAACTCATCAGTGTAGATCACTGAGCCATGGCGAGGTTATCTCCATGGGTCATATCTTCCTCTTCTACTGACTCAAATAGTTCTTTCCTTAGCTCTTGTGTCATTAACTTATTTTTCTTTCTTTTGATTAATCTAAGGTCACAGAAATATTGTCAGGGCACTAAACCTCTGACCCTTGACTTTCTTACTATTGGTTGCTTGTAATGTTGGTTATCCAGGGAACTGAAGTTTGAAGAGTTTCTGCTAAATGCCTAAGATGATAAGATAAATGTGGGGAAATGGGAAATGTCGTGCATTTTCTGGTAAATATAGAACTTTCCAACTTGCACCACTGTGGACTGCATATTTATTGTAAGTTGCTCTGGATGAGAGCAGCTAAATGCCTAAGATGTCAAATTTAGATGTTCATGCTTAGTGTCCAGGCTGTTGTGGCAGCACCAGGACGTTCAGATTAAGATAAGAGAAACGTTGCTGATCCCTTAAAGGAAACTGGGTCACTGCAGCAGCAAAAAATAGAATAGAAATAACAATGCAATAAAACAAAAAATACATTAGAGAGATGAACACACTTTCCCCCGGTCCCCAGCCCTGTAAGGCCTCTTCCTCCTATTGGGGAGGGATTACATGTCTTTGGTGATCCCAGGTTTCTTATTGGGAAAACAGCAATTTATTTCTGTGGGAATCAAAAACAGACTGGTCACCGTTGGAGATGGGTCCTCTTCAGCAGATGATCTCTTGAGATGAAGTTGTTTGTGTAGAGAGTAGAGCAACCTGGAGGAGGGGGGGGGGGGGGTCTGAGGGGTGCCTCCGTCTGCCAGGACATGAGGAACCAACTGACAGATTCAATTAGGAACCGTTAATTGTTCAGCAATTGGAGATACTTTGATTCATAGTATTCAAAATGAATGTTATTTTTTACTCACTAACTCTCTTAACTAAGACTATTATTAAGATATTTTTATAATGCCATGGCATTTATCTTTTCTTTTTTTTTAAAATCTTTTCTGACTCTTTTTTTCTTTACCAAAGAGGACAAGCCATTAGTATTAGCCTTTTGGAATAATAGAAACAACCAAAAACAAAAGATCAGGGAAACAAAAGCTTAAAAAGATGAAAAAAGTCACTCTGAAGGCACGTATAACTCAATTGAGTGCAGTGTCTGTAGTTCTCATAAAATCCACGAGACTATCAGTTTAGATGATGTGAACAAAGAGCGTCACAGGCAGAATTATACTGGAACTTAAATATAATATTCACATATATCTAATGCTAGGATCATTTGTAACTTTTTGGTAAAGCAGTATGTACTATGTTTAGAACGGAAACCAGATTTGTGTTTAAAGTAAATAATTTCTGCTCAGGGAATGAGTTAAGGAACTTTCTCTATACTTCCTGCATTCATGATTATTATTACCTATGTTTCACACTTAAGAATAATAAGAATAAGCTTTAATGATTGAAATAATTTAGAAGATAACTTAAGCGAATAGATAATTATTTACGTCTTTATTTCCATTACTTTGTCTCATTTGATAAAATAACCAAGTTATTTTCCTGCACTGCAGATGAGTTAAATTGCAATGTCACTCAACTAAAAGAGGAGGTGACTTTTGTTTCATAGCACGTCTCATTGGGTGATATGTGTTACAAGAAACGCCTTTAAAACATCTCTTCTTTGTGATTCGCCAAGAGGGACATAGCAACAAATTACGTCAACAATGCATATTGTGACTTTTCTGCCTCCATAAGGCAGCAAGCCTCTCCAGCCCGTCACTAGCTTAGCCAACGCAAACAAGCACGCAAGCAGGCAGGAGGTTAGAGTGTATGTGTTCATCTCCTGATATCCGTCGCTAAGCTCGTTATTCTTCTACATGTATTTTATTTCTTCATTGGAAACCACGCAATATTACAAAACTGAAGTTGCTTTGTTAAGGTAAGGCAGATTCTTTTCTCACAAACTCGCACCGGTTTCTTTTTTCCAAAATGGCTGCTACGAGCTAGCTAAAAAGCTAACATCAGCTAGCTCAAGCTAACGATAGCACATTAGTTAAATTGTCCGGATAGCTAGCATATCGACAGCCCAGCTGATTTATATTTGACCAGAAAATGGCGTCGTCACCTACGCTAGCTAACACTAACTGGTTACCAAAACGTCACACGATTTTCACAACATTTGACGAGTGTTCATTCATGTTTGATTCGGGCCGAGATGCATGCCAAAACCCGTGAGGCTTGATCAACCACAATGGGTTGGTAGCACTAGCACTGCTGCTGAGTGCCAGTAGCTGCTAAGGTTATGAGCTAACCATGCTGCCGTGCCCCATTTCTCCGCATCATGGTGTAGTTAGCTGGCTAGTCTTGACTTTCCATCAAAATAGCTGACCGCTTTTGAACATTTCAGATCAGACAGTGGCACTTCCCGGTAATGACATGAATGTGGTTTCTAATCAGATCAACCGAGTTAATCCCATCTAATTTATGGGAACAAAATGTGATGAATAGCTTGCTAATGTCGTGACGTATGGCTTTAGCAACCTAGCTGGCTAATTGGCTAGTGTGTAGCGTTAGCCTGCTAGCTGACCCACCTTTGCTTTGTTGTAGATTAACTAAGACAAATCACAGATCTACACTTTGTCGCAAATTTGGCCTTGAATTTCTCTGTGCTAAACACGATCTACTAATAAGCTGAAGTTACATCGGAGTGGAAATCAACAATATTTTGTTAAAGTAAGATTGCATTGATCTTTTACTCTTATCTAACGTTAGTATAACAAAGACTTGGCTATTGTTACCGAGTTGGAGAACATCAGCTAAGATGGTTAGCTAACGTTGATGAACTGCTCAATGCGGTCTATTCCGATATGTATTGATAATAAAATAAACTATATCCATGGAGGCCGGGGTGTTTTTGTGACTTGTTACTTTAACCCTACATGTACTAATTACATTACTTTTCTCTCCCTCAGCACCGTTTTCCCCACCCCTCCCTATTATTCTTATTCTTTTGAAGATTCTTCATTGTCAAGCCGCCAAAGTGGAGAGTGTGATTGCAGAAGGGGGTGCTTCTCGTTTCAGGTATTTACCGAAGCGTTTAGAGGAAGTATCAAGATGGAAGTCCGTTTTTTTTTTTTTTTTCATGGCTAGCCGCTTTGCTAGCGTTTATGAAACAGGAAGTTCCGGTCTTTAGAACAAAGCAGGATGTGGGAAGGCTCAAAATGGCTGTCAGTCACTCTCTTTGTTAAACCGTAACAAAGGGGAGTGGGGGTAGACATCATGAGCCCTGGGAAGGCTTTCTGTCCAGTGTTTAGAGGTGGTAGCAGCACACACCCAGTAAATGTAATGTTCACTTGTAGCGTGTCTGCAGGTTCTGGATAAAGTCTTTAATTGTATTAACCCAAGGCCTTAAAAGTCTTGGAATACTGTTAAATAAAGTATCTTACGGTGAGAAATTGACCCTGTCCCGCCCACCTATATTCTCGTAGGTTGTTTTGATTTTCATCCTTTATTTCAACTGGCAAACTCATCTTGTGTAGCAGCCATTTTTTTCCCCCACATCCTGCTTGTGTATCAAACTAACTGGAATTACTGAAAGTCTTAACACGTCGTAAATTTAGCTTGATGAAACTTACAGACACCCCGAATAAACAGTCAGTCCAAGCCACCTGCCTACATCTGCCTACTGCTACATTGATTTGTAATTCCACCCATCCCCATGAAAATGTGAGTATATCAGTAGTGATGGTGGTGGGGGTGTCAATCAGATAGACTCAGTACCCACCTGGCACTTTTGTCTGGCTCTGTATCTGGATCTGAGCAATTTGTGCCAAGATTAACTTCTGTTCTACCTTAAATGGCACACAGTGTCCCTGTATTAGTCCAGCGCAGCTCTAGCTCTGTTCCTCATCTCGTTGTGTGAAAATTGAAGACTGTTTTTAGGTTCTTGGTCAAGGCGTGCAGATTTTAGAGACTTAATTAGCTACTTGAGTTATCCAAGACAGAACATCCAATTATCACATCAGCGACAAACGGGGGCTGCATGACAAAAGTAGGAGAAAATACAGCAGCCTGTTGGCATTGCAACGCGTTTCATCGTAATCAATAAACCATATAAATGCTCTAGCATAGTGATGGTTTATCATGACTAGCAGTATTTCTATACTGGTCATGTCACTTGACGTTACTGTCATCCGGATGTGTGTAGCCAGCTAGCATCAGTTATACCCTTTAGTTTTAAGACTAACATGAGGCATGGCTAAAAGATGTAAGGACACAGTAAGTCAGCAGTATAGTCAGCAGCCTGACCCGCTGTGACTTTTTTCATTTTTTTTATATATATATATATAAGTGATTAAAAGGAGTTTAAATCTAAAATGCACTGGGCGCCAGTGAAGAGAGCCAGTACTGGGCTAATGTACCACCTATGTTTAGTTTTAGAGTAACTGAGTAAATGGACATTGTAATGCTGGCAGCTGCGTCTCTGGCTCTCTAACAGATGGCATCGAGAACCGCTTGACACCACAACAACCAATGTTTATTCATCATGGTGTTGAATGTGCACGAGAGCAGTTATTAATATTGCTAGTTTCAAATTATGTTATAACAAGGCTTCGTTGCTTTGTAAAGGAAAAGTCACTCGGTTCTTTTTCCTGTCATTATAAAGCCTAAATGACCTGACAGCGGTGGAGAATGCTAAATATCTTACTGTTTAAATACCTTTGTAAACATCGTAGCCCCTAATCTACCACTTGGACCGTACCTAAGGTCTCTGATGCTCTTAACATGGTTTGATAGCATAAAAAGTCAATAGTTTAAACAAAAGAAGCCGAGGTTGGTTGTTCTATGTTTAAGATGCTTAGACAAGTGAGTCTTGTGATCAAATGCAGGTGAGGCCTAATCAGTAGTTTTGTCTTCGACTCCAATAAGGCCATTTCATATCTCCGGCTGATTCTATGCCTTTTTTTTCCTCCCCCATATCGGCATGACAGTAACTATGGTAACCACATTTGGAAGTGGCGATGAATAGAGATGCCGCGTCCCTGGGGGGTTCACACTGCTAGAGCATGAACAGCACGACGTAGCATGTTGTCCATGAGGTGAAGGTGTCGGCTCGTTTCTGTGGGAGTGTAATGGAGGAGAAATGACATCTTGTTCAGTGTTCGGTGTACTGAGTGTTCCTGTCCTTGTGTTCCCTCCCACAGTGCTTCTTCGGGGGGAGGAGGTGGTAGGGGTGCACCTCAGCACTATCCCAAGACTGTCGGCAACAGGTACGTCACCCAGCAGCTTATCCTTAGATGCAGCTACGCCTACTTTTGCACGTGATCAGTAAGTTAGGGTGTTGGCAGTGGAGGACAAACGGCCATGTGTGTTGAGCTACATTAGGCAACGTCACATGATGGCAGCGACAGGCAGCGGAGCCCAAAAATCATGTAACATGACATCAGTAAACTGCTCATGTTTACCAACCCAGCTGGGATGTTTTTTACCAAAAAATGTAACGTTGGCGAGTTTTAATTAGTCACTTTCTGTGGGTGGTTAGTGTTAACGGCCAACATCAGAGTTTAATGTGGGTGAATGTACGGTCTCCGTTAGGGGGATAGGGCGCTCTAATGCTGAGAGAGTGCAGCCACACCTACATTAATGAACTATGATGTGACCACAGTGCGCGTTGGGACCGTGACTCAGTCGCGGCCCGCGGCCTCGTATGTATTTATACTCTTGCATGATGTGATCAAGTTGTGTGGCGTGGCTCTCACTGTTCCTGTGCTTGTGCAGCGAGTTCCTGGGGAAAACCCCAGGGCAAAGCGTTCAGAGATGGGTTCCTTCACGAAGCACTAGACGAGATGCCAACTCCAGCAACGAAAAAGAGCGACACGATGCCATCTTCAGGAAAGTGAGGGGGTGAGTTTCATGCCTTGTATGTACATCTGAAAAGTTTACTCCCCAAACAAATATCCCTTTTGGAGGAATCGTCGTTCACTCTCTAAATTAGAGATGATTCATTATGTAAAGGCATGAATAGAAGTACAGTCATTTTTAATAGTCGTGGTTTTTCAAATGGCTGCCACATGCAGATGCTTCAGCAGATGGACTGTGGTTAAAGCTCTGCGGTCCACTTCTTGTGCCTAGTTCCTTTTTTTCTTCTTCTTTTTTTTTTAAAGTCATGCGCTTCGCCAACAGCACTTCAGCGCTGCTCTTCATCATGTCGGGGGATGGTTAGAAGTATATGAAATGAAGTTTTGCTGTGCAAACAAGTTCAGCTTTCACACTCGTGTTTCCCCCCCCCCCCCCCCCCCTCCCCATCCTGCTTTCCTTTTCGTAGCATACTCAACAAACTCACGCCTGAGAAGTTTGACAAGCTATGCCTTGAGCTCCTGAACGTGGGCGTAGATTCAAAACTCGTCCTCAAAGGAATCATCTTGCTGGTGAGAATACTTCATTTAATGTTTTTCTAGTTTCCTTCACTGTGAATGACTCACATGCTCTAATGACTCTAGTAATCTTCTCTCCTGTTGGTTAGATTGTAGACAAAGCCCTAGAAGAGCCGAAGTATAGCTCGCTCTATGCTCAGCTATGTCTGCGCTTGGCAGAGGACGCACCAAACTTTGATGG
This sequence comes from Hoplostethus atlanticus, assembly GCA_034670405.1. NCBI lineage: Eukaryota > Metazoa > Chordata > Actinopteri > Trachichthyiformes > Trachichthyidae > Hoplostethus > Hoplostethus atlanticus. Next base: position 862,223 of record JAXDDX010000107.1, read on the forward strand.
CCCATCACCGGAGATCCAAACAGCCCAAAAGCAGAGCACAGTAAGTCTGCCGGTTCGTCTTCTGCTGGTCTCTTGAGTGCTTTTTAGCGCCGCTGCTGTAATTTGTCTCTTTCCCAGTATTACTCCTTCATAGTCTAGTGCCACTTGTTCTGCTGAGCAGGCCTTAATGGAGCCAGCAGTGCAAGTCCTTCCTTTCATTATAGCTAATGGCTTTTCTTAATGATTGTTTTGTTCCCTTTATATTACTGCACTCTGTAACTCAAATGTACTATATAAATAGTTATTAAATGCTCAGTGACTCCACATGGAGTTTTTAGTAGTCTGTGCTTCATGGGAAATGCATTTGGGAGATGTAGATGTGGGAGTTTGATTGCATTGAGATGTCAGGTTGAATCACTTCTGTCTTCCTGGTGATTCTCCTCCAGACCTTCAGAAGACTGCTGATTTCCAAGCTTCAGGATGAATTTGAAAACCGCACCCGAAATGTTGAAAGTGAGTCTTCCCCCCCCCTCCTCCCCTGTAACTCCTTCCATAAACGCTCCTTCCTCCGTTGCCGTTCACTAACCGCCATTCCTCCTTGTTTTGTTTTCATTCCAGTCTATGACAAACATGACAACCCTCTTACTTCTGAGGAGGAGGAGCAGCGTGCCATTGCCAAGATCAAGATGCTTGGCAACATTAAATTCATCGGGGAACTTGGCAAACTCGACCTCATCCATGAATCTATCCTTCATAAGTGCATCAAAACAGTACGTCCAGCTTTTTATTTTTAGATCTCTTTGAAATCCTTTTGTGAACACGATGTCTTCATCTGACAAGTTAGGAACTAAGTACACATTACATCTGTAGTACTGCATATCCAGTATGACCCTGCCCTTCTCTCCTTTATCCTCTGTGAAGCTTCTGGAAAAGAAGAAGAGAGTCCAGCTCAAGGATATGGGGGAGGATCTGGAGTGCCTCTGTCAGATAATGAGGACCGTGGGGCCGAGACTCGACCATGAGAAAGCAAAGGTAACGGCTGCAGCCTCGTCTGCCTCCCGTAAACCAACTGGAGAGGATGGGTATTTTAAAAACAATTCACCGCTCTTTGTTGTAAAGACATTTTGATCTGTTCATTTTCCCTACGCCTGCAGATGTATGTCGAAATAGGACCTGAAGTGTTTTTGTACCCGTCACAATTTCTGTAAAATGATCAGTGACTATCAAGATGGGAAATTGCCACCAACTGTATGTTCTACATTTGGCCTTGGCTGGTCTGCTTGTTTACGCGACCAGCCACGTTGGCGGCTGTACGGCTGTAATCGGGAAGTTTTATTCTAAAACGAAAGTGGACATGGGTTACGCTCCCGCCCTGTTAATGTAATTAAATGTAAGTGCAACAGCAATTTGATTGATGAGATGGCACAAAGTGTACAAGGTGAAATTGATGTTTAGGAAGACGGGGAAGGAAGGGCCTCTCCTCCTCTCTCCCATCAGGGTACTGCCTGGGTCGGCTTGGCTTAGCTCGCCATCTGGCTGGATTCAGCATCTCGTCCTGGACCTGGAACACAGCCAGCTCAATGTAAACCTTGATCCAGATGTACAATGTCTGCCAGTCCTCACTCCTGTCTCCCCACCACCATCCTTTCCCTAGTCTTTAATGGATCAGTATTTTGGCCGTATGCGATCCTTAATGAACAACAAGGAGTTGCCCGCCAGGATCCGCTTCCTGCTGCAGGACACGGTGGAGCTGCGAGAAAACAACTGGGTCCCCCGCAAGGCTTTCATCGACAACGGACCAAAGACGATCCACCAGATCCGTCAGGATGCAGTCAAAGTGAGTTGCGTCAAACAGTGGCAGTTATGACGGGTTGGATGTGATATGTATAATATAGTACATATAATATGTACAACATGGAACAAATATTCGGTGTCCCAAGAAGAACCACGTGTAGCTTGGATTCATCATTGATTTAGGTCTCAGCCGTTGCCTTTAGGTGGCGTTGGCCATTACAATGTCAATTGTGTTCTTGTAGGATTTGGATGTATTCATACCAGCATCCATGTCACAGGGAATGAAGATGGACTTCTTTCTGGAAGGCCCCTTCATGCATAACCGAATGAAACTGGACAGGGAGACTCTCGGGGGATTGGCTGACATGTTTGGACAGATGCCAGGTACGTGTCTAACCCGATGCTACCATCTCTGCTTGTGCCTCTTGGCAAAGAAGTGATTAATTCTTACCATTTTACAGTCAGGTGACTGTGGTGACGGCCATTGAGAGATTTTTGGTTGCTGCCAGAGCTCTTTCCTCCAGCACCCTAGTGAACTGGAAAAAACATCTTCAAATAATTTGACTTTGGGTGTAATGTCGCCTCTCTCCAAGCAGAGGGCGTTCGTTCATAACGGAAACTAATTTACTAAGCAAGAAATGGTTTCATGGTTTGTTTGTTTTTGGACCGCTGTACCAACTGTATTTCTCAAAAGTGACTAGCAACAAATCAAGCTAAATTGTCGACTCCGAAAGCATTTGGCAACAAATAAAAGTGTTTGGTTTGCTTGGGGATGGTTGTGTACCCTGCTAGCTGGGTCCCTCCTCTCCACATGAATCTGTACTAACATCTGTGCACCTGGTCTCCCCAGGCAGTGGGATTGGGACCGGCCCGGGCGTCATTCAGGACCGGTACTCGCCCACCATGGGACGCCATCGCACCAACCCGCTCTTCAACGGCCACAGCGGCCACATCGCCCCTGCACCACAGTCCCAGTTCGACATGGGGCCCAAGTCTTTCGTCAAGTCCAACCAGGTGGAGTGGCCGACCGTGGGGAGGGAGATCTAGTTGTTCAGGAAACTGATGTTACTCCACAAATACTCATGATCTAGTCATTCAGAGTGTCTAATGTGCCTCCTCCTGTATGATGCTAAACAGGTTCAGAACCAGCATTTCCTCAACCAGAACCAGAACCACATGGCCCAGCAGCAGGTCCAGTCCAAGGACCTGCCTCCACGATTCAGCAAGAAAGGACAGCTCAATGCAGACGAGGTAACCGCTGGTAGCAGCTAGCTAGCCGCTAGCCTCCTGCCGGCTTCACGCCCAGTGATTATAAAAGACGCGTTATTCTGAGGGGTACAACTTGCTGCCGGTCTTTCACCTCCCCTTTACTCCATCTCTCCTCTCCTCCAGCTGTCTCAATCCTTTCTCCTCTCTTCCTGTTTCTCCTCAAACTGGCAGCTTGTCCACTGACTGCGATTATGAGATATGAGGGTGTTGCTGTTATTTTGAACGTCTTAATTTTATGAGAAACCCGTCTAATCCCATGTGTTGTTGATGACCCCCTGTGACCCCACAGATCAGCCTCAGGCCGGCCCAGTCGTTCCTCCTGAATAAGAACCAGGTGCCCAAGCTCCAGCCCCAGATCCCCACCATGATTCCTCTCAGCGCCCAGCCCCCACGCACCCAAACCCCCCCACTGGGTCAGGTAAGACGCAGATCCCACCTCATCGTCCACAGTTGCTTTAATTGAATTTGTAAGTGGTTAAACATGAAGTGATAAAACACAGAACAAAGAGAAGAACAAAGGTGATATATTGAGAGGAAAAAATAAGCTGCAGATACAAACTAACATGAAGAATGTAATGGTATTGGTTATACAGGCACCATGTTTGTTGGTAGTACGATATCTGTGTAGTAATTGTGACCTTTGACCCCAGCCTCCACAGCTTGGCCTGAAGACCAACCCCCCGCCCATCCAGGAGAAACCTCAGAAGACCAACAAGAAACCACCTCCTGCCAAGGAGGAGCTGCTGAAGATGACGGTAACTCATCAGATCCATTAGTAGCTGAAATCACACTATTATAGACTATTGACTTCATGCTGTGTGAAAACCATCTAATTGCAGTAGAGATAAATGAGTTGTGGGTTGTTTTGAGTTAAGCACCTTTTAAGGTGTGCTCACATTATTCTGCTTTTTTTTGTTGTGCTGATAATTTGATAAAGCAGGGTGTGATGAGTGTGATGTTTCAATATTGACTAGCTGCCACTGAGCCAACAGTACTGAGGTACAACTCTCACTTCAAAAACGCATCTAATATGCTTGCAGCCACTTCATTCACTTTCTAGTTGAAAAAGGTCCTGGCCACAAACTGTCTGAATGCCCTGACGTGTTACCCAGAGGGCATCAGGTCACACTGCCCTCTTAAGAGATGAGCGGGGTTGCTGAGACTGTATGCTATATGCCTCAATGCCGTCTACTGAGAAGTGACGTTGGCCCCAGCTCACTTCTGTGCACTTTTTCTTGTGTCCCTCCTTCAGGAGGCAATCGTGACCGAGTACCTGAACAGCAAGAACCTGAGCGAGGCGGTGAGCGGCGTGCGAGAGATGAAGGCTCCCAAGCATTTCCTGCCAGAGATGCTGAGTAAGATCATCGTGTGTTCCCTGGACCGTCCCGACGAGGACAAGGAGCACGCCAGCACCCTCATCCACACGCTGCGCGCCGACGGCCTCATCACCGCCGAGAACTTCATGCAGGTACGACCTAATGCCTGCCGTCAGGGTAACATTACACTGGACATTAAGCTAATGAGGCTAGCATGGGCTAACTTAATACTGCAACATTAGCTGACTAGTGCACTCCCATCGGACTATTGCTGCTGTAGTAAAGCAAGTACAACATACAAGTAACTACATGAGTCACCTCATCACAACATGTAAGCTGTTTCAAACCTGGACTTTATATATATATAACTTTATATAACAGAAGCACCGACTGTTTGACTGATGCATTTTTTCCAGGCAATGTGAGGTTTGTTTGTGCTGCATTCAAACAATATGTATTATATCTGCTTTACACTCGTGACTTAAACACTTGGAGGTTTCCTCTTAATAGTTACAAAACTTTCATAGCTGTGTTCAGTCAGAAATGGTTATTTTTGCCAGCTTTTCTTTAGTTGTGCTTTTAAAATGGTGTTAAAATCAACTCTAGGTAGCATTAGTAAAGTCTCCAACCTTGGAGAAACCTGCATTCAGCTCTTGTGAGAAAGTCGACACAAGGCATTTACCAACCATACTTCCTCCCATCGCCCGCAGGCTTTCCTCAACGTGCTGGACCAGTGCCCCAAGATCGAGGTGGACGTGCCCCTGGTCAAGTCCTACTTGGCCCAGTTTGTGGCGCGGGCCGTCATCGCCGAGCTGGTGAGCATGGCGGAGCTGGCCCACCCCCTGGAGAACGGCACCCACTTCCCCCTCTTCCTGCTCTGCCTGCAGCAGACGGCCAAGCTGAAGGACCGAGAGTGGCTGACGGACCTCTTCCAGCTCAGCAAGGTCAACATGCAGAAGATGCTTCCTGGTACGTCCCTCCCGCTCAGACAATATATTGGACAATTCTTTGTGCCATTATTGTAAATGCACTGAGTAAGAGATCATAGTGGACATCACGGATAACCATAAAGGACGTCCGGTAAACATGAGGATATAGATATAGCCCACCCCTCAGATGAATTGCACATATATGAGCAGACCATCTTGACCATCCATCAGTCTGAAGTGTCTAAACAGATTTATTTTCCCCACGATAGAAATCGACCAGAACAAGGACCGCATGCTGGAGATCCTGGACGGGAAGGGCTTGAGCTTCCTGTTCCCCCTGCTGAAGCTGGAGAAGGAGCTGCTGAAGCAGATCAAGGCAGATCCCTCTCCCCAGTCCATCTACAAGTGGATTAAAGACAACATCTCCCCCAAGCTTCACACTGACAAAGGCTTCGTCAACATCCTCATGACCAGGTAAATCAAACCTCTAGTATCGTTCTTCCCTTACCGAATCTCATGCCTTGAAAGTGACAGGATGGTGATCCTGGGGCCCAAAGGGCGGATTTAGACAACTTGATGCATCCTGCCACATCGTTTGTTCACCGTTTCCTTGTTTCACAGACGGTTAAACAAGGAGAATTATACAGTATATGTATCATACAATATCCTTAAACGTCTTTGTCCCGGATGATCGCAACACTTCGCCATACACGCCTTCTTTTGACCCAGTTCTTGCCGTCCTCCCGTCTCTTCCCAGCTTCTTCCAGTACATCTCCCAGGAGCTGTGCGTGGACGAGAGCGACGAGCAGTCGGCCCCCTCCAAAGAGCAGCTGGAGCAGGAGAAGCTGCTGCTGTTGGCCTTCAAGCCCGTCATGCAGAAGTTCCTGCACGACCACACCCAGCTGCAGGTCAGCGCCCTCTACGCCCTGCAGGTGCACTGCAACGCCAGCGGTTTCCCCAAAGGTACAGTACCGCACCACCGTCTGGACCGTCTGGAGGAGTCGCTTGCTTCTCCTTTTAGTTTGCTTGTTGAATGCTTGCTGGTTCAGATGTTCTCATGTTGCTGTACTGGATATTGTACTACACCGATGGCGATCACCTGCTTTGTGCATCATTGGGCAGCTGTTACTTTACCTGGGTGGGAAACCCAAATATTAACATTAACTGGGAAACACTGAAAATGCTGGTAAAGTTTTGGTGTGACTGTTCAGTTTTGCTACTCTTTGGCAAGCAGCAAACCATGGTTGGTTCAGGGACCCTTCTTTATTTTTTGAACCAAGTTTACTAGTAGAACAAAACTATTGTAGCTTGTAGACAAAAGTTGTTTACCGCCCCGATGTGACTTCATTCTTCCTTCGTGTGACTTTATTCTTCCTTCATGTGACTTCATTCTTCCTTCATGTGACTTTATTCTTCAGGCATGCTGCTGCGCTACTATGTCAACTTCTACGACATGGAGATCATTGAAGAAGAAGCCTTCCTTGCATGGAAAGAAGACATTACCCAAGAATTCCCTGGAAAAGGAAAAGCTTTATTCCAGGTAATTCCAAATATTTAATGTTCCTGTTGACAGAAATTAGTTTAACATTTAATGAAACTGAATCTCAATTTCAAACAGAACATCTTCAGCCGTCCAGAAACATTAAACCACGAGGTTAAAATAATATGAAATATATTTTCTTGATCCCATTCCCTTGAATACACCTTCATCTTGAGGCTGACGCTCAGACTCCCTTTCTCCTCCCATCAGGTCAACCAATGGCTCACCTGGCTGGAGACGGCAGAGGAGGAGGAATCCGAGGAGGAAGCCGATTGAGAAACCAACCGAGAGACATCGTGGTGTAGAAGATCCACCGTAGTACACTCGCCTTCCCCTTATTAAACTCCATGCTTGATTTAACCACTACCACGTGGCACTCAGCTGCTTCTGTCTTGCAAATATAAAACCCGAGCGTTGTCCCCGCGGGGCCCCGTGGGTCCGACCACACCACGGCTCTACGGTGGCTGAGAAGCATCATTTAATCTGTTGCTAAGTGGATGCTTGATATGGGTCTGTCATGATCGGCTATATGAAATCTGAAGTCTGGAGTGGCTCAACCATGTTCGTTTGGTTTTGTGTAGGCGTTTTTTTTTTTTTTTTTTCTGTAATTTAGTTTTTATAATGTTTATTTTTTATGGTATTGCATGTTTCATTTCCACTCTAATTTGTTACTGATTTGACCCTAATAAGAAACGTTTTTCCCCTAATAAGAAACATTTTTTTTTCTTTTGTTATAAGATGTGCGTTGGATTTTCCCGTAAATAAATCAGTCAAATTAGTGGTGCTGTATTGTAACGCTAGCATGAGGATACTGAGCGTAGCCTTCATTCCCTTCGGTCACGCTCCAACGTGACGCTTCAAAACAAGAAGGGGGATTGAAATCCGGCCGAAATAAAATCAGCCGATGAGGATCTGCAGAACGGCAGCTCGACAGTTTGACTGTGACCCATACGGTGAAAATCCTCCACATGAACGTCTAGACGAGCCCTTGTTTCTGTCTGACTGCAGGAGGCCCGATCCACCGAGAGAAGTATTAACTGGCAAAGCGTTTCATAACTTAAGGTGCTTAGTGTTTAGTCAACCGATGCTTTAGTAGAAACCCCACCCTTGTTTTAAAGTGCTCTTCATGATGAGCATCTTCATGTTTGTTTTTAGATATCCTCCCACCTCATCAGACCCCCCCAGTAGAACATGAGTGGTTTCAATACTCATCCTCCAAATGTTACAATATTTTAACTAATCATTGGTGTGCTGCCGTAATGTTGCCTGTGTTTCTACCTCTTAGTTAGATGGGCTTGTTTTTGTTGTGCTGGGATAATGAAATCTAATAACCTAGTATCTGGTTTAGTCCTGGCCTAATTGCACAATAAATTTATTGAGGCTGACTTTCCGACGAAGCTTCACGTGGTTTACAAATACTAATATTTAAGAACGGAAGAAAAGCATGTTTTAATTGGACACCTCAGCATCATCTGTTTGAAATGTACCTGTTAGAAGGCGTCATGTCGTCGGTCTCACCAGACTCGGAGTGACAGCGTGAATGTGGCCTGTTCGTCTTGGATGAAAGTTTTCAAGTAGAAAAAAAATGAAACAAGTGAATTTTATCCTGTCTTTTTAATTGGCAAAATAAAAGCAAACCTTTAAAGTGATGTTGTATTTGAGCTGCCCCTCATTGACAGAAAACTAAAATCATAATGAAATGTCAACGTATCCCAACGATGATTCAGCCAGTGTGCTCACAAGCCATGTTGATACGGCCATGGGTTTGGATCATGCTGTAAATACTGTTCACCTCTACTGCTTTAACGTCAATAAAGTACATGAGCACCAAAACTCTTTAACCTTTATTGGTTCTTTACGTAACATGCTGTCGCTACTGGGAGCTGACCAGTTCAACCAGTCTTCTACCTGGTGGCCACTAGAGCAGTCAGGGATTCGGTGCCTTGCTCAGGGACACCTTGAAAGAGGGGAAAGCACTGACTGACTTCCTTCATCTAGTCTGGGATTCAAACCAGCAACCTTTGGGACACATGTCCGCCTTCAACCTTCAGGCTGTCACTGCTCCAGTATCTGAGGTAACTTCACCTCACTAATCAAGTTTTACATTTAAGGCATTTAGCTGATCATCTACGGCGATGAAGGATGGATGGATGGATGTAGGAGCGAAGGGGAGCAGTAGAAGTTGATGCATTGAGATGTGGGATGGTTTTATCTTGGGTCTGACGATCATTCCTCGTCTGTTGGGATCCAGAAGTATTCCACCACCTTCCTGCTTCGGCGTGGAGGGGCGGGGTCAGGCCGCTCCCCTCCGACGGCGGGCAGATCCCCGAAGTGACTCGGACCCGGATCCTTTCCCGCGTGCGGAGCAGACACCCTGAACATGGTCCTGAAATATTAAGAGTTATATTACCAAGTTCATCAGCTCAGCTTCGTTATCAATGGTTTGGTAAGAGTCGAGTCACTACCCAGACGGTCAATAGAAAACTCTGGTATTTAAAGGAGTCATAAGTTTGTTTGTCTCCATCTTTGTCTCTCAGCCTCAGGTCTCTTTCCTCCTGTAGGTGGCGCTCTTTTCTTTGTCTGTTCAGCCATGGTGGCTATCGCTGCTCATGCTAACTACCCTGTTCTTCTATTTGTTCCAAACACACTGGAAATGTAAGACGCATCACTTCATGTCTCCAGAGGATTTCTTTTTACCAGGAACGACCGACCTGACAAAAAAGATTCATGAACTGGTAGAAGTTGGGAAGTTCTAGCAATCAGTGATGGAGGGTCGCGAAAAATACTTTATTTATTTATATCAAAATGTCACAGAACATTAAAGTACATGTCAATACTCTGACCTAAATAAATGCCAATTACTTTCAGCTCTCGGTTACCTGGATGAACTCCTGTCAGCGTCTTCAGCGCTCGGCTCAGGGGTCGAGATGTATACCGGATCTCCTTCCTGAGTCCAAAAAGAAGAAGATCATGTGTTGACCATGATGCTGTCAGATCAGCGTTTTCATCATCAAAGGTTCAGAGTATTAGGAGTTCAGAAAAACAGCGTTACGTTCAGATTGATGTCTGTGCATTTTTAGGCCCAAAGTTCATGAAACGTCCTTTATTGATAAAGGCCCGGGGGAACATGCAGTTTAAGTAAAAACTACCAAAAGTGCAAGTTGTTGTTTTTTACTGAATCACACGATGAGCTCAGACATTTGCAAAATCCTCTCACCGTAAAATTTCTTGGGGTGCCGTCCTGATTTTTGAGGATTTTAACTCTCTGATCGCTTTCAGTCATGCAGAGGAAATAGCTCTTGATGTTGGCTTGACACTGTGGGAACATAACACACAGAAATGGAATTGATCGAAACCAATGACAGGTGGCGTCATGTGACGTCATGTGACGTCATGTCTGAGGACCTCAGTGGTCCACCTGCCATAGTACGTTCTGCAGATGTGATTTCAACGTTACGTCTGTGTTTTATCTCTCATAAAGCCCAGGATGTTTTTGGCTGTGCATCGCCCAGTTTTAGTAAATACATTATTACATATTTGAACAAATATCAGCAATATGCACCAGAGAGTCCATATAGATAATGCTCTCATTTTCGTGGACGTCTACTAAACTTTCACTCTGTCTATGAATAACCCATGTAGATATCTGTTAAACTGCTCAGTGGGATATGAAGACATGAAGGGTTTCAGGCCTCCTCACTGCTTTGTTCTGCCTCTGAGCCTTCAGGTCCTCCTGGGCCCTCAGCAGGTCGGATAAGGCCCGGTGCTTCTCCGTCCAGTCGAGGCACTCCGCCGTTCGCTCCTGCCTCTCCTTCTGGGCCAGACGGCGCTCGGTCCTCGGCCTCCTGCTGAGCCTGGCTGGCCTTTTCGCTCTGGTCCTCCGCCACCATCGCTCTGCGCCTCGAATTCACCTCCCTGAAAAGACAAGCCTGGAGTTGTGTGGCTGATATGTAGTGGATGTTAAATATCTACACACTGACTTCTACATCCTGTTTTTCTTGCAGGTTTTGCAAGATGTCGCTCCTGGGTGGATTTCTGAACTCTGCTATTTTTCTGTTGGTGTCCCAATGAAACTGTTTTTGTGTTTTTAAAGCTCAATATAAATACCGTTGACTGGACCACACACCCTTTCAGATGTTCCAGTTTTATGGCCCTCAGGCCTGAAAGGTACAGAGTGTAAACAAAAGGCTACTGACTTCTGACAATGTGTTATAGATGGAAAACTCAAACCATTTGGTTGCGTAAGTGTGAAACGCCCTTCAATGAATTCTTGGCAGAGGGACCTTTTGCTTTGATAGCGGCGGTAAGTCTGTTTGGATAAGTCTCTACCGACTCAGCACATCTGGATCTCGGACATTTCTATCCCCATTATTCTTTACAGAAGCATTTCAGTTGACTGAAACTGCAAAGGGACCACCTGCAGATGGACCACCGTCCAAACGAAAGGGGAAAAAGTTATTCAATCAGTTTTCATTTCAGACAGTTTGACTGATGATGTCCACCGTCGGCTTGGCAAGGTTTGTCTTAGCATCAAACGTTTCCCCTCTCCTCCTCTCGTCCTCCTTCCTTTCCTCTGCTCTCTCATCCCCCCCCCTTGTTTTCTTTCCTCTCACTTCATCTTTACGTCTCTCTTCCTCTCAGCTCCTCTTTCCTCCTCTCATTTTTCTTCCATATAACATTAAGAGAACCACTTCCAGTGAGTAAGCCGAAACAGATGTTGAGCATAAGGCAACAGGCCATAAACCTCTGAGATCTTTAGGTGACCTGTGACCTTTCTGGTTACTGAACGACCTCCAATAGCCTCGCTGCCAGTTTATAGGCTGATGAAGGTTCAGGAGAATTGCACTAGTTAAGACACCTGGCACCTCAGACCAGTTGTTATCTGTAAAACGAGCAGTGAAGCTAAATGTGACAACACAGTGAAAATTGTTTTCTTGAAGTTGCAGATCGGCTGCGTTCAGTCGCTTCCTCAACGCCTCTGGTGGCTTTACGGATGCCGGTTACCTCAGCCTCAGGCTAGATGGTGTTTCAAGGTAGACAGCTCCTCAAGATGATCTGAGGCGGAGGAGGGCGGGACTAATAATGTACTTCCTGCCTCAAGGTGCAAAGAAAAGTTGCGTATTGGAGCTTTAATTTGAGCAAATATGGCAACTCAGCATCTCCACCAGCAGGGGGGGGGGGCTCTTCTCTGCTGCAGCCCAGTGTAGTTTTACGTCTTGCCAACCTTACTGTGATGCTTGCCAGATCATCTTGTGTTTACTCACTTCTCTTTGATTTGGAGGTTTTCTTCGGTGGTTTGTCTCAGCTTGTGTCGGACCTCGTCTCGTTCTCCCTCCAGGCTGCCGTTCTCCTGCAGCAGAGCTCGTTTCTCCCCTGACACTCTGTCCAGCTTCAGCTTGGCTTCAAAGTAGCTCTTCTCTGTTTGTGCCAGTAGAAGCTGCACGTCGGCGTGCTGCAAGAAAGGAGGAGGCACCAATCAATCAATCAATCACACATCATAACTGAATTCATTCAATTCACTTGTGCAAATCAATCAAGTCACATCATGTCCTGTTTCCGTCCTGGCCTCCAGGAAACAGATGTTGGTGACCGAGAGAAAACATGTCACTGAAAAATACAAAAATATCATCTGCAGTTCATTTCACTATGATGATAATGATTTATTACTTATTTATTACTATTGGTTTGCTGATATATCGGCCAAATCAGTTGGTGACAAGATGCAGTTGGTTTGATTACATATTTACTGTATAACTGGCTTGTCTGGGACGTCCTCAGATCAGATGCCACACAAGTATGAATTATAGTTATTATTGGTAGTAGTAATAGTAGTAGTAGTAGCAGTAGTAGTAGTAGTAGCAGTAGTAGCAGTAGTAGTATTAGTAGTAGTAATAGTAGTAGTAGTAGTAGCAATAGCAGCAGTAGTAGCAGTAGCAGTAGTAGTAGCAGTAGCAGTAGTAGTAGTAGTAGTAGTAGTGGTAGCAGTAGTAGTATTAGTAGTAGCAGTAGTAGTAGTAGTAGCAGTAGTAGTAGTAGTAGTAGTAGTAGTAGTTTTGAGGGTGGTAACATAGTGACATTATCTGGTGCCTTGTGGCTGAACCGTCACCTGCTGGTGGACTAACAGAACCTTCCGGTACCGTCCAGTCGGTGGCGCTGTGAGGGACGGTGTCGCGTTACATGTTGCACTATGGTTACACTAATTGCTGCTCCTAGATCTGTTTTGTTACTAACAACACAGGAATGGATATCATGGCTTTTACAGCTTAGTGTGTCGGTCCGCTGACAATATCTGTATCAGTGTGTGTGTGTGTGTGTGTGTGTGTGTGTGTGTGTTCTTGTATTGTATAAATACAAGATGTCCTCACAAGGATAGGCCGGTCCTCACATCTCTCAGGGTCTATTTTAGGGTTTAGGATTAAGATTACAATCAGAACTGTTTGAGGGAAAGAAGAATAGAAGAAGAAGAAAGAAGAATAGAATAAGAAGAAGAATAAAAACCATCTGAACCTCTTTCTTCAGGAGTCTCAGTTCATCACTCAGGCGGCTCCTGTCGGCCTCGGCCAGCTCCTTGTCCTGCTGGCAGCCGAGCGCCCGGGCCTCGGCCAGCGCCCTGATCTTCTCCGCCTCCCCCTGGGACGCTTCCGCCTGATCTGCAGCCCGCGAACACAACGTCGCCCTCTGCTGGCTCTGGTACAGCTTCTGCTTCAGCTGGTGGGGTCAGAGAGAGAGAGAGAGAGAGAGAGAGAGAGAGACATAGGACTGAGACAGAGGACTGCTGGTTTTCTGTCCCACCAGGTAGTTAGTTGCATTCACCTAGCGTCCCAGGTCTAAATCAGTCCCAGTTTAGATGGCTAGAGTGAAAACCAGTTGGGCTCTGGACCCTGAGGACCAGGATTGAGAACCACTGACTACACAGGGAAGTACAGCAGTGACTGGAGCGTTTGGTCAGGAAACAGGAAACAGACAGACACTTCAGAGTATGAACACTTGCAGGTGAAGAGGTACTATGTGTATTTTTAACATTAGTGTCTCAATGTCAAATGAATCGTGATAACGTGACGTAACCATGGTTACACGACTGGTAGCGTCTGTCTCACACCAGTGGTATTGTTAGTGCTGGTGTTTCTCAAAGTTAAGACCACATTTCCCACAAACCCTTTTGTTTCCTGTCTCGAAGCGGATCTTGCCTTAGTTTTGAAGAGCAAGAAGAAAGAGAAGGATAAGAGAAGGAGAAAGGAAGAACGGCGCCCCCTTTGGCAGATTTCCTACAAAGTCCTACCCAATGCAGAGTAGAGGCTGCCAGTCTTCTAGTGATGGTCTCATTTGTTTACGGTAACAATACTACTGTCTGAAAGTGAATGTGGTGATGGTACGTGCAGCAGTTTTTTTACTATGAGTCCTTTTAAAACAGTCTTTGCTTGTACCTCTTTGACTTGAGCCTGCAGCTCCTGGTTCAGGTTCCTGAGGTTCCTCATGGTCAGCTCGTTCTCTGTGCGCATCATGATCCGCTCCATGTGGATCTCATTCGATAAATACTTGTTTTCTTTCTTCAGATCCTCACATTCCTGAGGTCACATTACCAGTGAACTGTTACAGGGAGCAAAAACTAAAGAGAAGCGAATGAGAGCCACTGAGAAACAGGCAGCTAGGATATTCTAGTCATGAGGAACAGCAGATCCACGGCGCTCCAACATCGGTTAAAACGCCTTTATTCTCTTTGGCTGTTCATCAGAAGAGTTTAACACCCCGTGGCCTCCCATCGGGACGGAAAACATTCTGAATAAAAAGCCAAATTGAATCATTTCAGAAGGCCTTGAATTGCTTTTTGTCCATGTGGTATCTGCTGTTTGAAAAAAAGTGACACCAACTGGATAACACGAAATGAAAAAGACAAATTATGGAACTTTTTATAGGACAAAACTGTTAGTACAGCAGTGAAGAATGAATATGTGTCCTGTGTACAACAGTGGACTCCTATTAAGGCAAAGGGAATAACAGAGTCCATGTAGTGAATGAGTTCTAAGCAGCAGAACAAACAGACAGATCACTTTATTCTTCCTATAATACTCATACTGTGTCTGTGTTGTTTATAGTGACCTTATCGCACATTATGGTATTTTTCATCTCCTACAGCTGTAGCGTCATATGAGGCACCAATCCACCAACCCCCTCCCCCCCACTCCCCCCGTCTCCCCCCTTACCTTCCTCTTCCTGACCAGCTCTCCTTGCAGATGATTGATCTGGAGGAAGGAGCCGCCGGGGCTGAGGGCGCTGACCGGCCGGACCGCTCGCACCGGCCTCCTGGAGAGACCTTTGACCTCCTCGACCACCCCCTTCCCGAACCGACTCCCCCCGTTCACATGGCTGCTGCTCATGGAGAAAGACTTGTACAGGCCGCTGTCCAACGAGGACTTCCCGGCCGTCGTCAGGTCTCCGTGGGAGGTGGCTCTGAGGGACATTTCCACGCCAGATCTGGTCCAGTCTTGCCAAAGCTTCACCTCAGCTGGAAGGAGGCTCTGCAAGCGGACAGGAGTCAGACTGCAGGCCTACAACTTGAATGAAGTTTCCCGGTTTCATGTTTACTTCACCGGGCGGATCCGATCACTGACAGAGCTTCATTCATCATTCATTCGGTAAGGTGATACGGTGGCTCGGCCCGGCGGAGGGAAACAGTACCAGGACACCATTTACCACAGAGTGCAGTCCAGGCTGTGTTAGGTGTAATTCAAACTGTTCACGCACACTAAATACTGAAAATACAACTAAATACTCACACACATATACAAAACACGTATACTGTACATATGTAGAATACTTTATATATTATATACTATATGTATATATTGTATATATATACAGCCTCTCATAGTGCTCTCCTCTGCTGCTCTGCTGTCCCCACAAATTATACAATAATAATTAAAACAAAGTGTTTCAACAATAAAACACAAATAAATAAAAGCCAGAACAGTAAAAATTAAAACAGAGTTCCAGAAGAACAATATAAGACAACAGAGTAAAACAGGTAAAAGCAAAAAGAATAATGTGTCTGTAATTGGCTTTGGATCAAATGTTGTTTCAACTCCAATCTCTTCTTCTCCCCGAAGACGTTCTGTTACCGCTTCATTACTGAATGATGGTTTTATCTCCCTGTGGAGGACCGGAGCGTTCTCCTCCTGACCAGGGAGGTGTGACCAATCAGCTTCTAGCTGGTTCCTATCTGTAATGCTCCGTTGTATCCCTTACCGGCCGACCCCAGCGTCCATGTTGAACCCTGCAGCAGACAGGAAGCTGAAGCAGTCAGGATCCATTATTCACACCATCTTCACTGAGACATGAAAGCAGGACAGCAGAACAGCATCGCTGCAGGAATGTTTCAGCAGGGGATGAATAAATGACTGCATGTACGTCTGGCCTGCCGTCAGAGGAGGAATCACCACGGACGTCATGCTAACACATTCAACCTTCCTGTTACCTCTGCTCAGGAGGTTGTTGTGAGTTAGTTTGTCTGTCAGCAGGATGAATCAACAACGTCTGTACAGATTTCCATGACGTTTGGTGGACAGATAGACCTCCAAGGAACAATTGATTACATTTCAGCGGCGATCTGGTTAGGGTATCTTTGCAGCGTGAAGAAATCAATTTAACTTAAAATGTTGGTTCAGCGTTGGCTCCGAATGCCTTCTACTTTTGGGTATTGAACGTTGCCCAGAGGGTCAGAGGACAGGAAGGTGACAGGAAGGTTGCTGGGCAGGGAAAGTGAACGCGTAACGCTCTTCCCTCCGTCAGCAACGACTGAGCGAGGCATCGAACCCCCGACTGCTCCAGTGGACCAACAACACATCTACTGTCTTCTGTCTTCCTTACCTTTCTACTTATTCATAGAAAATGCAAAAAGTTATTGGTAGAAAGACGTTTCCTAAATAGGCAAAGGCTCAAATCATGTCTGCAGGCAAATAGAATCAACACACACAGCTTTAATTTAGTTTCTTTGCCTGTAAAATCATAAAACACCAAGAGAAGAGAGGAGCAAAAAGAAATACAAACCATGGATGTGAGGCAACGATCTCCCAAGGGGGTTATAAAAACATTTCACCCCTCAAGAAACAACGATTAACATGACAAAGACGCTCGACTTCACTTTGTACGCTCCAACTAGCGGCTGAGTCTCAGATAAATATTGAATTAATGCAGGAACAGAGACAGCAACTCCCAGGAATCCTTTATTTGATGTACAAAGCTTTCACACAGCTAGACGCTCTTCTCCAAGGCTGCTGCTGGATGTCAGTTCCACTTCTTCTGTTGTTTAATGAACAAAAGAAGATCGTTGGGTTTCACTGTGTGGAGGTGAAGGAAGGAGCTTCAAGGCTTCCTGCAAGCAAGATAGAAAAAAGCCTTTATTTCATGGGCGAGATCAAAAGGACATAAAAACATCGTATGCTGTGACCTTCAGGGAGCCGCACACCAACTTGCATGAAGAACTTTTTATGTCGTACTTGAATTGTAGATGGCGTTACCGACACAGCGCTCTGCATGGGAGGGTTCAGTCCTTCTGTATCAGTCGAACCCGTCAGTCATTGTTCGTTTGTCTCCTTGCCAAATAGCGGCGCTGCAGCGTTTGGCTCCTGATGTGCAAATAAAACATTTACCAGAGTCAGTCTGAGTTCCTTGATTGACTGTGTTTGGACAGGAACATGGTGTCCAGTAAGAGTCCTTGACACTGAGCCAACCAACAAACAGCAGGATGCGCTCAATGAGGACTATTGTAGTCTAATCCTCAGAGGATTGAAAATCAACACTAATCACACATCTGTGATTGCATTTTGGGTCCAATTACAAGTGAACCAGAGCTTGTAAACACAATTCACTGGACTCTTTGCAGTTCCCTTCACAAGCTCATACCAGTTAAGAAATACAGTTTCATTCATTTTGGTATGCTAGGCTTTCCAAGCATGAGGAACTGCTGGCTATCAGATGTAAACATCCGTCTCCTGATACCCATGAACCCTTGCACTTTGGGGTCATTTCCTGTAGTTGGTACGATTACGTCTGAACTCCTAACGAACCTCACCGCAGGTCTCCTGGAAGAAGACCGTGACCTCAGTGGTTATTTGGCGTGAAACTGAGTTCGGGTGGCCAAACGAAGCAAACTAGAGGAGGAACTCCAAACACCGATTAGCCCTGGTGCCTGTAGTGCATGTAGCCACGGTACTGGAAAGCTTTAGGATGAAGTCTACCAGTGAGGTAGACGAGTATGTCGCTTCTGGTGGGCGCTTTGATGTTTGCCCTGGGACAGACATTCCTCTGTGTTGATCTGAAGCAAAGGGAAGAGGGTTTAATCTAAAGGCCTGAGAGTAACACGGCACAGCGGAAAGCCTACAGTACATTATGGGTTAGAAAGAGAGAGCGAGAGAGAGGAAGCCCCCCCCCCCTCTGGAGAGAGATGCTGACGAAGCAGAAAAACAGAACAACTGAAAACGCTTCAAGAAACGTTACCGTTCGATTTTCCTGCAGCAAACAGCGAGATAAAGCAACGAGCTGCTGGAACCATCACTGCATGGTTGTATTTCTTTCAGCGAAGGTTTCACACCTTGCTTTCACATTTCCTGTAAATTCTCAATCTTTTTCCCGTTTATACCAAGTTTATGGCTGAACACGGTGAATATGTTTCCATGATATTATTACCAATCGAGCTGCTGCTGTCGAGGTCTCTCTGCTGTTGAGGTGTGTGTTCTCTGATGGAGGGGCATCAAGCAGATTTGACCTCGGCTTCCTGCTTCCTCTGCACATCCACATCACGTTGATTGCAAGGCTTGTCCCCTTCGTCTGCTTTATTTCGTTCCTCACTCTCGACCACTTCGGTTATATTTTATGCTGGCAGGCAAACCATGGCAGGGGTTTGGCTCTTAACTCACCTTCTCCCTCTCTGTTTGGCTTTTGACTCCAATCTAATCAAAGGTAAGGCGTTCGTCTTCAGCGGGCGAGGGAGCAAGCATTGGGAAAATTTGCAAACATCAAATTGTGAATACTTGTTTTTGATATTTTAGATTTGACAGGTTTGGTCATGTTGTCACGATAGCAACATCTAAGGTATCTTTTAGAAATCCCTTACACCTCCTTAGCACTTACACTAGTATTTCTCTCTTACATGATCATGTGCCCTGTGCCTAAATACGTACATAGGAAGAGAATGATATATCCACCATTTGAAAAAAAAATTACACTTACTCTTACAAAATGATGGATAGAGCAAAATGAAAATAAAGCCTAGTACTTTTAAAGGAGAGCAGGGAAGGTAAGACCTTGGCTGATGCTTTCTAGATATTGAATGCTGAACTGGATGTACAGCGGACTGGAACAGACCTCGTCATACGTGCGTCATATCCTTGAATGTGTGATATGATATTTCTTTGTCCATCAGTCCCTCAAAGTGGCAGAATCGCTGGAGTCTTCATGATCCCTGAGGGCGGTCAATACATCTTCAACTCAACCGACGCCAGAGCTGCCTGCCTCTTTCTCAACGTCACCATAGCGACCAGAGCCCAGATGGAGGAAGCTATACTGCACGGACTGCAACTATGCAAGTAGGCCGATAGCTCCTGTTCAGGGTTCGACCGACAGCCGATGTGTTGATGTTTACATTGTTTGTAAACATCATGTTTGTTTACATTTTACCATTTTCACGCAAGAAAATTACAAAAAATGACAAATATTCAGTGTTTCCCCCAGGATTGTATTTTTGGCAGGGTAGGAACAGTGAAATTCCAGAAACTCATAATGATTTTAAATAAATAAATAAAAAATAATAAAAAACAATAGCAGCATTTAGACTGCGGGACACCAAAACTCAATTGAAGCCAGGATGATGATGAGAATAATATGAAAAAAACAACATTTATGCACACTTTGAACAAAATGTCACGTTAGAATCAATTCAGGTTAAGGGCTTCTCATTCACAACCTGTGTACTATTGATATTGATCAATTATATAAATATATAGTCAATCAAACTGCATCATATCCATCATATCGGAGGAGGACGACACTGACCGGCTGATATCCAATTTTTAATAAAAGGCCGATAACAGCTCGATAAATCAGTCTAACCTGTCGTCCTTGTGCCATGAGTACCAGTGTGTACTGTGGAAATCTGTCATGTATTTCTAATACTTGTTGATTAAAGTGATTCTGCTTCTGATCTGTAGCTCATTCCACAGTATAATATACTACTATACTATAATATACCAGACATCTTGAAATGTGATGCTTCAAACTATCCATCACACTCAAAGACAAACCATTCAACAACGCAGTAAATACAAACTCGTCCATCAGTTCTTTGCACCTGTTTTACCGTTCGTACAGATATGGCTGGATCGACGGAGGGGTGGCGGTCATCCCTCGCACCACGGCCGACCCAAAGTGTGGCAAGAACAAAGTCGGATTGTTGACCTGGAACGCAAACGCAGACCGACTCTTTGGTGCATTCTGCTTCAATGCACCAGGTACATTTTCATATATACACTCAACGGTGAAATATTATGCAGTAAGATAATGTCTGAACATTCCCATCTATTGAATGAGCATAATAACAAACGTATCTCCCTTAAATCTTCCTCACTCTCTTGTCACAAGAATACTGCCTGGGCACTGTTGCTGTGACCCTTGACCTCCTCTAGTGGTTAGGGTTAGCTCTGGTGATCTAAGAATTGAAGCGTATTCGTTCCTGATACGTTGCTCTGGGTAAGAGCATCAGCTGAGTGAATAAATCGTGAATAGAAACCTTTTTCTTCCCATCACCTGCAGATTTAAAGTCGTCCACCACAAAGACAGTATCGACACGTGCCTCAACAACTGCCGCTTCCCCGGCCAGATCGAAACCATCTTCAACACCGTCAACAACAGAAGCCCCTCGGCTGGCTCCTCGCTCCTCAGCTGCTCCTCCTCTGCTCCAGTCAACACGTTCAGCCAGGGTTTCCTCCACCTCCCCTCCTCTTAAGTCGATCTCCTCCTCTAAACCTTCTCTTTCTCACCCTGTCACCTCATCGACCTCTGTCACCCAGTTTGTCTCTTCACCGTCTGTTCAAGCCTCCACCTCGTCTATTCCCTCCACCTCGTCTATTCCCTCCGCCTCGTCTATCCTCCACCTCGCTCCACACCACCACTAACATGACGGGTGTCTCTGTGCTGCTCCAGCCGGTGAGCCCTGCCAAGGCTTCGCTAGGCGGTAAGCCCTTGTGTTGTTGTTCGCCTTCGTTCAATATCTTACATTGATTGGTTGTGACTTTCTGGCCAAGTGGCAAAGCCTCAACAGATGAAGCTCAACCCTAACCTTAACCTCAGTGGAGGACATGAACCAAACCTTACCCAATGAGAAAAAAAACAAATCTTTACGATCATTATTTCAAAGGTATAACATTTTTTGCTTTGTGACTTTGTGTCAAATGATAAATTAGATAGAGGTAACTACCAAAATGAATGTCGTATGTAGCCAAAAGATAGATTAGAAATGCTAATGCTACGCTAATTGGTGTGCTAATTGTTTGTACATTTGTTGTTTTCCTCGGCTGTACCCACAGCGTTCCTCGTCCTTGGCGTCATCCTCCTCCTCTTGACAGCAGCAGGTGCCGCATGGTACTACAAACTGTGAGTCATGTTTCAAGAGTCCATACGATGCTTCAATACCGCCTGAAATGCCTTTCCCTTTGATAAGAAAGTGCAGTTTATTGTGATTTGGAAATTGCAGTAATTTGATTTTATTTGGGAAATAGAAAATGTATGATAAATGTATGTTTGACTGAAGAGGATGGCACAAAAGTGTTGCATAAAGCATTTATTTCCACTGTGGTCCATTGTGGAGAAAATAACTATAACAACTCAAAACACAATAAAAACACAATCAAAATATGGATGCTTTGATGTACAGATGTTGATGTGCAGGGGGAAGCGCACTACAAACCAGAGAAGCAAAATGAACTTCAAGCTGCAGTGATTTCACTTTCTTTTATTATTATTAATTGTGCAGCCAAATATGACGTGTGTCTAACATGATGTTTTTCCCCTTTCCTGTGTTTTTGAAAAGGAAAAGGAGTCTTTTCCCATTCTGGCCTCGGGGGCAGCAGAAAGACGACATTGAGACAGAGATGTGTAAACACACCGACAGTGAGATGGACCTGCACAGTCATCAGGGAGGAGAAGAGGAAGAAACAGACAGGAAGTACTCCAGTGATGTCGCCCTGTGTGTGAATCCAGACGTCAAAACGGTAGCAGAGTAGCTTTATGATACTGCAGTAGGGGAATGATATACTGGAATGTGTGTGTTGAAACCAGTGTTACTATAAACTGAATGTCAGAACATACTCTGAGTGCATCTGTCTTTCAGAGTAAAACACGGTTTACTGTATAAATGACTTGACCTTTTGAAGTGATTGTAAATATGGACATACATGGTTGTACTGTCTAAACCCACTGTCAGCTATTAAGATTGAAATGCTATGTTCAGTGTGTGTTTCATTATTTTTCTCTGAATGTCTTTTATACATTGTGAATTGAATGTACTCAATTTTCCACTCAATGAAAAGGTATTTTTTTATTCTGGGTAAGTCAAACATGTTTTTGTTCAAGTGTAAAGATTTAAAAGTTGCAGGTTTTTAGATTTTAAACATTAAAGTAGAGTTGCTTTCAGGTGACGCAACGTGGTCTTTTTTTGCCCCCATGGCTCATTCTGCCCCATCCTTCAGCTAATCACAAATCACCAGCTTAGCTTAGCACACTAGCTTTAAACAAACCCTTTATAAGCTAGTAAGCCCACCCTATCTGATGCCACTGCAAAGGAAATTATTATAATTTTTTAATAATGTCTGAGAATGTCTTATTTATTTGTTATATCATTTGCTGGCTAGCTTGCTTTGATGCCAAGCACACTAGCTAACATCTAGTAGAAGCTAGCGTGAGCAGTGGCTAGTAGTCCCATGTTAACAGTAACTAAACTAGCCTGCTGGCTAGTTAGCTAGCTACCAGTTAGTTCAGGTTAACTAGCTGACTCTTCTCCAGCTCCAACTCAGAGTGTTTTGGAGTAGAGACTAGGGCTAAAGACAAGACAGTTTACCTGAGTCACAGTAACCTACATTTGGAGACAAATCTACCTGATCACACTGATCACTTTTACTGAGAACGTTACTGGATGGATCCTCAGACACACCACAACAATCTTTTTCAGGTATCTTTTTCTAGCCTGATTGTTATGATTGTCTGATTATTTGCAGACAAACAATTCTCCAAAATACCTCCAGAGATTTGTGACACTGCAAACCCTCTATATCTCTAAAATGTAAAATATTATCAGAAATTGAGAAAATTGCAAGCAACAAAATATTCTCCAACGAGGATCAGTGAGACAAAATCTCCCCTAAATAAACGTAACTACAACACCCAGAATCCCCTTGGCTACTACGCATGCGCAGACACAAATAACAGCAGCAGCTTTCGCTCGTCTGCACCACACGCTACACATGGAGCGAACGGCTGCCAAAACAATCCGTTTCCTGCACGTATCATCAACCATTCGCCATTCTCGAATCAAACACGAATCAGGTATATAACAATGCGACGCCTCGGCTCGGTTCAGCAGAAAATACCGTGTGTTTTCCTGACGGAGGTTCGGCAGGAACAGTCCAGAAAACGCGAATGCCAGGTTGGTGCGCAGCAGCCATTGATAACGAGTCTGACTGCTGCTAGCTGCTAGCAACACGACGACCAAACTGGAGCAATAAACTAGTTCAACTAACAACATCATCATCATCATGTTGCCGTCATATGTGGATTTTTGATTTGTGTTATAACGTTTTGACCGTTATTTGTTTATAAGCAGTGTTAACCTGTCACGCAATTCAGGGATTTATTTATCATTGATATGGTCTAACACAATGTAATCAGTGTTTATGAAGCCAGTTTATGTTGTACTGGAGCTCCATTGACAGTGATCAATAACTAACTAACTAGAACAGCCACACGAGCTTCATATTATAGTGCTGCCAATAGCCTGGACCCCTCATCCCCAAATCTCCAACTCGTTTTTATGAAGTGTAACGTTCATCTCTCTTTTCTGTCTGTGGGAGAGAAGGTGACTGTTTACTACTGCAGAGCAAACAAGCTGAAATGTATTTTTATTGTGTTATTCCCCTTAAACTTACACTGTTTTGTTTCCTTGTCTGTCTTCAGCAGTTTCAGGTTGTCGCCACTGAAAATGTGAATCCTGTGGCGCTGGACTCTAACGTTGATTGTGCCCTCGCCACAGAGAAACTGGACGGCACCTGCTGCTATGTTCGGGTTTATGAAGGTGAGTGAAGCGCTGAACCCCGTGTTGCTGTAGTGGAGATGTGGTTGTACTAGGAGCGTCTCCCCAGATATACTGGCATAGATATCGGTGTCATATTCCCACAAAGTCGATGAATAACATTTCTCCTTCAGTTTCTTGCAATGTAATAGGCCGAATAATAATAATAGGTTTTTTTTTTCCTGTAGGGCAACCTAACCTCTGGGCTCGACTCGACAGGAAGCCCAACAAACAGGCAGATAAGAGGTTCAAAAAGTATCAGCATTCTCACAAGAGTTGTAAAGGTATTGTGTGTTTTAGCCTCATTTCTGAGAGTACACGTCCTCGGGGGGATGGTTGAAACCTCTCACACATGACACGGTATCCCTCAGCAGCACATTGTTCCGATCTGTTAAAAGGCGGGATCGATGGTGGCGCTGATTCTCGGCTTGTGTTTCACGGATCTGTTTTGAGTTTTTATTAAATCATTTTTGTGTTTCTGTTCACGTCTTAATCAGGTTTCACGTGGAATGTAGAGGAAGATTTTAAGACGGTGCCAGAGACCTGGATCCCAGCCCAGCGGGTCAGGCATCACAACGGCCATCCGGTGCCCGACGAACATGGACACATCCCAGGTCCTCTGAGGTTTATGTGCTCCGGTGCAGCCATTCATCTAGGAAATGATCATTCTTTTCTTTCTCTGTTTAAATGAAAAATTACCTTTTCACCTTATTAGCTAATTCTCCGTATCATAACATA
The DNA here is from genome assembly GCA_034670405.1 of Hoplostethus atlanticus. Taxonomy (NCBI): domain Eukaryota; kingdom Metazoa; phylum Chordata; class Actinopteri; order Trachichthyiformes; family Trachichthyidae; genus Hoplostethus; species Hoplostethus atlanticus. Next base: position 887,120 of record JAXDDX010000107.1, read on the forward strand.
TACCTATTTAACAATAAATAACAAAACTACACATTTATTGTCAAAATCCGATTACTTTTTCTACCTGGAACTTTTTTATTTGTATTTTTACTTCATGACAACAACCCAAACCCATGTTTGTCCTGGTCTTTAACAGCCCACAGTCCCTGTTTTATGTCCCACTCCAACATGTTTCAACTGGAAATACAGACTTACAGAAGCAAGACAACATCAAAATGATGTTTGCTTGTGACTGTAAAAGGTTTTATAATCAATTTTCTCGTTGTCAGTTCTGGGTTTGCAGCTTGGCCAGAGAGTGAAACAGAAATAATACTTGAGGGTGTTCTTAACTGTGATACGGTGTCACATATTGGCTTCATCCTACCTTGTGGTCGTTATCGATCAAAATACTGATCGCTCCTCGTGTGTTCAGGCTGGGTCCCGGTGGAAAAGGACAACAAGCAGTACTGCTGGCACTCCTCTGTGGTGGACTACGACGCCGGCCTGGCTCTGGTTCTCAGGCCCCACGCTGAGAAGGAAGACCTGTTGGAAATTGCAACCGTCCCGCTGGCTGACCTCCTGGAACAAACTCTGGAGCTGATTGGAACCAACGTCAACGGGAACCCGTACGGTAAATATGATACGGCTTTACTGTTACAGTCATTTAGCAGACGCTTCTATCCAAAGCGACTTCCAATAAGTGCATTCAACGTAGGGAGGCAAGGGAACTACTAGTCACCAGAATTCGTAAGTGCATCATAACATAGGCTGACACTTCCAGGGTGCCGTAGAATCACCAGCGCTGGGGCACCCCGGTGGCTCACCGGGTGGAGTGCATACCACAAGGCTCAGTCCTTCCCGCAGTCGACCAGGGTTCGAATCCGGCCCGCGGGCATTTGCTGCATGTCTTCCCCTCTCTCTTCCCATACCTTCCTGTCTCTCTCTCACTATCTCTGTCAATAAAGGCATAAAAAAGGCCAAAAAAAGAATCACCAGCGCTAAGGAGTGTAAGGGTCAAACTCCCTCAAAGACAGCCACATTTTCTCCTCCTTCCTTGCTTTACCTCTGGTGGGCTCCTCATCTGAGGTGTTTTACCACCTTCACCCTGCCTACTGGGCTTTTATTCAATATTGGATATCAGCTAGTGACTGATGCCCACCTCTGATATGATGCAGTTTGTTTCAGTACGTATTTATTGTATAATGTTCAGTAAAACTACTTGAACTGACTTTTTAACATTATCGTCATCTTGAGTTTTAGTGTCCAGCGGTCTAAATGCTGCTTCAGAGGCTTTTGGTATCTTCAAAATCTGGTCAGACCAAACCATAAGTCTGCCATAGTTGTCGACAGTCTTTTGTGTTGTTCTTTCCCTAACAGGGATGGGGAGTAAGAAGCAGCCTGTCCATGTCCTGGTGTCCCATGGCAGTGTGCGGATCAGAAACCCTTCCCCGGTGGACTTCCAGCAGCTCGCTGCCTGGTTCCAGGAGAGTCCGGAGGGCCGGGTGGAGGGCATCGTCTGGCACTGCAACGACGGCACTCTGGTTAAAGTGAGACGCCGTCACACTTCCACTGAGCTGCATTTCTGTCAATCAGAGGAGTTGATTTCATGTAACGTTTCCATTTTGCCCCACTTCTAATCTTTTGAGTTTTTTTTACCACTTTTCTTATCAAAGTGTTTCCCTATTTTCTTTTATCTCCTTTTCTAGATACTTTAGTGTTCCTTGTTTTTATACCTATTTGGTAAAGTGCTTTTAGATAAAATGTATTTATATAGTATATTTTTTATTCCAGTGATCACCATTAGTGTGGGCGGACCAGTGGATCAGTCTCCTTACCTTCATTTGTTTGTTTGTGTGATATCTGAGACGCCACCGATCGGATTTTGACGAAATATACAATTACAAGTCCAAACAAGGCAGCAGATTTGTTACCGATTGGCCGAGAAGGGGGCTGCATCATTTGTGCATCATTTGTGAGGTTGCCTGAAACTGGTTTCTGAATGCCAGGGACTTGCCATTATAAACAATTTCAAAGTTAATTTACCATTTGCAATAAGTTGTAATAAGTTGTGTGGGTGTTGTTGGCAGGTTCATCGTCACCACCTGGGGCTGAGGTGGCCAGACGGGGAAACCTTCCTGGGCACCAGGCCGGTGGTCATTCACGTCGACGGGACGGTGGATGAATACATCAGCAGCAAGGACTTGTTCACATCCTTCTCCAGGCTGAACCGATGCTGCTTCAGCCGGCTGCACGACGTCCAGTTGGACCCGGAGATCCGATCCGACTGAGAAGATGAAACATTCCCTGTCTCGAGCCTCCGTACTGCAGCGCTGCTCACACGTTTACACCGTTGGGATTTGTTAATCTGCCAATCCTCTTAACTTTGCCAATAGCTGATCGATATTGCCACTAATGATTCCAGTGGAGCGATTTAAGGTTCTTAGTTTAAAGCAACTCAACAGTTAGGTGTGTAGACCAATGAGGTGTACCGATACTGAACTACAGGCTGATATCTATCCAGTGGCACCATTATTAATGTACCATTTTCAGCAGATGCTCTTATCCAGAGCAACCTACAGTGTTCAAGGTCTCGCTCAAGGACACTTCACAAGGACACGAGTGTTGATAGACCTGTTGGTTTATGGGATGCCCCCCCGCAGCACTAAAGGAGTGTGGAGACAGTTTGCCATTTGTTTTGGGGGAAATGTTTACAGCTCTAGTGTAAACTGAGTGACCAACGGGATAAAAATGTGATGTTAATAAAATAAATTGTAAATATAAAGTTACAGCTCTTATATTGTTATGTGACTAAATGAATGAGTCTGTAAATACATAGTGTATGACTCAATATGAAATCTGCTTTATTGGCAGGTACATTAAAAACTGTACAAATAAGTCCCATATGTGCTACATCACCAGAACAACTCTATATTAAAATAACAATAAAAGCTGCCTTGTAGAAGAAACTCATTCATGCTGTCATACATTAAGGTGCCACGCCATTCTGGCGTTAACGGTAAAATTGACATTAAAGTTGTCCTTCCACGAAGGAGACATTTATGTTCAGCTGTGTTTAAGTTACCAGCAAGGGGGACGTAATCCTAACATCAGTTTGCTTTGCCTGAGAAGGTTGAAAGAAACCTGGACACTGTTGTTCCCATATCCACAAACATAAATTTCGAGTGCCATAGGCTTAAGTTCTCTTTGAAAGGTCTAAACTTCAATAAATATAAGATTGTAAGAGAACATCCAGTTTTGCAGAATAACAACTCAAATCCATTCTGGTGTAATTTAACAGTCACAACTCCATTAAAAGGTCGAGGTTGAGTTAACTGATTGACACGTTGGGAATGTCCGCCGCCACACCGAAACGGTCACACACCTTCTTCAACTGTTCCTCCAGCAGGATGTTTTTCTTGACCTCTAAATTGTAGTTAAATTTCAAGTCTTCAATCTCCTCAAAGAACGCCGGGTCAAAGTTCTCCAGTTCTGTCTTCAACCTTTTAACCTCAACCTGCAGATGTGTTTTCTCCATTTCAGATTCCTTCAGAAGGGTTTTAAGCTTCCCAGAACCTAACAATAAAAAAGAGACAAGCAAATCATAGTTGTTCATAACAAAAAACATCACATGCTCCTTTAGTAATGAAGGCAATAAAGTAATAAGCTTAAATTCCTAGATCATCAACATTAAAGGCAACAAGCACAGCAACCTGGAAATAGATGACCCTACAATAATCATGCATGGAGAAGTGCTTGGTAAAGAAATAAGGACTACATGGCGCCAGATCCCAGGTCAGTTGGATGGTCATGTCTGGCCCATGTGTGTAAAACACAAGGAGAAGAGTAGGAGGAGGAAGATCTGGGAGAGGGGGATGTGTAATATTCTTCATAGATGATTCAAGATAGACCAACACTCTTGAACAACTAAACAAATGATTCTTGATCTTCAGAAGAATCTCAGCTCCGACTAGAAAACCCAAATGAACATCACACAGCTCCGTAACAATTCACAAAACTCACCTTGCTGAGAGGACGCCTCACCATGTCGCTCACCGTACTCGCTGAGCCTTTCCTTCAATTCAGACTTCTCCCTCTCCAGCTCCCTGTTGGCCGATCTTTACATGAAAAGACAATTTCATGTATATTTTGTCAAAAGCAAAAGCATTTCCACGAGTTACACCTTCCAGGCAAAGCATATAAGATCAGGGTGGGAAGTTACTGCTGCAGTTAGTTAAATAATGCTAGATCTTCAGCTGTGGCTAGTAAGTTCCTCTAGTCTACCAACCACTTAGGCAGTTGATCAAACCATCCTTTGGAGGTCCTAACGGAGTATAAAAATCGTAAAAGTCATTGGGATTTAACGACTGGCCTGTAAAAGAATGGTAGTTTTCTTCCCTACATCCTGTAATATATTATTGCCATTATTTGTGATGAGACTGAACATAGTTTGACCCACCTCAATGCCTGGAGGTCCTTAGTGAGGCCTGCACCTGTCTTCACACCAGCAGGGAAGCTTTTCAACAGCTCCACCTAGAGAATGACAACCACATTAATAATAATCATAATTTATATAACATCTGTGGTTTGTAGGCCAGTTTGGATGCTAAAAAACATGACACACAATGGTTGATAAATGCTGTACCTCATCTTCAAGTTGCCGGGCGGTTTTCTGAGCTCTCTCCTCCCTTTCGCTCACCTCCTTCAGCTGCTGTTTGAGGTCAGAGAGACTGGAGGTCTTCTGGGAGATCTCCTTCTCCTGCTCCTTCATCTTGTTCTCAAACATTCTGTGCAAAGAATAAAATGTGCTTTCTAGGTCCAGTCTTGGTCTATTTCTCCCTGTATGATTGCTGAGTGTCGGTGCAAAATGGTGGCTCAATGTCAACATCAATGTAAAACATCAATGGTAACGTCAGGTGTTGGTGTCAGATTCTGACACCATGGTTGAAACTCCATTGTAGCTGCGCTGGAAATATCTCCATCACTAACATCACAGTTACCATGATGCAACTACGCATTGGGACTTGAAAATGAAATGAATCTCATTAACACCAAGGGCGTGACCTTGTACTGACCTTGTTAGTACAGATGCCTTCCAGGTCTTACTGTCTGCCCCCTCTGGGACGGTTCTGGACAGGGCTGCCCGAAGCCTCTGCTTGGTTTCCTCCAGCTCCGCCTCCAGCTTCTCGTTGGTCATCTCCAGGCTCGTCTTGGTCACCCTCAACCTCTCTGCAGCCTCCATTTCCTGCAGTGACATAAAATAGTGTCCATGAGGCGGAGTGATAAAGGAGATCAAAGCATACATTTGGAGTTTCATTCCAAACCTGAAAAAATGTGACATGAGAGTAAAACTTGTTATCGGCCATCTTGTATTTCCCCCCCAATACTGAGCAATCAACAAAGATGTTTTCCTACAGTGAATGCTTTGGAATGAAACACTTCCTGCATACGTCATATGTGGAACTAACCAATGGTATGTGTAGTTACCCTTCTTATCTCCCTTCGTAGACGTTCGTTTTCCATCGCTATTTTCTCCATTCCTTTGGTTTTAGATTCAAATTTGGAACTTAGTTCAGCTTCAGTTTGACTCTTCAGTTTCTCATAGTCAGCCTGAAAAAGAAAAACAATGAGATAAGTGATGCTGAACCCAGTAAGAGAGCAGAAGCGTTAATATGCTTGACATGTTGAACCTTTAGTTTTTTGTGTTCTTGCTCCAAGGCAGTGAACTGGTCCTGATTTGGAGGCGCTTGGGATTTCTTCAGCGTCTCATTCTCCCTCTGCACCCTCTCCACCACCTTCTTCATCAACCCGATGGTTTTCTCCAGTTCAGGTACTGTTTTACCGCTGCGACCTGCCTGGTAAGGATTAAAAATAGTTTTAATGATCTACAGTTGGAACGGGACTAATCTAACACCTTGAAGGTTAGTGAATTAAATTTAGATTTGAGACCCTCAGTGGAGTTGCTGCTATCAAATTCAGTTTCTTTGCTTGCCTAAAGATGTATTTGTTTTTTTTGTTGAGACGCTTATTTAAGCTCCTTTTTTGCCTCACCTGTACACATTTATAACTGCTTTCTCTCTTCTGTGTTTTGCCATTTATGATCAAATAAATAAACTTAAAACTTGAGTGTACATAAAGACTTCAGAGGTCAACATACTCCACGTATATGGGCCAGCTTTTTCTCCACATCGGCCTTTTCCCTTTTCAGTGCGCTGCACATCTCCTTAAGGTCTGCAACTTGATCCTGTCAAAAAACAAAGTACAAGAGGATGAAATAGGAAACCCTGCTAATCTCAAACGTTTGTCTTGCCTACATACATTTTTGTCTGATAAGTCTAATGTCTGGTTGGGTTCCACATAAAAATAGGTATTGCTGTTGAAATTGTGATATATTGATAGTGATACTGATTTCAATTCCAGTAGAAGAATGATACCTTTCTGTAGTATTTATGTAATATCAGACCACACACACATTTAATTAATACAAATGCCATAAAAAATAGGAAAACTTCAGTTATCATTTAAAGCTTTTCAATACCTTTCAATATTTTTAGATGTCTTAAAATCGGCATCAATCCCAAAGAAGTGTACCTTGAGCCTCGGTAAGTCTTTATTTGCCTGCTCCAGCTGAAAGCGGAGCTCCAGGTTCTCGGAGGCCAGCTTGAGGTTTTCTCTTTGGAAGTCATGATCTTTCTGTGATGGCGTGCCGGTGCCTCGCCCCGACGTCTAAAGAAAGGCAAAAATAGTCATTATACTCATTAAATGCAGCAGGCGTCTCAGGGCAGAGAATCGGCAGGTTTTTGTTCCGACCAAGGAGTACACCAGATGATTTCTCTGATTAGTTCCCTCTCTGGTTGAAGCTGTGCTAATTAGTGAAATGACTTGGTTGGAACAAAAGCCTGCATACTCTCGGCCCTCCGTGGCACAGGGTTTGAGACCCCTGATATACAGCATGCACACAAAATCAGTCAAAGCAAATGAATTAAAGGGATCAAAGGTATAACGCTGCTGTTGGATGAAAACACTGCATCTTCAAAAGGTCAGCTCTTAGAGAATCTAGAAAAACAGCCTCATTTTCAAATGGACGACCCTGCGGTTTGAATGGGTTTCAAGGATCCCGTAGTCATGAAACCTTGTTTAACTTTTAAGGAACACGTACACCTTCAGTTCAAGTCAAGACAATGACAATCTTTAAAAACTGCAGTGACAAGGTTTTTCCTTGATAGTAGCAAAATGCGAGCTCATGACAGACAAACACAATGCCGAGGACTGTAGGGAAGGAATACACCAACACACTATCAAGCCACAAATCCTGGGCTATGCACCGCTAGCACTACTGCCATACTATGATGACACTACCATCTCAACAGGGTGACTGTGGAAGCCTGGAGTACCTTCAGATATCTAGGGGATTTGTTTTTTCTCTTTCGTATGCCGTCATCGCTAATGACCAAGGGATCACGTCCACGTCGACTGCTCTCTGCAACATCGCGTTTGCTCTTTGAGATCACTGCGTCAAGTTCTCTACTAAAACATCTCTCAGAGAGAGAGTCTTCATTTAGGATGACACTGGGGTCCACTGGGGTCTCCTCTGGTTTATCTTCTGCTATTGATTCCATCGTCGTCTCAAGTGGTTCATCTTCCAGCTCAACCTTTTCCTCATCTTCTTCTGGGGTTTCTGCCATGTTCCGCACAACATCATCTGCATCTCTGCCGTCATCGAGGCCCTCTGTATTCACCACTACCTCCATGTCACAGCCTGCCTCGGAAGATGATTTAGCCAATCCCGGTCTTTCTGGCGACTCATCATCAGCCTTGTGCTCACTTCCTTTTGGGCTCAGAGGTTTAGGGACCATGGAGCTTTCTTCTTTGGGTTCAGTCATATCAGGTTCAGAACCACCTGGGATATCCTGCTCACCATCTACATTGTCTGCTTCTGTTTGCCTCTTGTCTTCTATCACATCAATGTCTTCCTCTATAGTCTCGTCTGCTTCTGTGTTTTTTGCCACATCAGGGGCAACACCACCTGCTTCCATTTTATCTTCATGGTTTTGCTTTGGCTCCCTCTGCTGGTCAGAGAGGTCTCCAACAACCCCAGTGTAACCAGAGAGGCTGTCGACAACATAATAGTGTACTGCTTTCCCCTTCCTGGACCCATCCCCAACGTCAAACGTGAGAGAACGGACCCCTTTCAAAGACGGGGTGGATGAGCTTTTCCCCTTCACACGCAGGGAATTAAATTAAATCCGGTGAAGACAGACATACATAGAAAAAAAGTAGAAAACGTATGAAAGAAGTGAGATAATGATGAATCGAGTTCAAAGGAAAACATCTGACCCCTTAAAGCAGACATGGGCCAAATCATATACAGACATACATGTACATTGATATATATTGTCTACTGTCTTTTGTATATCCTTGCATGTGAGGTCCCGTTGTCGTGTCAGTATGTACTTATGTGAGTTGTCAGTATGTTTCTGCAGCAATGTCAGCAAGACATTCCTGTACTTGTATTGTACTTGCTGAGTAAAATGATTCTGATTCTATTTGACCCAGGCCTGCCTTGGAGGTGAGTATAAACAGAAATGTACTGCAGGCAGCATATTGTGACAGACCATAACATAGTGTACAGTCTGTAGACTTATCATGTAAAGAGTGGCATGCTACTGTGTCTGAGTGAACAAGTGAAACTGAGGTTATACCGGCCAGTGAGCACTTACGGAGGGTCTTGACATCTGGTTCTCCAAGGAGTGGAGTCTCTCCTCCAGGTAGCGGTTTCTCAGGGTCAGATCCTCCATGGCAGCATCTCGAGGTAAGGCCTGCTGTTGTCTGGAAGTTCAATAAGGTACTAAAGGTCAGGGTCGGGATTATATGGCCAGTGTATTATTATATTATTCCAGTGTATTAATCTACATGTTAATCTATGGAGAAAGTATTACAAGTACACAGCAGTACTCTGTAGGTACTCTCCCAGTAATCAAAATCTCTCTGCAAAAATTACATTTGCACAATTTGTACTTAAATTGTGTTGTTATACACTTGTAAGTAACATTATACATTACAGTATATGCACAGTATTATTGTGTACATACAATACTTTTCCATAAGCTAATACACAAGATAACACACTAGAATAAGAACATTGTAAAGTCTTACCGACTTAACAACACAAGACATTTTTAAAGACATACTTTATGGTGAGTATCTGAGTCTCCAGCTCTGAGTTCTTTCTCCTCAGCTCCTCCATTTCCTTCTCCATTTCAACAGACCACACTCCCACCACCTGATCGGCAGTCACGCCACGACTCTTCAGCTTCTTCTGCAGTGCCATCTTCTCCTGCTCCAGTCTGCATACAAGCCCATTGAACAGTACGAGTTGAGAGTGACCCCCAAATCACAAACACATTTTCCTGCCTTGCTTTGCATTTTGCTTTCCATTGTTATCCAACTCTTCATCTCCAAGCTCACGACTGCTGTCCACTAACTGCGGTGCTGCTGAAGTCTTCTTGCCTGATATTGAGTGGCACTCTCCAAAAGCTTACCCTTCTCTCCGACTGAGAAGTATCATAAGTCTATCATTCAACAGATTCTGGATTCTGATTGGTCAGCATCTGCTGTAATGTAAATAATTCCTGTCTACTATTTGGTATGTAGACAATATAGAGTCCAACATGGAAGAGCATGGTGTAACGCACCACTGTGACACTGACCTGGCGTAGAGGTCTTTAAGAGTGCTGAGCTGTTTGGACAGGGACTCTGTCTCTCGCTCCTTCTCCTTCAGTGCATTCCTCACTTTCTCCATCTTGGCTTGCCATTTCTTACCCTCCTCCCACCTCACAATTTCTTCTTTGGACTGTAGAGTTAGTAAAACAAGAAATTGACATGCCAAAACATTTTTCAATAGTAATTGTATGATGCAAATGTAACTACTTTTACTAATAAACTTCCATTGTGAAACACTTTTCAAAGTAGTTCAAGTGGTTTACAGACAAAACTATAAATGATAGCCAATAAGATACACAATGAAGTAATAATAATTAAACTGCTACTACCATTAATAATAGTAATAATATAGCAACACTGTAATAATACTAATATGTTCTATGTTGACTGAATTGATGTGTAAGCTTTTACTTTGTCATCCTTGACATTTTTCCTTTCTGCTCTCTTCTCCAGCTCTGATTCCAACTTCCTGATCTTCTTCTGCAGAATCTCAATTGTAGGCCCCTTCCCATCTCGCTCCGGTTGATTCTACAGGCAAACACACAGAAAACCAAATGCATTTCAGTTCCAGTTACCAGGTAGTAGCAGTAGAGATAGTGGCCCTGTATAGCTCAGTGGTTCTATTCCCTGTGTAGCTCAATGAGAAGAGCAAGGCACTAACGCTACTTAGGGGTTGCATTGCCACTGGGCCCACCCAACAATGAATGTACTCACTAGAAGGTACTGTTACTTTGGATAATTGTTACCACATGGCAAATGTTAAAGATATGAGCAGCAAAGGTCATGAGACAAATCTGAACCCTTAACCTTGCTAGTACCTTATCCTGCTGATCCACCAGGCCACCCAATACACAACAATTCAATCAGCCTTGATGTCCAACTGAAGAATTTAACTTGGATGCCATTCTTTGATCTCTTATTGGATGCAGAAGAGAGTGACAGGGTTCATAAGAGTTCCATACTATTTCCAGACCTTAATGTCTTGACTGAATTTGAAGATTTTAGTTACTGATTTTGGTTACTATGATGTACACTAAATGTTAGCTGGGTAATGTGGCTGTCAACGAGGCCATCCCACTGAAGCTGAGGATTATTCTGTTTGATAAATATCACAATAAGTCCAATACCAGCGGGTCTCCAACTACATAAAATGTGTAGTTAGTTATATGTGTATCGGGACTGAGCAAAAAATATTTTTCCACCAAGACCTGGAAATGATCAGAGTCATCTTCAATACATTTCCAGATTTTCCAGACTTAATAGTGACCTGCAGGGCACTGCTGAGCCTGTTGATTTGTTGCTTCAGGTCCTGGATTTCTTGATCTCTCTCCTCCTTTTTACTCTGCAGATGTCTTTGGGCTTTCTGACTCTGCTGGTAGTCCTGGTTCAGACCGTCAACTTCCTCTTTCAGGGCACTCTCCCGGCCTCTGGCTGCTTTGGCAGACTCTTTTGCAGTTTTAAGTTCTTCATTAAGTTCTTGCACCCGGGCCTTTGGAAAAAAAGAGATTTAATTACCTTAAGTTCATCATTCAATAATAACTTGCATAACATGCGTTGATTATTGATGATCAACAAGGTTTTGTACAAAAAAGACAAGGTTATCACAATATTAGAAGAGTCTTGAATATACTACAGAGAGGCATAATGCAAAAGACGCAGCAATGCTATCAGTAGATGCATGTCAAGCATTTGATAGAATAGAATGGGGTTGCCTTTTTGAAGTACTCCCAAGATTTGGGTTAGGCGAAACTTTTCTCAAATGGATTCAACTACTATACACAAACCCAACCGCCGAGATCGTAACTAATAATACCCTCTCGAGACCCTTTAGTTTACAGAGATCTACCCGGCAGGGTTGCCCTTTGTCTCCACTGCTTTTCACGTTAGCAATTGAACCTCCAGCCATGGCCGTAAGAGCACATACAGGATTAAGGATGATATCATATTTTTCCTAACAAATTTAAAAAATAGTATTCCCAATCTGATGAGATTAATTGAATATTTTGGGGGTTCTCTGGATATAAAATTAACAATTCAAAATCAGTATTAATGTTTCTTAATAAGACAGTCCCATAGTAAATACTCCATTTATGACAACTACTGAAGGTTTTAGGTACTTGGGTGTTAAAATCACTCCGGAACTCAGTGAAATAATCCCAGCAAATTATGACCCCCTGGTGGACGGAGTAACTGAAGCACTGAATCGCTGGTCCAATTTGCCTATATCTATGGTCGGGCGAATAAATATAATAAAAATGACTATTCTACACACATTTTTATTTATTTATTTATGATTTTTTATTTATTTTCAAACACTCCCACTGCCACACATGTTTTACGACAAACGTAACAAATTATTTGGTCAATTCATCTGGAATGATAGGAAAGCTAGACTCCGCCTTAAGCTATTATAAGAAAATGACAAGAAACATATTGTTAAAAAAAAAAACTTGCATAAAATGCTCATTCATAGGTCAAGTTGCCATCCACCTGCTGTAACAATATACTGTATTCTGAGTATACAAAATAACTAAGTTCTTGAAGTTCTTCCACCTCAGCTCTCACATGTAGGCAGACCAGTGAATCCAGTTGAAAGTTACGATCCCTGACTGATCACCTCCCAAATCAACATCAATCATAGGGAGATGTAGATGAATGGGAGGAGAAAAGCGTTGAGTCAATTGGAGTCATTGTATACATGATTGGGAGTGCAAGCATGTATAAGGCAGTAACATTTACGACACGAGGGTCCCACCTTTAGGTCTTTGGTGTGCTTGTCAACCAGCATCTGGACATTGAGATTCTCCTCTTTTTGTGCAGCACTAGCTATGACTTGCTGCTCAGCGGTGGACGTCATCTCCGCCCGCAGCTCCAACAGAGCCTTACTGAGAGCCTGAAGGAAGCAGAGAGATGACACCCATGATAAAACGCTGCTCATGTTACAATCATGACAATGAACATTTCTACAGGAATACTTCATACTACTACTACTACTACACCCCTCTCCCCATGTTCCTCCTCAACTTAAAAAAACAAAGAGCAGACATAAACATCCTTTTTCTGTCCAAATTCCTATAAGAGTTCAGAGAATTATGAACTTCAATTGTAGCTGTTATATTCTGGACTTGTTTTATTAGACAATTATTTCCTTAACATTCCTGGCTTATTTGCCAAGATGCCAAGTGCCATTTGCCACTGCTTTCATTTTGTTTTTCTTTCTTGAATATTGTACAAATGTACCTTCACTATACTATAAAGCAACTTAATACCCCCATTGTTTCTCCTTTTCACCTTTTTGTCTCCCATCCATATTTGTAAAGTGTTTTCTATAGATTGTCCTTACTTGTCATACAAGTGAATGACTGAAAACCAATAGACTCAGTCATTCTCTTTACTTTACATTCTCTTTATTCTCTTATTCCTATTCAGGGTCATGAGGGGCTGGAGCCCCAGTATACACTGGGCAGAAGGTAGGGAAACACCCTGTACCGGTCGCCAGTCCATCACAGGGTTAACACCGATACACAGACAATCACTCACACTTACAATCATACACATGGCAAATTTACAGCCTCCATTTCACCTGACTTTCTATACTTTATATCTGTGGGAAAAAACAGAAACATGCAAACTCCACCCAGAAAGGGCAATCAAACCAAGGCCCTTGTTGCTGTGAGGCAACAGTGCTAACCACTGAGCGAAAAATAAACAACTACAAAACAAATGTATACAGAAATGATACAAGTACTACAACCTTCATCTGTTTCTCTTTCTGGGCGAGCTGAGCTTTCAGTCGTTCCAGCAGGTTTTTCATGGTGTTGCTGGGGGAGCGGACATTGGCCTCCTTCTGGGCCTCCAGCTCGGTTCGGAGGTAGTGCAGCTCCTTCTCCATCTGGGCCATCTGGGTCCTCTGCTCCTCAGCCTCCCCAGACAGAGCCTTCAACTGGGCAGCATGGCGCTCTTCCAGCCTGCAACACCTCCCCTCTGTTAGTTCGTATCGAAACATTTTTACACATTTTCTTCCCATTGTATTACTGTTTTATTCATTTCAACATGGCTTTTAATTCATACTTTTTATCTGTTGGCTTTTGTTTATTATCGTTTAACAGTCTGTAAAGTGCTTTGTAACTCATGCTATACAAATAAAGTTTCTTATCCTCCTTTTATTATTCTTATTATATTATACAAAATGATAAATGCAACAAACTGACTTCTCTATTAATGGTGGTCACAAAGCTGTTTGGTCAGAACTGTGGTGATGTGTTTGATGCAGACTTTTCCAACTTGATATTAAAATCCCTAGAAAAACTCCTGATCAAACTTTAATGACCGTAACTTTGGCTGATTTATATTTCTAAATAAAAAAAAACCCAAAACAATGGTCAACCATTAGTGAGCGCCGAGATCCGTCTGATTTATGTTGTCATATGGACTGTAAAGCTGTCTGTATATTCTGTCATACAAAAACATCAATAATGTACTGGACAATTTAAGTGTGATTTAAATGCCTATGCTCCAATGCACTGCTGGATAAAGGTCTGCATCGGGCTAGAAACTAAGCTCTAGCCTGCCTGTGTTTACCCGACGTCTGTACGGCCCCACAATAAAACATGTATGCTGAACCAGGCCCAGTGGCTCGGCGGCCCTGCAGCACAGCACACACATACAAATAAATTGTATCTGGCTCAACTCAGATAGGTAACAAATACTTTTATAAATACAGAATACATGTGCCTTGTTAGTTGTTAATATATCTGCACCACTGCCACCAAGACAAATTGTATGTATGTATATTTATTGTACTCAAATTCACAATTGTGTGAGCTGTGCACAACTAGAGAGATCCTGATTGTAGTAATCTTCCTGGCTAACCATGCAGTCGCTTGGTTAAATGAATGAAGAGATACACACTTGGACTTGTCATCGGCGTGTTGCTTAGCCTGCGTGTCCACGGCGGCCCTCTGGCGCTCCAGCTCAGCAGACGCTAGCTTCAGACGCTCTGTGAGGGAGGAGAGCGAGACGTCCTGCTCCACCACAGTCTGCTCCAACTCGGCCAAGCGCTCCAGATGCTTGGAGGTCGGCACCCTGATAGAGGGCTTCTTCATCAGCTCCTGGAGACGGAGGCAAGAGACAAATCCTAATACAGTACATTGAGGTTTAAAAACTCCACCAGCCACCCAGCATCATTTGACAGTTCTATTGTAAAACATTTAGTTGGCTGGTGAAATAGTGAAGATTGCCAGTGAATTTTGGGATGTAGCAGTAGTTGTAGCCTGTAGACAAAAGAGGTGGTTTCCTGCCCTGGAGACGTCTGAGAATAGGTAGCTAGCTAACTTATTGCACTTTTACCTCAGCACTAGTTCTGCTCTTAGATGCTTGTTTAGGAAGGAAATGCACTTGTAATTTCTGGTGACTAGTAGTCCTCTTGCCTACCTATGTTGAAGGCACTTATTGTAAGTCCCTTTGGATAAAAGCGTCTGATAAATGACTGTAATGTAATGTAATGTAAATTTATTTACTTTACGTAACCTTTATGTAATCAGGCAGATCAATGAAAAACAAATTCTTATTTATAATGATGGCCTCTCAGGAAAAAATTGGCTTGGGATTAAAATAAAATTCAAAAAAAAATTCAAAAAAAAAGCAAAACATCCTTCCTCCAAGGGAACAGTTTTAATAAAAAACTGCTAAGGAACACAACATGGCGGTTTGTTGATTCTGAGGTAGGCATCTCTGGGTGTTAACCTTTGTCAACATTTGCAGAGAGGATTATTCTATCTTTTTTTCAAGATTAATTTACAGTATTTCTGCTATAGAGTACAGTGGAAAGGGAGAGGATCAGATGGGGGGAAAGAGAGAGGAGATGAATCAGAGGTATGCACCCTAGCCAGCTGAACCACCTGGCTTCCCAGAAAGTGGACCACAATGAGAGACATGAACATGTGCGTACCATTGCAGTCTTTTTGAAGCGGTCCAGGGAGGTGTCAGTGTACAGGTCCAGCTTCTGATGCAACGTTCTCACCTCCTCCTCGTGTCTCTTTGTGATCTCCTCTTGCTCCTGGGGTTTAGAGGGGGATCAACAAGATGTAATGTTAGATGCAGAGAAACACATTTGGTATGAAGACTCCACCTTCTTCCCTTTTGCTCTAACATCCAAGCCAGGTTTCTACGTGGGCGCTCACCCTAATTTAAAGGGCCAATATGGTAGTACGATTTGCCCAGAATAAATCTGCAGGGGTTGATAGGGTTGTTTCCCCAATGATTCAATGACTACTTTTCCAGGTACTGAGACTTCTGGCTTTAAAAACTCACTTTCTGGCTTGTACTCTGTTTGGCACCCATTGGCATTTTTAACTGCTTAATGATGGCGGACGGAGCTATGAGTCGCAGGACATTTCAGGACATTAATGAAGGCTAAAAAACTTCGTTCTCAAGCCAAAAAAGCAAACATCAAAGTAGTATATTACAGTATTTTTGCATGGTGATAGTTTACCTTGTTGTTTCTGTTGGATCTCTGCTCTAATTACATAGCTATTGTGAAAATGAGGTATGGGAGGGGTGGGGGCTGTGCTACAGACCTGTTGATGTTGTTGCAATTCCTACCGGTTGCCGATAGAGGTTGATATAAGTCACAGATAGATTGTTATATTAGATTTGTTGCATTGGCAAATACTTTGTCCCCAGTATGTCTCCTTGCAGTACTGTACCTGTCTGGATCGGGCCAATAGGTTCTGGTATTTCTTCAGCACCTCCTCTTTTTGGTCAAGGCGACCCTGGAGACTGTTGATGGTCTGGTGTGCCACTTTGAGGGCCGGCTGGCTGTCCGACTGGCCCTCTTCGTGCTTGGCCAGGTCAGCTAGGAGGCGTTCTCTATTGGCAGAAGCCGGGAGACGAAGACGCAGCTCATTGATTACTTTATCCCTGGACACGATGTTCTGCTCCGCCTTCCACAGAGAGGATTCTTTCTCCTTCAACTTCTGCATGTGAAGGAATCAGAACCATTTTCATTAACGTGTATAATAAATACACAGGAATTCCTCTTAGTGACCTTGGCACAGAGACATATTGCCAATCACAGAGATTCACAGTCCATACGGATACACAGTGCGTACAGTGTAAGGATACTGTATATTATACTAGGAGACAATTATATCACATCTAATGTGTATATGTAGAGTGATATGTATAATCTATCTGAATGTTCTATGGATGATACTTTATTTTACTTTATTTATGACAGCACACAAGTCTTTCAAAATGGATGTGAATGCATCTGGATTTGTGAGGTCTGACCAAACACTATACCTCGTCCAGACTTTTACAGGTGGCCTGTGTCTCCAAGATGGTGCGGACATGCTCTTTGATTTTCCCCAAGGCAAACTCCAACTGATGGGCAAGGGGCAGACCTGGGTCTGGTAGGGCACCTGGAGCTTCTTCAAACTGAACACAATCAAAAACAAACATGGTGTGAGAGAGTTAATATAACCTCAACATTAGAGAACCAAGCTTGTGACGGCAATGCTGCCTTCTCAATTCCCTAGACCAGCAGGAAAAACCTGGTTAGAATTTTCCTCCAACTACAACTATAATCACTGTGCCCTTGAGTTGTTGTTCACAGGTGGGTCACATGACTTCTCCTACCATTGTTATGCCGATGACACCCAACTGATCTTGTCATTTCCCCCCTCTGACACACAAGTGGAGGCACGCATTGCTGCATGCCTGGAGTGGATGTCGATGCACAACCTGCAGCTCAACCTAGAGGCCCTTGGGGGCCGATCTACACGGTCACGGCTCTTCTCTGTCCTGGCCCCACAGTGGTGGAATGAACTCCCCACTGATGTCAGGACAGCTGAGTCGCTGCCCAGCTTTTGCCGCAGGCTGAAAACCCACCTCTTCAGGAAACACTACCCTGACCCTTCCTCTTCAAGAAACACTACCCTGACCCTTCCTCTTCCAGAAACACTACCCTGACCCTTCCTCTTCAAGAGACACTACCCTGACCCTTCCTCTTCCAGAAACACTACCCTGACCCTTCCTCTTCAAGAGACACTACCCTGACCCTTCCTCTTCCAGAAACACTACCCTGACCCTTCCTCTTCAAGAAACACTACTCTGACCCTTCCTCTTCCAGAAACACTACCCTGACCCTTCCTCTTCCAGAAACACTACCCTGACCCTTCCTCTTCAAGAAACACTACCCTGACCCTTCCTCTTCCAGAAACACTACCCTGACCCTTCCTCTTCAAGAAACACTACGCTGACCCTTCCTCTTCAAGAAACACTACCCTGACCCTTCCTCTTCAAGAAACACTACCCTGACCCATCCTCTTCAAGAAACACGACCCTGACCCTTCCTCTTCAAGAAACACTACCCTGACCCTTCCTCTTCTAGAAACACTTCCCTGACCCTTCCTCTTCAAGAAACACTACCATGACCCTTCCTCTTCAAGAAACACTACCCTGACCCTTCCTCTTCAAGAAACACTACCCTGACCCTTCCTCTTCTAGAAACACTTCCCTGACCCTTCCTCTTCAAGAAACACTACCCTGACCCTTCCTCTTCAAGAAACACTACCCTGACCCTTCCTCTTCAAGAACCACTTCCCTGACCCTTCCTCTTCAAGAAACACTACCCTGACCCTTCCTCTTCCAGAAACACTACCCTGACCCTTCCTCTTCAAGAAACACTTCCCTGACCCTTCCTCTTCAAGAAACACTACCCTGACCCTTCCTCTTCCAGAAACACTACCCTGACCCTTCCTCTTCAAGAAACACTACCCTGACCCTTCCTCTTCAAGAACCACTTCCCTGACCCTTCCTCTTCAAGAAACACTACCCTGACCCTTCCTCTTCAAGAAACACTTCCCTGACCCTTCCTCTTCAAGAAACACTTCCCTGACCCTTCCTCTTAGCACTTGCTTATATGCGTCACTTATTTGTTTAACTAAATAGTAGGTAGCTAACTTATTGCACTTTTACCTCAGCACTGGTTATGCTCTCAGAAGCTTGTTTAGGAAGGAAATGCACTTACGATCTTCGGTTGAATGCACTTATTGCTTTGGATAAAAGCATCTGCTAAATGACTGTAATATAATGTAATGGGTTTGTCTATAATGGGGCATTGCCGAAAATGAGCAAGTATGCTCTGTTAAGCTGCCTTGTGTCAATAAAATTGAAAAATATCTATGGATGTCTTAAGTGATTATATTTAACATAGTGCACATCCAAAGAAAGGATGACTAAATGACATAATAATGATAACATTCAATTGTATTAAATGGGGACAATGATCTGGTGCTGATCACAGGCTGTAAACAAACAAATACCTTTTCAGCAGTGCCCAGAATTTCATTCTGCTGCTTCTCATAGTGATCTAGTTGGCGCTCCAGCTCCACCTCTCGCTGATCCCATGTGAGCTGGCGCTCTTCTTGAAGCTGACATGACAAACAGAGAAAGAGTTGTCTTTGTGAATTTGTGTGGGTGTTACCTAAACACATGTTTCTGATGACAAGCCATGGAAAGTGTTGCAGTTCTTTGAATTTCAGCTCAAAAAACAATGAATTCCTTGAATCCTAAATAAAACCACAAGGTTACACTTTCTGTTTGGGTCATGGGAATCATAATCATTAACCATAATGTAATCCTCCACTTAAAAGCTCCCAAAACAAGGGCGGCAGTTAAACTGAGGAGTTTTTGTAGCCAGACTTTCTCTACATTTTGTTTCATTTAATTTAAGTGCTGCACTTTTTAAGCCAAAGCGTATGAGGTCCAATACCAGCGAGCCTAAAGTCAAGCATATAAATAATTTAATAATTAGTGGATAAAGAACATTATGAAGCATTGTGAATTTGTATGTGCGCACTCGTGTGTGTGTGTGTAGGGGTTAGTTCCAATACTCCTCTCACAGTGTTTTGCTGCACAATATCCTCTTCCAGAGAGCGGATGGTGCGCTCCTGCTCTTCCACCAGGCTCTTCAGATACCTGATCTCCTCTTTCTGGACTACCAGCTCCCTGCCTTTCCTCATCTCCTGCAGGCGAGCCTCCTCCATCTTCTTGTGCCACTCAGTCACCTGTTGAAGTTATACAGTGCAGTGGTTTTCAACCTTTACAGTGACCACAAAACAAACAAACAAAACAAAGATGCCTAATCCCCTGGCAATCCCCTGACATAAATGCACAGAATGATGAACTTTGACACCAAATGATTTTTCCTTTTAGAGGCTATATTACTTCATTATTCAAAAAAGCCTACAGACTGCAAATACTCATAATTTCACAAGAAAAATACATTAATAGAATAATAGTCTAACCCTAACCCTATTTCCAAACATAAGACTGTCAAATGAAATCAACCAACCAGAAGACAATGATTATTACTCCAGCCAGGACATATCTACATGTGATAGCCCTTTGTACCCACAGCTGCAACCCTCCCTCCCCACTGACCTTCTGGGCTCCTTTCACATCCTTCAGCGTTGAAATGAGCTCCTTCAGCCCTCGAAGGCTCAGCTCCAATTCTTCCGCCCTGCCCTCCGCCCTCCTCCTCTCCTCCTCGGCCTTTCTCTTCTCCTCCTGGGCTTTCACTCTGTCCTCCTGCAGGCTCACCATGGTCAGAGAGAACTTCTCCTGCTGGGGTAGCGGCAGCGCTCCTGCAAACTGCCTGCGTAGCGTCTGGATGGTCTGCCGTAGATGCTTGGCGCGATTTCTGCCCTCCTGGCGGGCGAGGTACAGGGCTCGCTCGCTGGCATCCAGTCGCTGTTCGGCACGGAGTTTATAGGCCTCCAGCTGTTGGATACGAGTGGCGGTGGCCTCCAGCTTGCCCAGGACAGCTGACTCGCTGAACTGCAGCGCTACAATGTGCTGATGGAGCTTGGCGATGAGAGTCTTCTCATCTGACTGCGACTGAAGGAATGAGATGGTACTGAGATTGACTCACACTGCTCGCTGATATAAAAATACCAATTGACTATTGACTGACTGAATGTCGTAAAGGAACTTACTTTTTATGTTGAAGTCAAACTCTTAAAAAACACTATTGGGCTTTAAACAGTAACTAAGGCTGAGACACCTGACAATGGATCACCATATAAACAGTGCAGTAACTTACCTGACTGGGTTAAGTTCATTCTCTCACTGGATTAGAGTCAGACAGATGTTTTATTAGGTGGTCTTAGCCTGCAGTTTACAGAAGTGAGCTTGTGACCAGAGGGTCACCAGTTCATCGACTGGCTGAACAACTATCAGTGAGATGCCCTTGACCAACTGCTGCAGTGGGACCGCTTAGTGGCCAATAGTAGTTTTGGATGCTCAACAAAACCAATCAACAGCAGTAAAATAAAGAAACAAAACACCTTACCTGGTAGTCCAGGACTTGTCTTCTCAGAGCCTCTACCTCCTTCTCTCTCGACTGCTGTCTGGCCTCTAGAGCAGACACCTGCATCTTCGCCACGTCAGCCACCTCCCGAAGCCTGCAGGACCACGCATTACCTTCTTTACATTCACATTTTAAGCATGTATCTGAACGACTTACAGTGAGTGCAACAGTAAAATAAGCCTAAATTCCTAGATTACCATTACAAGCAACCAAGCCACAGCTCACCAATACATACAACAAATATTCCTGTGTTGAATGATCATGTATAATAGAGAAATGATGCTAGGTATTGCTGTAATTTGTCCATGACTCTATCTTACCCCCCTTAGTCCAAAAAATTGGCACATAACACATCAAAGTATATAAAGTAGTAGTACTCGTATCAATATAGTATCAAAATAAAGGAATAGAGCAGGGCTACTCAACTTTACATAGCTCAAGGGCCACACAGCAAGATACAGCTGTGTCAAAGGGCCGCAACGCAAAGTTTTTGGTCATATAAAACTATTTTGCAGTGTTATTTCAAGCCACATGGATATCAAATGATTAAATGACAATAAGTAGGCTTTATTCATTAAATGTAAAAGTGTTAGATTGCTGTTGCAATAAATCACAAGAATGTTTAATAAAATAAATATAGGCATACTAAATTGAAATCAGGTCTGAGTATATCAAATTACCCCAGATGGATATGTAATTCCAAGTCACTGTGATAGATATCATGGTGACGTGAACGTTTGCCCGTTTTGGTCCTGCTATTGTTCTCTGGCAAAGAAGGCACATTGGTTTGTTATTTACCTCAACAAAAGTGAATTCTTCCTCCCATGCTTTTTGAAATACCCTGTGTTCATCAGAAATGTTACGTTTTGCCGGTTTTGCCATGACTTGAGAGTAGGCTAGGCTAGACTTCCTGCACAGTTGGGGCTTTCACATGATCCATGCAAAGCGTCGGCGTCAACACCAGGTTGAGCGCGACCCCTTCACGTGGTCAGCGCCAGGAGAATTACATTACATTCATTACTTTCACACTGTCGAGTTTTTAAAATGACAGCATTCAGGAAAGAATAGAGTGGAGTTCAATTTCGGACTACAGCCCTGCATCAGCCGTAGCTAACCACACCGCCAATGATCATACTAGCACAGCCATAGAAGTGATCGCCATCTTGTGGTCATTAAGAATTTAGTTTAGAAATGGTTTGTGTTCATTGAAATGAGAATATTATATTTTTATTGGCAGCTGCTATGACAATAAAAATTCAACCAAGGGCCGCAATAATATTAACCTCGGGCCGCATGCGTGTTGAGTAGCGCAGGAATAGAGTAAACAACATTTTTCAATTGTTTACCATAGTGGATCTCACGGCTACATGAGAAAACACAACATCAGAGTCTGTAAGATTATAAAGTTAGCAGCAAGTTTAAGCAATCAACCAAAATATTTTCCCCAAATCTAATTTTACAACTTTTCTATTGGCTTGGAAAATGTAATCGTCGAGTTCAAGTGAGTCTCATTTCTCATGAATACAAGAACCTTATTTCGGGTTCAATCTAATCAATCTCTCATGTCTGCAGACTTGTCAGACGTACTTCGAAGCCTCGATGCGAAGCTCGACCGCGACCTTCTCCAACTCGGCGTTCTTGGCTCGGTCGGCGTCGCTCACAGCCTTGCTCACACTGTCTGCCAGCTCATCTCTCAGCTCCCGCTCCACCCTCTGGGCATCCACGTTCAGCTTGGTCAACTGAGGATAAGAGGGTTCCTGATGAGTTCATTTAAACAGAGCCAGTTTTGAACAGTCAAAACGGTCCAAGGGCTCTTCAGAGAAAGAGGAAAAAGCACATCTCTAATATGGGAATATTTTATTGTGTCTTTAATCTTTGTGAAAAATGGCCAGAAATGAAATGACGCAAAGGGAAAAATCCTGCGTCAGGGGGTTGTGAGTGGGAACTGCTTTGTTTTTAGGGGTTACGGGCTAAAAATGCTGAGAGCCACTGTCTAATAGGGTTCTCTATAGCACCAAAAACAGTTCTGCTACTGTACAACCAAAATAACCTCTTTCTGCTACCATCTTGAACCCTTTTTGTGTTAAGTGCTTACACCTGCTTGGTGAACAAAAGAGCTTTTCACTCCACTAATCTGTCATTACATAATTTACCGAATGATCAGTCATGCAGTTTTCACTAAGCAACAGCACAAATCTCAAGTATGTGACAGAAACACTGCATCGTGTATAGTTTTCCTTGGCTGGGCTTCCATAAACATTCGTACGGTATTGCAAGGCCTCTTACCTCTGCGAACTTGGATTCCAGTTCTAAGTTGCGCTCCTCCACCTGCCTGAGGGAGTTCCTCATGTGTTCGTACATCTTGTGGGCGTGCTCGGCCCTCTGCCTCTCATTCAGCTCCTTCATCTCCAGAGTGGTGATCCGTCTAGCGGCAGACACTATCTCACTGTTGGCCACTGCCTTGTCTGCCTTGCCCATGCTGCTCTCACCACCTGATATCAAGGAGAATAACACGGTCGAGGGTCAGAATGTTAAAGGCCCAGTCTGTAATTACAGTACGGCATACAGTTAACACACTGTCGGCCCACTACTGGCTTTGTAGACATCGTGCGTAATTGGTCTGAGGACATTTTTCTCCCCATGGTGACATTTTGTTGTCCATGCTTTTGATACTAACAGTATGTGACAGCTTAACATGAGTTTCAGGCTGTAAGAGGTATGTTTACAGACCAATATTTTGAACGATGATGGGTTAAGAAAGTGTGAACAGGCTTGTCTTAGATCTACAATTCAAGCTCTGCATGATTGTATGTTTTTATAACAACAAATCTGCATGGCTAAAGAAATTCCTGATTGTGGCTTTAAAGCTTCTAATTGATGTCTCAATCACAGCCATGTGATCTATTGCAAATATTACTGTTGAGCAGAAGGAGAGACTCAACGACCCACGCCACAGCACATTATATGAGCAGAGTAGAACTTATCTGTAAGGTTTGATTAACTGTTTTGTAAAGAAAACATGATTCAATATTTTTCAAGTTCAAGATATCACTAGTGTGTGTCATTCTGGACACCATGTCACCTGTCAAAATACAGAAACCTGCACAATCCCTCATTCCTTTATCTTACCAACTGCATTGATGTGTTCCCATGCTTGCTCTAAAGTGTTCAGTTTCTCCTTGGTGATCTCCAGCTCTTTATTCAGGGCAGATATTTGCTCACGGAGAGACCCATTCTCATTCTGTGAGAAGAAAACAACACAGTCGTCATGGTCAGCGCCCCTTGTCAGAATGAAACAGCAGCGACAGCAAAAATAACATGACACCCAAAATGTGCGTATGGAGATTGACTCAATGATTGGATACCTCCAGATGCTCGAGGCTGCTGGTTCTCTGCACTAGGCGGTTGTCCCTCTGCAGCATGTCCCGGTATTTCACTGTTAGCTCTGTGTACTGTTTGTTAGCCCTCTCCAGATCTGACGAGGGGACACTGTCGGCTAACGCCTTCTGCAGTGCTGCAATCTTATATGCAGCCATTTCCTAAAAACAGAACAAAAGTCTGTGCCATCACAAGAGCATAGTGGATAATGGAGGTCAGAATGGTTGGTCTTAATATGGCTTTTCTCGCCTACATGTAGTTCTTCCTTAATCACAGTGTAGGAAACTATCTTCCACTGGCAGATTCACCAGCTTTTGTCACAATTTAACCAACTAAATGTGTTTTTTTAGAATAGAAAATCTCCAGATGATAGAGTTACCAGCCAAAGTGGGAGGTAGAGTGGACAGATTTCCAGCCATAACCAAAATTGACTGTTCATTGGCTGGTTTACTTCCCCACGCAGAATATTCAGTCTGTTCACTCTGGCACAGCCAGTCATTTAATTGAAAATCTTTGGATAGATTTGACTGATTTACTCAATCCTTTCACTGTTCTACTCTGGCGAACAGCCATAATCCATCATTTTGCTATGAAGTTTGTTGGTGCAACATCCGTTTATGTCCCTCTACCTTGTATCTCTGCAGGTAGCCTATCCTCTCGGTGACGGAGGCCTGCATGTGGCTGCTGTCGTCCCTCATCTTGCTGTTCTCCTTGCGGAGGTGCTGCTCCTGCTCCAGCAGGATGGTGTAGCGGCGCGTCAGGGACTTCACGTTCACCCGCAGCACCGTCAGCTTGCGGATCGTTTCACCCACCTGTCTCCTGATCTCTTCCGGGTCCTTCTGCAGAGTGTCCAGCAGGTCCTGATGCATAGGTGAAATGGACAAGTGCTTTACTGAAACTCTGGTTAATCATTTGACAAATTATCGAACCCGGGTGCTCCTTGTCGTGAAGCAATAGTGCTTATCACTGAGGCATTTTATATTTTTTAAAAGGAGACAGTGCAGTTCATTCCTTAATGTTTCCTCTTTACTGACAGTAGAAAAATTGAGAGGGACATAGAGTAATGAGGACATAGGAAAGAGGTTTCTGGTGGGATTGACAGGAGGTCCTGACCACTACACCATTTTCAGGACACTTAAGTAGTATTACATTTTTAACTATTTGATATTGGTCTGACTCACATTGAACTCTTGGACTTTGACAGAATCCACCTCCTTCTGCTCCTCCAGCTTGTTCTTCGTCTCTGTAAATGTCTCTCTCTCCTTCTGCCATTCTGCCTTCTCACTGAGCAACGACACAAGAGTACTTAGTGACTGTGTTCAGATGGCCAGGCTGTTGTTTCACGTTTTGCACTTAAAAGTAGGCATAACCTCTGGCTGGCCCACCTTAGGTAATCTTTATAGAGGAGTCCCTGTTGGTGGCGAATTACAGCAAACTTCCCTTTGTATTCCTCCAGTGATGCCACGAGTTGCTTGCTTGACTCCTCTTTGTTTTTGATCTCCTAAAAAGAGTATTGCAAATGTTTAATTTACATTTAAGACATTTAGCTGATGGGTTTTTTCCAACGTTGAGTTATGATGAGTGCAAGGATAGAATGATAAAAAGATAATCAATAAAAAGAATAACAATAAATAAAAAGTTCCTAAAACATGCAAGCGGTATTAGAGCCACAGCCCACAGACAACACATTATAGAGACGGTGTAGTGGAGAGTGACCTGACCTGGAGCAGTCGAACAGCGTACTCGTTCAGGGAGCTGATGACCTCAATGCTGGAGGGTGCCAATCCCTCAGGGAGGGTCAGAGGTCGGAGGACAACTCCGCTGCTGCCCGACTTCCTCAGCAGCTCCACCTCACCTTCCAGCTGGGTCACCTGACCAGCACAGATGGAGGAAATCAAAAGTGTGCAGTAACCTGCAGTAACCTGTTTTCCTTTGATAATACAGACTTTAGGTCATTTTTATACAATTGCAAGGTTTTTTCTTTTTTTCTTTTAAAAAGCTTGTTTCTGGTATCACTGGTTTCTTGACAAAAACATTCAGCACCCATCCAAACTGATAAACGCGAGTCTGTCCTTAACAAGAGGGACTGATGGGTAATTACAATGAATGGGTTGTAATGGAGCAAGACCATTGTTATTCAAATGAACATTGTGTTACATAGTCCACAGAAGGACACGATAGGACAAGATGGGACAAGATGGGACAAGATGGGACAAGATGGGACAAGATGGGACAAGATGGGACAAGATGGGACAAGATGGGACAAGATGGGACAAGATAGTGCGTGCCAGACCTTTCCCCTGTGCTGTTACAGCCCTAAAGCCAAGTGTGGAGAAATCTAAGAGAGACTACATTGCAACACACTGCTGAAAGCATTTTATCTTGGCACAATCTGTATCCATATCTTTGAACGACATTTAGTCATAAATAATCCTGTAGCCAGGGAAGCTGACTGTGTGAACAGCACCGCTTTGTTTTCTTGCCAAAGGAGTCTACGTATTGCCAAGGAGATATAGCTGGCAAAAGATTAAATAGAACATTTAATATACCATGACCTTTATGAAGCAAATTTGACATTGTCATTACCAATCAATATCTTTATCCCTTTTTCTTGGCACACCAACATCTGGACATACCTTTTCTTTAGCTTTGGCAAGCTGACTCAGGGTGATGGTTGCTTCCTCCCGTGTTGACTTCAGTTCCTGCCTCAGTTCATCGTTTCTCCCCACCAGCTGATCTATTTGGGACTTGAGGTGCAAAGTGGCATCAGACATCCCCGCCAAGTTCTTGACCTCAAAGGCCTGAGATGTGGAAGTGGAGCAGAGTTGGATCGCCATTAAAAAGAGAGCTAAAAACCATTGGGTGTAATGTCTAATGTAATCTAAAACTACTACTACTGCTGATATTACTGCTAAAACTACTACTACTATGAACACTACAACTACTACAACAACTACTACTTCTACTTCAGTTTCTCACAGCTAGCCCACATATCTTAAAATGTAGGTTTTCTAGTTCCATTGGCATTCTTTAAAAATGTGGTCAAGTTATTTTCCTTATATTACAGAGCAGATATCATTATGCACCAAGACCACAAACCCAAAAGAAACAGGGGTTCAGCCTCCTGGAGGATCTAAAAAGAGCACCCAAAAAGTATCAGAAGGAAATTAAATCAATGGAGCAGAAAATAGACAGAATGACACTGAATGACAGTAAAAGCTCATCAGATCTTTGATGATAAATGAAATCTGAAGTGCCAAGACCTCTCACAGTCGGTGGATCAGCAAGAAGGGATAAACAGTTTGTCTCTCCCTGCAACCTTGAAAAGTGGCATGATGAAGAGGGGCTGGTTGTAGTGCCACAATTCAAAAGATGGTACACAAACCACAACAACAACCACACACACACACAAATGATTAAGATGTTGTGCTGATTATGTTGAACCAAGTTGTGTTACAATGTTGAAGAGAAATCATCATGTTGTGTTGAACACACGCCACACACACACACACACACCCTTTGAAAATAAGACAAATCATCTCCACGTTGTGTTGAATGCTATTAGAAAGGAAAGTGATTCCCAGAGGAGACAGACCGGAGAGACAGACCGTCTCTTGTGAAAGGACTCTGTTACATGGTTGAAATAAAACAAGGGAGACACTCACATTGGCCAACCTCTCCAGAATAGCGATGACAGCTTGAGACGGAGCGGCCTCCTGATTAATCCTCATGGCTTGGAGGATATCTGTCAACGCATCCTCCAGATCAGTTTTCACTTTTGACAGTTCTTCCACTGAGGAAACGGACAGGAGGTCAGTCAAACTGTCGGTTATCTGTGAAGGGTTTCGCCAAAAATATTCCCTACGTACACACCGCCTCGCATTTATTGCTGTTGTCAGACAAAAGAAACACACACTTTGTCAGGTGAGAGGAAGAGTGCTTATTTTCTCATTGACCCCTGTGTGTTGATGGATCGTGAAACTCACTAAACATATAAATGACGATGTAATCTTTCAATACAAGTAATAAAAACACTAAAACTGCAGTTATGTTTTTTACTTACATTTGACCTGAAACTGTGACGACCGGATCCTGTGAAGCTCTAGCTCTCTCTCTTTATTGTTCAGTTCCTTCTCTAGATACTCATTCTGTAAAAAACAAGTCAAACCTTAAAGAGGATGAATCCATTGGAAATGATCCATGCTTTACGCCACTGTTCTTTTCTGTGCTCTCTGATGAGCCAACCATCATTGACCATCAATCATAACTGTCTTGCTGATTCATGGCTTTGTCAACATGCTGTTTTGTACTCTTGTCAAGTTTGAACGAATAAACATACCTCATCCCCCCCCCCCTCGAATTTAGACGAATGACCCTTGACAGTACAAAATACAAAATCTGCAGAAAATTCTCATCCCTGCATATTGTTGTATACAAAGCAGCAACACATTCTGCTGCTTGCATATCATGATAATACTGATCAGCTGTCAGAACTGATCAACTCTGCAGCTTAATCACAGATGCACCATTGTGTAAAATGTTGGCCCTGGATTAAAGCTGAGAGACGTGAAAACACCTTTTGACATTTTAAATGAGCTTACCTTGCGTCTGATCTCCTCATCGGCAGAACTGGCGCTCTGTTTAAGTGCCTTCTGGTTCGTTCTGCTAGGCCAAGCGTCTTCCTCCAGCAGAGAGTTTGACTGTGTCATCCCTGAAGATTATCAGCAGATTTGAAAAACCAAAGGTGATGAGAACATCAGATAATAATAGTACAAACAAATAAATTGTTTGTATACCATTTTAAAAGAGTTACACCGTGCTTTAAAGACAATACATAAAAGCCAATAAGATAAACAATTAATATGTCAGACATGAATTCAAAACAGGGATACAGAAGAGTAAAACGGGCCAATACAACGAGAACACACTCATTGGTACCATGGGATCCAACACCTCACCTCTGTCCTTCACCATGCGCCTGATTTGTTTCTTCAGCTCCAGTCTCTCCTCTTCTAGCCGTTCAATCTGCACAAAAGGTCAAGCAGTGAGGTCAGAGGTCATAACAAGTAAATTCCAGAGCAGTCATGAAAACACTTGCAGTCCCTCTTCGTCCAAGGTACCTCTTTGGTGAGGACTTGATTTTCTGCTTTGTAGTGGTGCTGTCTGAGATCTTTGGCTCGCCTGAACGAGGTCAAATCCACTTCCTCCTTTGGCTCCAGGCCTTTATAGGTCATAAAAAAGACATAAATGAATGCATAGAAGAGCTGTATACACACCATCAGTGCACTGCTTCAGGTACGTTAAAAGGTGTAATCTTGATAGAAAATCTGACCTAGCCTTTCTCGGAAATCCTCGTTTTCATCCATGAGGTCGTTGAGCCGTATCTCCAGCTGGTTGATCTCTTTGGTCATGGCCTCTGCCTCACGGTCTCTCACTCTCATTTGATTTTTACACTCTTTGATCTCAGCAATGGCTGCTTGCAGGCCATCCGTGCCCTGCGGTAAAGCAACAGAGCAATGGTTACTAGTCCTGCAAAAGGTGATTCTATTCTCAAATTGCAAATTTCAGGGAAATTGAGTCAACTTTTAAGGGACATCAGGATGGTATTAGACATGGTGCGAAAACAAATGCTTGGCTTGCAGAGCCAGAAAGCACGCTGATCAGGCCACAGTCACGTCATCATTTCACTCTTTTTAAAGTCAAGATGGACAGGGGAAAAAAACGCAAAAGCCTTGGGCCTGGGAAATTAGGAATTAGACAACAAACAACAAATCTTGGATTTAAGCTAACGGTAAATAACCAACGGGGAAAGAGAGGGCATTTGTAAACTTACAGACTCATACAGCCTGATGTGGTTTAGAGTCTCACTGAGCTCTTTGTCTTTGTCCTTGGCATCGGCCTCGGCGAGCTCCGCCACTCGCTCAGCCTCTACTGCTCGGCCCTCTGCAGCCTGCAGCATTGACTTCAGCTCCTCCGTCTTCCTCTGCTGGATGTCTGACGGCAGGCCTGGGGTAGAGGAAACAGCTTGATGGATGCCAGAATCCCAGAATTCACATGCCACTTTCTCCATTTCATCCGCCAAAAAGACAGAAATGGTTCATATATGCTAGTTGGTTACCCCCCCCCAGGCTGTATTTAAAGTGTTGCCTAAACCAACTGAGCCACCAGAACACCTCACCTAATCCTAACCATAACCCGTAAACCCTTAAATAACCCCTTTCATTTTGGTGCAAACAGAGTGTAGGGGAAAGTGGAATGCTGCTGTCTAGAACCGAAGAGACGGTATGTGTGATGTCTTTCCAGAACTGTTGAATTGGTGGCACAGCCAAGTGGCATGGTAATATGTGTCTGGTACATTGAGAGTCCAGTGAGTGTCTGTGAAAGCCATTTTTGAGTGATGTGTGCTCTGTGAGTGACTTGAATTAGTTGAATACTGGTGGATGAGGACATAGTGAATGTGTTTGAGCAGCTCTCCAGGTCTTTTTCCCAGTTTGTGGTGGGTATGGAGATGGAGGAGTCTATATTGGTTAACAATTTATATAATTTGGATAAAAGTTTTTGGGAGCTAGAAATAGAAATTATGTTTTCTAGTAAGGGGGGTGAGAGAAGGTCATTATTAACTATGCTGAGTTTGGATTTAATTGTATTTTTTTAAATTGTAGGTATAATAGAAATTGGCCATATTTCTGGACCAGCTCTTGGAAAGTAGGAAAGGATTTATTTTGGAAAAAAAGTTGTAGTTGAATGAGTCCTTTGTTTTTCCAGATCTTAGAGGTGAGAGATTTATTAACCAGGAAGTGAGGGTTAGAGGGAGTACTGGTGAGGGATCTACTCACCTCTGTTTTTCTTCATGGGCTTCTTAAGCTCTTCAATTAGAAGGGCATTCTTCTCCATCTCCCCTGTATACTGCTCCACTTGCTCACTCAGCATCTTGATTTGATTATCTCTCTCTTGGACAGCCTGAAGACATTCACAAACCAGTTGAATTACTGAGGATTCATGTGTACATAAGCACAGTTGCACAGTAGCACAGTGGGTTCAGTGACTTTTGGTATAAAAGAAAGGTATGAAATGAAAACAAGGGGAGGCAGAGGATGGGAAGCACATAATGAGGCATGCAGAGCAGAGAAACTTACACCGCAGAGTTCATATATGACCTGGGCCAAGGCAGCGGTGGAGGTTGGGGTTAGAAGGATGAAGGAAAAAAAAAAAAAGCAGAAAGTAGAGAAAACGGCAGGTCGATGGCAGAACATAAAATGACAGAACCCCTCCAATTCAGGATACCCATTTCTCCATCACACATACAAACAAGCACAAGGATCATTTCCTCCCCTGTCTTGGGACAGACCTGCTGCAAGGCGATAATGTTGCTTTTGTCCGAATCCATTTGGGCTGAGCGCAGCTTTTCCCTCAGCTCGCGGATCATCTGCTGGTACACCAGGATTTCATCGTCCTTGCCAGAGAGCACTCTCTAAATGTAAGGAGAAGAAAATTACAGCACAATGCGGTCACAGTCAGTACTCAAAAGGAAAAATTCACACAGATACTATTACACTGTTATAGATATCAATTCTGGTGTTTAGCGCATTCCAGGGGTTATGTTGTGATTTGCTGTAATTTCCCTCAACCTGCCTCGTCTACTTCTGTTAGTGATTTCCTGCATTTCCCAGAATGACTTTTGACAAACCCCAGAGAACGGGCATGAAGTTGTTGTTGAGAGTGCTATCGATAGTGAAGAGAAAAATGGTGGGTCTAGAAAGAAGTCCTTGCTGTTTGATTCTGAGGGTCTGACACCAAAACCTGATGAAACATTTTCACATATCAAACTCCAATGTAGCTGTGCTGGAAATATCTTGGTGTGATGTGAAATTATCCATGGGAATAAGAAAACAACAACAAAATGAGGCTACAAATGTAAGGTACATCACCACTGGCTGTTTTCCAACAGTGTTAAAGTGTTTTCAGAATACAGCACTTCATAATAATAATGCACTACAAATAATACAGCCAGTTCTCTCTAGTCAGTATAATGACCTTATGGCAGGGCCAGAAATTAACAGGGACTGCATTACAAATTCTTAAACAAGATTACATAATTTTCACAAATAATTTAATTAATAATTTAAAATATTTTCAAAGGAAGTCCCATTTCAAAGTTTACTAGCATTAGTAACAATAAGGCATAGAGGACCATATTCATTTAGTCAATGTCTGGTATTAGTTGTTAAAAGACCAAACCAATTCACTCTGTGTGTTAGGAGCATACATGCGTTAATATTTGAATGAAATATATGGTTTGACAACAATTTGAGAAAACCCAACCAAATAGTGTGCAAACAAGATATTCAGATATATTTCAATTTCATACGAACATTTCTCAAAGATCTAAAAATGTTGATTTGTATCAGTTGTGATAGACCGGTCCCACAGCACCCACGGCCCCAGCAGCGCCACCTGGGAGTAGTGGTGGACCACGTCTATTACCACAGGGAGATCCTGGGAGACTGGGGAACACACAGCTGCTCCCCATCAGTAATCAGGCAAGGGAGCAGGCCTTCAAAAACCCACAGCACGCCTCAGGAGACAGAGAGGAAGGTGGTTGCGAGTAGGTTGGCAAACCGAATCTCTACAGAGGGTAAGGAGTGGAGGAGAGGAGTGTGAACGAAGAGCTGTGACTAACTATTCTGTGTGTGACCCCCAGAACGACTGGACCAAGGCGGATCCTGAACCCCGGCAACCCGACCCTAAGCAAACGGCAAACGACCACGAAATTGGATAACGGACGGACAGACAGACCAAGGTAGCAACATCCTAACCTGGACCCTCCCTCTAACTCTCACCCCCTCTCCTCTCTCTGCCCACCCAGGCTCCCCAGACCCCCGACTCCCCGAACCGGCAAGGCAGCTACCCCAAGGCCGGACCACCACCCCCCTTCACTCCCTCCTACCCCGCTCCCAAATAAAGAAACACGCTTCTCAAAAACCGACAGTGTCTCCTCCTTTCCCCTCAACCTGTCACACAGTTCTAAATAATGTATTCTTGAATAAGAAGTATCACATATAAGTAATAACATGGTATTAGTTTTTGATACATGATGAAAACAAACAGTTCTTGGTAGTGGACTAACTGTATATACATTTATTTTCTAATTACCATGAATCAATTTTATAGTGCACTGGTACACAGGGGTTACCTGAATTTGGCTCCTGGTGCTTATGTGATGCACCCAAAATGTGATGTCACATTTTGTGTTTTTTATTTTCTTTCATTTTGGTAAATTCTGGAATATGTATGTTATCTTTTTATCTGCTGAAAATCATACGTCAGTCCTCCAAAGAGTCGGACGTTAACTGGCGCTAATAGTTAACATTTTGTAATTTAGCGATATGGAACATTTTCATTTTTGGAAAGAAAAACTGTTTGTTTTTCAAAGGGATATAGACTTGAGTCTATTTGAATGTCCAGATTTAGAGTTCAGATGTCTTAAGTTGTTGAAGAAGAAAAAAAAAAAGGTTAGAAAGTTTGCTAATGCATGTTAGCATCAATTAGCTTGCTTGGCCATCGTCTTCCACTGAGCTGTGTTATTCTGTGTTATTTATGATTGTCCTTACTTTGAATAAATTAACTAAGAGACATTGAAAAACAATGAGAGACAGATTATGTGCACTTGAAAATGTTAAGGGGAAGGAACCCTGAAAGAGAAACCACGTTCTCCTGCCTCTCATTAGAAAGTCCTCAAATGCTACCTCAGTCCTGCACTCGGGACCGTAACACTTACGTATCGCACTGTGGGGGGAAGAAAGAGGTGGCTGTACATATATATGGTGTTTTTGCATTAACACCTACCTTCCACTCCTCCACCTTAGCATTGACTGCAGCCATGACTGGGTCATCCTCCTCGGCCCTGCTCTGGATCTGATCTGTTAGCTCTCTGACCTGCACATCAATCACACACAATTCAGTACCTGCAGTTACTGACACAGTAAAGGCCAACCACCTTCTCCATCACGATAAAGCAAGTGAAACCATAATAGCTTCAACATTACAGTCTATTCAGTTGATAATAACCCTCTTCATATCCTACAAGTATGTGAAAGCCTGGCAGACAAATGATAAAGTGGTGTCAGGTAACATAGTGCAGCTTGGGATGAAAGTGAATATCACAAACCACCCGCAGATGCAGGACAGACATGTGGGTGCAATAAAACACACCCCTGGAACAAAATAAGACGGTCCAATTTAGGGGGCTCTTACTTGCAGCTTTGCATGATCCCTCTCTTTCCTGAGCTGGTCCATAATGGAGTCTGTCTGTTGTACGACAATCTTCATCTTGTTGTACTCATCTGTCATCTTCTCCATCTCCCTCACCGACTCTTCCAGGCTTTTCTGCATCTGGTCATTCTGTGTCTTCAGGTGTAGAAGTTCATCCTCGGCTCGCTACCAGACACAAAATAATACAATAAACTTGATTTGTAGAGCAGTTTCAAATCAGTGGTACAAAGAGCTTTACCGGGAACAAAAATACATGAGATAAGCAATAAAAGTACCAGAAATTAATTGGAAACAGCATTGACCTTGAGTTTTCTCTACTGGGATACTAGTGGGAAACAGATATAGGCACTTTTTTAAGCCAAAGGCCTTGGTGGTCCGATATAACTCAATGGGTAGAGCATGGTAATGCAACTGGTAGGGTTAGGGTTTCACATCCCATGCTTAAATGATATGCAGTTGTGGTGGATATGCAGTTGAGTGCTTTGGACTTATGGTTTCCAACATTCACCAGCCATTTTCACCACCAAACTTGAATTTTTAACACCTCCAAATTATTGTTGGCTACCTGACCAAGCGACTGGTACAGTAGACAAACTTGCCACCCACAGCCAGAATTTACCAGCATTTGGCAGGTGGCTGGTGTTGATTTCCCACCCTGGGGAAAGATTACCTGAAGGTCCTCCATGCATTGGTAGAGCTGTCGGTTGGCCGAGTTGAGCTTCCTCTGGGTCTCGACACTCTCGTCCCTGGACAGGACCGGCTCCTTCTGGTCCAGCTCTCTGCGGTAGAAGTCCACATCCTGCTGGAGCTGCTCGTTCTGTCGTGGCACAGGAAGGACAGGCTTAGGCAAGGGAGAGGAGTTGGATCCAGTGTCACCTACGATTTACACTAAATAAACACCTCATTTTTTTTATGTTAACTTTATGCACACAGACACACACAGGGTCCGAAGTGAAAACCCACCAAGTGCCAAATGATAGTAAAAATTGTCTTGAGCAGATAAATCAATCAGGGTCACGTGGCACACTGGACGATAACTTTTTGAGGTGATAACATTTTAACATATACAGTCTCTGGTATTTGCCTGTTCTCAAACGTTGTTGCTGCTGGCCACCGTACACGCTCTCTGACTGTGTGCCAATCAAAGCAAAACAATGGTTCTATATCATACAGGCTGTTGATTGGCTGCCTGTTACGCTGGCTCTACACAGAGCATCTAGTATTCTGCAACCGTTGACATATTCCTATGAAAATATTTGAAATATTTCTATCAAAAATGTATTTTAATTATTCTGGCTGATATATTTTTTATAGCCCTTGACAGATGAGTCAAAAAAAAAAAATCCAGACACTGCACACACATACATATAGTACATAGAAGCACCAGCAACCCATTTTTTCTCCAAACGCTAAACTATATATCCAACCATCCACAGTGTCCATCCTGC
Organism: Hoplostethus atlanticus; assembly: GCA_034670405.1. Taxonomy (NCBI): domain Eukaryota; kingdom Metazoa; phylum Chordata; class Actinopteri; order Trachichthyiformes; family Trachichthyidae; genus Hoplostethus; species Hoplostethus atlanticus. Next base: position 923,294 of record JAXDDX010000107.1, read on the forward strand.
CTCACTTTTATTCAATGAAAGATCAAAGCATTACCAGACTCATACTTACTTCAAGAGCTAAAAGCACCATTTAGATTTACTCTTTACTTGACTACACTGACACTGCCTCTTACCTTCTTCTTAGGATGTTTTTTCTATGGCGATGAAACAGAAAGACATGAAAAGAAATGATGAAGATGGAGAAAGCATTGAAGAATGAAGGTACGGTGAAAAGACATTTTGTAGATGGACATGTATGTTACACCAACAGAGAGGCTAGTAAGGTTACATACAACCACAGAGGATGAAGAAATGAATGAAAAGATGGCTTTAGAAAGCATTATGATCTGTATGATGTAGCCACAAACCTCTCTTTTCAGCTTCCTGATCTCATCCTCGGCCTCCTCCACTCGGACAACCAACTAGGAAAACAAAATAGAACATGTGGAAACGTAGTACAAGATAAATATGAATTAACCAGACCTGACACACTAGAAACATGTGGAAAGACATTAGTTTGCAACAGCCTTTTTTAGTGTATTAACCTATGGAAAATTACTTCAAGTGCACAATACCTATGGAAAAAGATGCCAACAGAGATTGTATTTGAATTACATGAGTTAGAAGTTGTCTTGCTCATATTGAACCGCTGAATTACATTTTTCTTTTGAATAAATGAATTGAGAAATGTATTTTATTTAAGGCACTTGAGCTGCCTCATGTCCCGCCAACATCACCGGGATATATTAAACATACCCAGTTACTGATGAGGTCATTAATTAAGCTAATGATAGGATTAATTAGCAAATATTTCTTTGTCAACATAATTGCCTTCACATAACATGAGTGGTATTGATATGAACTCTATCTTAAAGCATTCAGCAGCTTCAGTAAAATCAGTTTTCCTTCATCTATACACAGTACTTATGCAGCAATGTGCTCCCAAATCTAATCAGATCATCTACTGGGAGCCTCCAGTAAACCAGTGGGCGGTCTTGGTTAGGTGGCTAGCGTGATTTTCCATAGACAGAGGGGGGCATCAAAAAGTATGAAGTTTTTATCATATGTATTGATCTTGAGTCAGTGTGTTGTGGCATGGTTGCAGAACATCTAAAAAGGTTCAATATGAGCATTACAAAAGTAAAGTATGCAATTTTATGCAATCTGATATCTTTTCAATATTAACACTCTACTCTTAAATAACGTACTTGCACGGTAATCAAGGCCATTGACTATGAAGAATGCAGAACATGGAGAGACTCATGGGGATAACTGAACAAATTCAAAAAGCTTGTTGGCGAGTACAAGGCCAAGTTGCCAAAGGGTCAACCAACTCCGTGGCTCCTCTATCACAGTATAAAATCTTATTCAAGACTGAATCATGGATAATGACCTCCTACCTCCTCATTGGTTTTCTTTTCCCTGTTCATCTCCCTCTTCAGCTGGGAGTTTTCCTTCTCACTCTGCTCCAGCTGGGTCTCAAGCTGCCGAAGTTCATCTCGCATGAAGCGAGTGTCTCGCCCCGTGCCCGAGCGCTGGGCCATCTGGACAGGAAACAAGCCAAACAAACACCCAGTCACCCCCCACAAAAAAAACTCTTAGACTCCCTTCATCTCGATCTGTTTACAACACTAACTCATGCATACAATCTCAGTTCTCAGACAAAGATTGACTTTCTCTGTGCAGAGGAAACTGTGGGGATACTAATTCTCATTACGGAAAAACTTCCAAAATGAAAAAACAAAACAAAAAAACACAGGAGGTTGCAACAAGTAGAAATGGCTGTGAGCATGCAAGGAATTAGCTGTAATCTTCTTAGTTGCTGTCTTTCAATGGTCATTGCACCCAATCTGCTTTGCAGCCGGGGATTCACTCTGCGATTGGCTAAAGCTGTTGCTGGAAACAGAGCAGCATGAACTGTGCCCTACAGGGCAAATTGATTTGTTACATACTAGATATCGGAGTAGTATTTCACTTTAATTTTGGCATCAGTATGTATACAGTGTGTATGTATGTATGTGTATGTACGCACACAGATATACAGTCATGCTTGAAAGTTTGGGATCATTATTTCATATATTATAGAGGAATAACATTATAAAAGTCCTTATCTAAACCTCAAATTTTAATGAAGAACAAATAAATATATGCTTTCATTGTTTATTTAATAAAACTGATTTAACAAAAACTCATATATTGCTGTGTGCAAAAATATTTGAACTCCTTCAGAAAATAACTTGTGGCACCTCCTTTAGCAGCCATGACTTGGAGTAAACATCTACCACAGTCACTGATCAGTCTCTGGCATCTTCTCAGCCACTCCTCCTTACAGCACTCGGCCAACTCAGTGAGGTTTGGAACAGAACGCTTCAGGTCCTGCCACAGCGTCTCCGTTGGATGTAGGCCAGGACTTGGACTTGGCCAATCTAAAACACTAAACTTCTTCTTCCTGAACCATTCTTTGGTAGATTTGCTTGAATGCTTAGGATCATTGTCTTGTTGAACAGCCCCTTTCGGCCCAGCTTTAGCTCTCAGACTGATGGCGTGATGTTCTCTTCTAAAATTCTCTGGTTCCCTTAATGATGTCAAGTTGTCCAGGTCCAGAGGAAGAAAAGCAGTCCCAGAACATGACACTCCACCACCATGCTTGACTATTGGGATTTTGGTGGTGGGCAGTTTTGGGTTGCATTTTAGACTCATCTGTCCAGAAAACAGAAATCCTTATTCAGGTGGTCTCGGGAAGCTTTGTTCTTTTTAAACAGTAGAGGTTTCTTCCTGTCTACCCTTGGATGAATGCTATTTCTCTTTAGTGTTCTTTATTGTTGATGGATGCACAATGACATCAGATGACATCAATGGAGGCTTGTAGATCTCAAAATTTCTATTACTGCTCAAGGGGTTCACAAACTTTCAAGCATGTATACTCGAGACAGACAGACAGACAGACAGACAGAGAGAGGATGCTGAGGAATTTTACCTCCAACTCTTGTTCCAGCCTCAACACCTTGGCGAGCAGTTCCTTTTCTACAGTATAGAAGTAGAAGTTAACAATGTGAATGCTGCTCTTTCTTAGCAAAACCCCTGGAAATCTTTTGATGATTAAACTACACTTTGCACTAACCAGTTTTAGCTTGCTCTAACCCAGTTTTATCGATGAGGTCATAGGCAACAGCAAGTTCCTGTTCTTTCGTCTAATAGAGAGAAAGAGAGAAGACACATAAAGTAAGAAGAAACATAACATAAAGTTTTATGTTGTTACTATGACAATATCACAAGCAGTATACAACCCCCCCCCCCCAAAAAAAGCATCTGTATCAGTAATGTAAATTATTTTGTATTAATAGTTCTTCAGAGACATTATTTGTGCCAATGGAAAGAGATGTGCATGGAATAATCATATAAAATAGTTCTGAAATATGAAATTGATAAGATAAAACCTTCAGCAGGGCCTGAGACACTCTGAAGAGGTGGATCATTTTCTCTGGGGCGTTATCCATCAGTTCATTTTGTTCCGTCTGCATTGAAACATGGTTGAATGTGAAAAATACTCCAATTTATAGCCATTTGATCTTACACCACAATATATTTGAGAAGTGGAGCACCACTAAAGTCAGAGAGACAATGTGAAATTAAAATAGTATAATTTAGCTTAATTTCTCCCTTAAACTCAAACATAATTAATATTGTCTATTATTAAGATTTAATGTTTTTATCATGATAACGTCCCTAAAAAGGTTTTCCTCATGGTATCTGCAAGTTTCAGAAAGCCAAATTTAAGACTTTTTAATACCTTATTAATGCTACATGGAATTTTTTTTAAGACCATTTTAAAAAAACAAAATAAAGAAACAAAGCTGGCAAAACAGGTTACTTCTGATTGAACATAGCTCATGAAAGTTCTCAAGGTCTAAATGGGCAGAATAAGACAAAGGACAACATTGGTAAATGTTGGTAAATCACATGATGTCCAATTGTAAAGCAGATAGAATACATATTGTACAACTAGCCCTGTTCTGTATTAATCTAAAACTGAACATGCAGCACAAACAAACAAGACCTTAAATTTAGAGAATGTATTACAATGACAAGGTCCTGCAGACACCCTGTTAGCACTGCACTAGAATCATAACTTGGCAGGTGAAGATGCGGACCCAAAGCTAAAATTACCCCCAAGCACCATTGTTATACCAAATCAGAGGAGACCTTGCACCGGTCCCTCTTGGTTTTCTTTGGTATGATCACAGTTTAGATGGCAACACTCACACATTATACACATGTATTGAGACAGATATCCAGGTCAACAACTTATTGTGGAGGGATGACGTGCAGTCATGCTGACAAAGTTGGATGGGTAACTGTAGTACCCTCAAGCTTGTTAGAGAAGCAGGGTAGTCCTTTTTGATTAAACAAACACAGTATAAACCAGTACGTTAAAACTCGTGGCAGTTATGGAACTGGGTGAATTACCATCAGGAGCATATCGACGAGCGGTCTCACTTCGTCTTCTTCACTTTCAGGAAGCGTTGCTGGGTCAGCCCTCATCACTAAATCCCAGTCAAGAACACCAGGCATCTTGACAATACTGTGTTTCTGGTGTTTCTGACTAGGTAGGGAAGTGTTCGAAGCTAACACTTCGTTGTTAGCTTGTTAGCTAGTAAGATAATTACGTTAACGTTAGGTATTGTCGCGAAGATGCTATAGCTAGCAATTGTTGCGCTCCACAGCATCATTAGCCTCGATAGCCAGCTAGGTTAACCTTAAGGATATTTAACGTTACCTCACTGATATAACTTCAGACAAGTTAACGTTGGTACACCTCGTGAATGAGCAAGCAGATGAGCATGTTTTACCACATTAAACAATGTATTATTTATAAGTTAATGCTCAAATCAAATGGTTGTTTTACCTAACCTTATTAAATCATTTATATTAACGTTGTCATCCTGCTTCCATGATCTGGTACTTGATCTGGCTGCTAGGTAACCATTGACAACAACCGCCAAAGGAAAAAAAGGAAAATAAAAACAGCCGGTAGGCAGTTTAGTAGCACTTCTTTACGGCTGTCGTAAGCAACTACCTCAGATTCAACTACTCCAAAATAAAACTTGCAGTAACATTTGGTCTCTTGTGTCTAACGTTACCACAATATTGACACGTAACGAACATATCTGCTATAAAACAAAGATATAGCCTCATTCTGACAAGCTCCCATTTGACCCTTACAATTTAGTCAAAAACCGCCGTCGCTAACGTTAGCTAGCTAACGACTTCAACTCTGCACCGGAAGTGTTCGTTTGATGAAGCTAGTATGCACAAGCGGAATGTCGGTTGCTGAATTGTGCACTAACGTATGTTTTTATACATTCCAAATTTTTGATATCAACTATACAGTCACTACTTCCTCGGTTAGAAATAGACAGGGTAGACACTTCATAGGGAATTGAAGATAAACCCGCGAGAACGCTATCTGCCTTAAAGAGTAGTATCAAGCTAGCGGGTGCTAATTTAGCTTTATGCTACGTTTACAGAGTTTGCTAATCTCATTTATCAATGTAAGGTTATTGTGGCTGAGATTCTTTGCATTGTTAATTAGCCATGATGGACTGGCGTGTGTGGGTGGTTTAACCAATCTGGGTAACATTAGCTAGTAATAAGATAAACTGCTACGACCTCCCTTTCTCCTGTAACTCATGTAAACTGTCATTCTAAGCTAGCTGGGCTGGGGTGTGTTTACGTGTGCGCTAACCATATGTATAGTTTGATAAGTTACTTAGTGGCTACTTAAATATTTGTATCCAACAAGACAGTAGACGTGGATACAAAGTGATGATAACGGCACCAGAGTTTCACATTAGCATTCATTACAGATACCGATTGTAAAGAAACACGAGTTTTGAAACCTGACTTTTAATGAACTGTCCAGGAAGAGATGTACACTATGATGAGAAAATAACAAACGTTCTAAAATTGCCAATTGTAATTGTTTGATTGTTTACATTGAAACGTCAGTCCAGTTTTGGCATTAATCTACAATGCAAGAAAACTGTATTACACGTCTTACAGCATCACCTAACCTGGTTATTTGGTAACCTCTTTTGCTGGATAGTGATCAATGAAGCCTTCTGTCTGCAATGGCTGTCGTGTCATGGAAGGAGATCTTACTTTTGACTGGACTGGTGGTGGGATGCTACTGGAACAGCCTTTCATGTGGCTTCGTGTTTGATGATGTCTCAGCAATCCTTGACAATAAGGACCTGCGGCCCTCAACCCCTCTCCGCAACCTATTCCTGAATGACTTCTGGGGGACACCCATGGCTGAGGTAAATGATGGTCCATGACACATCTCTGTGCTTTACCAGTGCAGGCTTACTTAACCTTACGTCTTAGACATGACAAGGTGGTTAAAAACGTTTGTATCAGGGCTTGATTATTAGCAATTTTATTTAGATTAAGTGACATGTATATTTGTGTTTTTAAAACTTGAACTCCCCAAAATCAATGTTGTCTTGGACACTATGTCTATTTTGAACTTTTTAAAATTTTTGAATTATGTTTGTGTATTTTACATGACCTTTTCTGCACTATGACCTACTTTGCACTATCCTCTCTTTCTTTCCTTCTATTCGGGGCTGCCAGCATACAAACATCTAATTGCACTGTTTACTCTTTATTCTGTGCATATGAAAATGAAGGAAACTTGAAACTTTGGCAATGAGAGAGATTAAAGGGGTCACTTAAAAGCTACAATAAATATCTGACAACCTGTGATGTCTCTTAACTGTATTCATGTCCCTTTACAGGAGCGGAGCCACAAATCTTATCGACCCTTGACTGTCCTCACCTTCCGGCTCAACTACCTCTTCAGTGAGCTGAGCGCTGCTTCCTACCATCTGCTCAATGTGGTGTTACATGCTGTAGTATGTGTGCTTTTCCTGCGGGTGTGCCGTCTGTTTCTGGATAAGACTTCCAGCTTGGTCGCAGCGCTGCTGTTTGCTGTGCACCCCATCCACGCTGAAGCTGTAAGTGTTCGCTTATTGAGATAAGTCATGTTGTGTGATATATTGTTACGCTATATTATTACATGGAAAACAAAAAATGGGTACACAAGCAAAGAGAAACTAAAATGAAAGCTGGCAGTTTTAGTTTGACACTTGTTTGGAGTTGCATCCATTTTAATGGATGTGATCAGGGACACAAACAAGCAGAAAAAGGCAAATTGAACCTGACTGAAACCAAAAACCTAGGTTTATTTGTTGATCATTTGAACTTGACCTCATTCCCTCCCTCCCATTCCCCCAATTAGGACTTGTATTTCATCCTATTCAACATAGCTGAACTGACAACCAGACAGGCCCTGACCAGAGAGTAGAAAAACAAAGAAAACATTCTGCTTCTTGGGGTGGAGTGCTACTGTTACACAGCGCGCACCACTGCACCAGTCTTCCTCATGTTGTTCTCTAATCTAAGCACAGTCTCTCAGACTTCTTGAAAGGAAACCATTTGCCTCACAAATGAGCTCTTAGAGTTAGTCCAGCAAATGCCCTTCATGTTATCTCCGTCTGGAATCTCTTTCTCAACGGATCATTTGTTTTTCATTTATGCTGCAAGCACTGAAGGTCCCTTCATGATAAGTATGGACAAAGAGCCCCTGTGTGTCCGCTTGTCTTTCTCTGTACGTTTCTTGGTTGCCTTTTTTTCTGAATGGAGACTTAAATTTTCTTGTTTCTGTTTTTTTTTTTAGCATTTGCTAATATCTTGAAATGGACATTATTCAGTACACTTCCATGATTGTATCTAAAGGTCCAAAAATGGCATTAGGAAAACACTTACTGTGAAGCGCTGCAGACTAAATGGCGTAGAAAGAGAGAGAAATGTAATTTGTGGTCTGAGTAATTGGGCTGAGTTGAGCTAACAGTAGTCAGTGGGTTTTCCATGATCCTTCAACCCTGTTGCTGCATCATCCTTGATGGACTGATCCCAGTGAAAGCCGCTATCATCTGTGTGTAAACAGATATATGTTCTTAAGCAATAATCTTGCAATTTCTTGTTACCTTGAAGAATGATCTACCCTAACACCATGACCATAATGTGATCTGTAATCGAGCCAGATAGTTCTAAATAGTCTGTTACCTTATTGAGTCTGGCTGTGGGGGGGCAAACATTGCCAAAACGTTGTCGGGTGGCAGACGTTGGCTGATGTGTATCACAGAGGTCGATGGAGGTAACCAAAACAATTGCTAATGTTAACATGTTTTAGCTTTAATAGTTACATTCCATTAAATAAAGACAAATAAAATGCATCAGTGGATTGTTTCAACACAGAAAATGGTGAAAATGCCTCATCTAAATCCAAATATTCCTGCCTATACCTAGAAAGATGCTTCCCTGCTCCAATACACTGAGCTCATGAAACTGCGCTTGCTTGTCTAGGAAACATTCCTAGAATTAGACTGTGTATGGTGCTTTGTGGAGCCCTGTGTGTGGTGTTAGGGTGTACTGTATCTAATTCCAAGCTTCAGGCCCTCTGTTGTGGTGGAGGCAAGAGTATGAATTCTTCCACAGGGGGGCAGTCATTATTTATACAAATAGCAGACGCTGTTATCAGAGAAGCTGCTATATGGTGACATATGTGCTTGCCATTCTATTGAATTGATTTACCTCAATAGATCTGTTTTGGATCTGTTTTACCAGTGTGTTCTGCTCTGTGTGAGTTGTAGTATCTTGATTGTGCATTATTCTCTGTATTTGCGCGTGGTGTATCTGTGATAAAGGGATTTCCTATTGTAGGATCTACTACTACGCTGCTGCTACTACTTCTACCACTACTATTTGTCATTTTGTCATCAGGTCACCGGTGTGGTTGGCAGGGCTGAGCTCCTCTCTTCAATCTTCCTCCTGGCTGCTTTCCTGACCTACACTAGATCCACGGACGCAGAACATTCCATTGGTAAGTCGAAGCCACCTCATTCAAGATTCAAGATTCAAGAAGTTTAATTGTCACATACACACACGAGGTGTGTAGTGAAATGCAAAGTGGCAATGCTCAGCAGAAATGTGCAAAATAACAGGTTCACACTATTTACAATAAACCAACACAATATTTACAATGTCAAAGAAACAACACAATATTTACAATAAGAGCACTTTATAAAAAAATATAGTAAAAAAAGGGAAAATTGTATGTGTAATATAAATTATAAATTATGTGTAGTCTTTACCTAAGTGTGTGTGTGTGCATAAGAGGGGCAGTGTGTGTGTCTTGGTGGGGGCCCTGGTGAGGTCAGAGTTCACAGTCCTGATGGCCTGAGGAAAGAAACTCCGTCTCAGTCTCTCTGTTTTGGCAGCGTGACTACGGAGGCGCTTGCCTGACCGCAGCAGCTGAAACAGACCGTTGTTGGGGTGGTGAGGATCCTTCATGATCCTGTATATACCTGTATATACCTGTATATACATATACAGGTATATAATCCAGCAAGCTGAGACAACAACCTTTACAGGTTTAAGCTCTGAAGGAGTTTGTCTTTACCTTCTGGCTCAACTTGTACTCCATGCTGTTGTGATGGTGTCTACTGCCAAGTGTCTGTTAACACGGTTTTCTCAGGCAGCTGGCAGCTCCCGTAGAGACTGGTTAACTGCCATGGCTCTGGTTGCAGGAACTCATTCCAGATTGTTCGTGGGCAGAGGCTTGTGTTGAGAAATTGGGGAGTGGCACAGAGAGAGATTAGTTGATTGCGACAATCCCTTGTGATATAACAATAAGGGTTTAATTCATGCATGATGAATGGGTTTGATAGTTTGCATGACCTCACACCTTTTTGTGAGTAATTGAATTCCTGCTGAACTCTTGCCAGTATGTTTGACAGTTTTTGGTTTATATCTATCTAATTGGTAAAGATTGGATAAATGAAGAAAGATACAATTTCAAGGTAAGTATCTTGTCGTGGCAATTTAAGTCAACTGCACTTTGTCTAGTTGGTGAGATCAGCTCAATAAAGCTACAACACAATATTCGTCAGAGACCCTCGTCTCTCAGGCCTTTAATGCAAGCAGAGCTGAAACCACACACACCGAGGTGTCTGCAGAATGAGCTGAGGAATTCAGTTCCTCAGATACATTTATACACATGACTGACCAGTTCTACAGACACACATAGTAAAAGGCTAGTAAGTGAAGACCTGCAAAGCCATTCACCATCACCCGGTTATCTCCCATCCAATAAAAGTTCTGCTCCAACTCTTTACGACTAGACCTTCCTTGACCCCAGGACCTACTCATTTCCCAGGTCCAACTTTCAGCCAGATCAAGAGGAAATGAACACACACACACACACACACACACACACACACACACATTCCTTTTAGCTCAGTGATTTTCCACTGGCTATGTCTACACATACATATTATTGCAATTTATAGTTTAAGCATATCAAAAGCACACTTACATCATGATTTTCCATAACAATCTATAGATACAGTTGAGGCCAAAATTATTAGCCCCCCAGGAATTATGGAATATTTTCCTAAAATTCTGCCCAATGTTTGCATCATTGATAAAACCTGATATAATCAAACATTCACCAGTGCTATTTAGTAGCTTTTGGTACATTTTGGAATGTAAAATACATTTTTTTAGGCTGGCTTTATATCAAATATAGTGAAAAAAGGGGTGGTCAAAAATATTAGCCCCCATGTGAATTTTTGCTTTCAAAACACACCTAATCACCCAATCAGCTTTCAAACCACACCTGTGCAGTCAATTGGCTTCCTAACAACCCCTGAGCATTCAATCAGCATTGAAAAAAACAGCTTTACTTAAGGGACTCCAAGGAACAGGGCACTTGAACACATTATTGAGAGGGACTACTCTTACTCACCATACCAAAGACAAAGGAAATAAGTCTTGAGCTCAGAAAGAAGATAGTGGAGGCTCATAATAAGGGGGAAGGCTATACTGCCATTTCCAAGCGTTTTACAGTGTCTAGAACAGCTGTACGTTGCATCATTGCTAAGTACAAGGAAACAAATTCTGTAAGAAACAAACCTGGGCGTGGTCGACAGCGCAAGATTTCAAGAACTCTGGAAAGGAAAATAGTCAGAGATGTCAGCAAGAAGCCCCGGACATCTGCCAAGATGATTGTTGCTGACCTGGCCTCTTCTGGAGTTGATGTTTCAAGGAACACAGTTGTGAGGGCTCTTCATCGTGGTGGGCTTCAGGGCCATCGTCCCAGAAGAACCCCTTTACTCAAAGAGCGGCACATCAGAGCCAGACTGAGGTTTGCCCGTGAACATTTGAAAGGTAAAGATGAGTTTTGGAAGTCTGTCCTTTGGTCTGATGAGACTAAACTGGAACTGTTTGGGCACATGGATGTTGCTTATGTTTGGCGAAGAAAGGGAGAGGCCTTCAACCCTAAGAACACAGTTCCCACAGTTAAACATGGTGGTGGGAGCATCATGCTGTGGGGCTGTTTTGCAGCCTCAGGCACAGGGAGCCTTGTTCGGGTGCATGGCATCATGAAAAAAGAAAATTATGTTGACATTTTGAGGGATAATTTGAAGAAATCTGCTCTTAGTCTAGGCTTAGGTCGTCGCTGGGTCTTCCAACAAGACAATGACCCAAAGCATACGTCAAAATTGGTCCAACAGTTCTTAATGGACACCAAAACCAAGGTCCTGGAGTGGCCCGCACAGAGCCCAGATCTCAATCCTATTGAGAATCTGTGGCGGGTGCTCAAAGTGAATGTCCATGCTCGGAAACCACGCAATTTGGACCAGCTGGAACAATTTGCAATGGAAGAATGGGCCAAAATCCCTCAAGAGACATGTGCCAACCTTGTAAAGAACTACTCTAAGAGGTTGTTGTCAGTTGTGGCTCAGAAAGGGTACACTATTGACTATTAATGGCCAGGGGGCTAATAATTTTGGCCGTGTCATTTTTGCCTTTTCTTGTTTCAACTCAGTGCATCAATAAAATATCCTAATCTAACTTGGTGGACATTTTGTCTTTGTTATTTTGGAAACAAATGAACTATAAACACTTGTTGTTAATGGTCATTTCCATGGAGAAATCATGGGTTTTGTCTGATTTCACAAGGGGGGCTAATAATTTTGGCCTCAACTGTACATATGTACATACAACTTTAACTAGCGACTAAGCTCTAGCATAAAAAAACAGAAAGCCAAACCTAAAGATTTAAGCTATGTGTGATGTCTGAAGACCTTCAGTTGAACACCGAACCCGTTCACTCGGCACCACATTGTCATTTGACTTCACTTCTTCTCCACTCAATGGCTGTGGCTCGATTGGAGAACTTCCAACTTGACTTTACTAGTAATGGACAAACCCATCTGTTAAAGCTTCTCAGCTTGATAGCTGATTGGAAGTGACTTTTATTACATTCTCTATTTTCTTTTTAGGCATTCAGCTGATGAGTGCAACAGTAGAATCTTAAATTCCCTGAACATTTCAAGCATCTGGTAGTAGGAGTGCAAAGATCAGATGTATGTCCCTAGAAGGTTCATGTAAGTGAAAGGAAGGGAAAACAATCAAAATAAGATTTAAGGTTGAACAAGAAGGGCTTTTTAAATTTACTCAACAGAGATTAAATACATTACTAATTGGCCTACTGAGCAATTCAGTTGAATGTGACCATAACTACCATAATCTACCAGCGCATGGAAGCAGACAGATTTATCACATTGACTATACCGACAAAGATAACCAAAGATGAAAACTAGAATTGCAAATGTTTCAGCCCATCAAGCCATTATCAGCGCTCATTACTTCTTTGTCTGAACTTTCCAGTCAAGACGTGTTTTTACTATCTCATCTTCTTAATGCCCCAGCTGGCTGGTGTGTGGGCTCTCTTTCTTTTTTGATGGGGTTAAAACTTTGCCTTCGAACCAGTGCAGCCAAAGTAACTGCCCAGTCCAACCACAGTTTTCTGCACTGGAACAGGGGTTAGTAGGCCAGAGGGAGGAGTGTTGCTCATTCATTTCCCCATCCAGTGCAGGGATTCTGCCAGAGTCTACCTGGTGACTTTCTGCTCATAAGCCTGGTCTCTCACCTTTAGCCTGTCGCCACCCCAAGTCTAACTTGACCGAGCTGGTTGTTGGTTAGGGGTTTCTAAATGCAAGATCTAATTTTACTTGGAGCTTGTAATGCTGGCATTTCTGCTAATATTTACTCAAGTACTTTCCCCCTAAATCATGTGTAGTTGACAGCAGTGGCCCACAGCCAACTATTGCCCTAGGGGTTTAGTATATCGTTTGCCCCAAGAGAATTGGGGCAGCGTACACTTTGGCACCTTCATTAGAGGTATTCATAATATAGATAACTCAAGAACCACTGGGGTATGTCTGGCAATGTTTGGGACGTCTGCTACTCACAACTTTCTTCATTTTTCAGTTTGGACCCCCATTGCTCTGACTGTGGTTCTGGTGGCGGCAGCAACATTATGTAAGGAGCAGGGAATCACTGTTGTCGGCATCTGCTGTGTCCATGAGGTGTTTGTTGCACAAGGGGTAAGGCTCCTAACCTTGGTCACTTTTTGTGAGCATCACTTACAATTGATCATGCCTGCAACAACAAACCACGGCTGTCTTTTCTTCTTCTTCTTCTGCATAATTGGCCCCAAACATGTTATTGGTAGTTGAAAAGGAGTGACGGCACGCAGCTGTTTCCTTGCTTAGCAAAGCAGGGTTGGTTTTAGATTTCACCAATATGTTTCTCTGCTCCTGCATGTGAATGTGGCAGAATACAAAAGATCACATCCATCTAGCGATATCAATTCACCATTGTTTATGCTGCATAGTGTGGCCATTGTGCGGGTTCAGAGCGTTAGGGCCTTCCCCTGTTAAATTTGGTCCAAGGCTCAAGATACGAGGACAGTCTTGATACTGTATGGTTCTTCATACTGTAGGAGGTAAATTGCATTAAATCAGAGCAAGAAAATTCTCATTGTTCACAGTGAGGATTCTCTTTTTGACCGTCACCCTGTAGAAATGTTTCATCAACTTTGCTTCACACAGGGTTCCTATGTACTTCTGGAAAGATTGGAAACGTATGGAAAATGAAGTTGCTGATTTCTAGGTCATGAAACTTTTTGAAATTGCACAAAGAGTATGGAAGATGTTGGAAAATCTTGTTGTTCAGCCCCCACATGCCTAGACATTTTCTGCAGTTACAGACACAGAGTAAGCAGAAAGGTAATATATCAGAATAAGAAATTGTGGTTAGAAATTGTATAGAACTTTTAAAGTGAAAATGTGTCTGAACCTTGTGTCTGCTATGAAGTTCAGCCGATCCCTCCTCTCTTTCTCCTGTTACTCTCAGTTTACGCTGCCTATGCTGTTAGACATGCTTCTTCAAGTACTGCGGGGTAAAGATGGTTTCCCCTACGCTGTCCTGCAAACGCTACTCAAGCTCATTGTCCTCATCATCAGCACCCTGCTGCTGGTCATCGTCAGGGTCCAAGTCATCCAGTCCCAGCTTCCTGTCTTCACCAGGTAGGGAGTGGTAATCCATCCATAGTAACAAGTGTGTGGAGTTACCGTGATTTGATTATGTTTCCAGTTTGCTGCCCACCGCTTGGGAAAAGGTAGATTTTGAGTCAGATACAGTTGTGTGAAAAAAATCTCCTTCATGCTGTTTCTTACTTGCAATTAAAACATTTTAAAGACAAAACCTAAAACATTTGGAACTCTGACCTTCCACAGGTATCGCTCCATTTACTTTGTCAACAACAAAGTACACACTTTGTATAAGGGGCTTGTTATTGGGTATTGTTATCGCTCAATAGAGACCATGTATATTACTCAGAATGGACTGCTCCTTATATATTTCAGTTTGTCTTTTAAGGTTTGGTCATTTTACCTTTATATTCCCAACCCCCCCCCCCCCCCCCCCCCAAATAAGCACAGATACGAAGCTGCTGCATCGTATCTGTGCAAAAAGAACAGACTAAAGAGCAGTGGAATATGGCCAGTCATTATTTGAATGGATTGCAGGATTATATAAACACATTATACTCGTCTGATTCTTTATTTAAAATTACGTAATGGTTTACATAATGTCATTATTTACTTAAACTAGAAAATGTTCCCATGCTTTCCCATTTCCTGTGTGAGAGGCCTACTCTTATTTTGTAAAGCATAGTGCTCTGCATGACCTTGAATTATATTTTACTTTTACATAGCTCATGTTCTTATTCAGAGCGACTTAAAATAAGTGCAACAGTACAATAAGCTCCAATTCCTACAGCACAGACTTTACAATCAGCTGTGAGGACTCGATGGAGAAAGGGTAGTAAGTCTTTTTAAACTAAAATTACTAAAGAAGAGAGCAGACGGAGTTGACTTTCCCGTGTGTGTGTGTGTGTGTGTGTGTGTGTGTGTGTGTGTGTGTGTGTGTGTGTGTGTGTGTGTGTGTGTGTGTGTGTGTGTGTGTGTGTGTGTGTGTGTATGTGTGTAAGGTCTTTTGTAGGAGCAAAATGTCGCAAAATATTCAGTTTCAGGTGGACCAAGAGACAGATATCTGGCTTGTCTACAGGCATACTGTTTTCTAAACACAATAGGTAATGATTGTACACATTCAGAAGAAAGATTGCAATGTTATCATTTAGATGAACTAGCTGTTTTGTGAAACAGTGAAAAGACCAAGGAAATGTACCAAACGTTTATTGAGTCTAAATTCTACAGAAATCCACACAGATGGAACCGGATGGCCTTTTATCTGAAAGATAAAATTCCAGACGATTAGCCAAGATGTACTAATCCTCTAGCAGATGTCTCCTGATTGTCTCAGAATTTGGGTGATCAAAAAAAGTGTAGACATAACAACCCACCAGATTATTGCTATCTTAGTTGTGATTGGCATCAATGATTTGGTTCTCTGAACCAGGTTAGGATGACTTGCTCTTTGGGGGGTCTGAGGTATATTACAAATAGAGGCTAAAGGGGCTCACCTTACATACCATAGACAGACAGATTAAGGCTTAGGGATGCTGGGATGCTGGTTACGGCTGTATAGCCAAAACGTGCATTTGACTGCAGAATAACAGCGGCGTTCATTCACTTTTTGACCGTGCTGCTGGTTAGAGATTTACAGTTCTAACCTGTCTTTATTTTTATTTTTTAGATTTCAGTTTTAAGATTCATTTAGTTTTTAGACAGTAATTTCAGGTTCTTACCTTTCAGAAATGTTCAAATTGAGTTTAATTCAGTCTGTGATTAAAATGTCAGTGGTCCTGCCTACATGGAGCATGTTGCTGATATCTAGTGTCTCGTTCTGTGTACATACTGACAGAGTGTTGTCCTTGAACGGGGAAATGTATGTATGGATATTGATAATGTATTGATGTAGTGTTTGTCAGTGGGGTTTTTCTCTGACTGTGGTGATAGGAAGTGCAAAGCCATATCATGCAGGGGGTTTTATCTGCTATACCACCCCATGCTTTTCAGGACAGATTAGCTGTACTACTTTCTGTCTCTTCCTCTCTGTAGGTTCGATAATCCGGCAGCAGTCAGTCCCACTCCCACTAGACAACTGACGTTCAACTACCTACTTCCTGTGAATGCATGGCTCCTGCTGAACCCCTCTGAGCTCTGCTGTGACTGGACCATGGGCACCATCCCTCTGGTGGACTCACCGCTGGACCTCCGTAACCTGGCCACTCTGTCCTTTTATACTTTGCTGGGCCTGCTAGCTTACCACAGCTTGCGCTACAGACACAGTTCTGCCAAGACCATCATCATGGTGAGAGGGAGTCCCACAATTCACTCGGATCATTTCAGTGCATTTTGATATAATGGCATGATCACAGTTTGATAGGTCAGACTGTTTTGTCTGTACTGTTAGTATGCTACAGAGTAGACCCACGCCTACTCTCTCAGCTGATGCAAGGGTGAGAATAGGTGAAAGGTAGCAAGCCATAAGGTTTCATGGGAGGCCAAAGCCATGTAATATGGGTATGACACATGCACACTGGTGACACATCACATATGCTGATCCAAGCAGAAGCTGAAATCAGAGAGATAATCTGCACATTCCTCATGAAAAAATAATCACAAAAATACTTTGTAATAGACAAAAAGTTAACAGTACAACAAGTGCTCTAGTGCTTTCTAGGTGCTTGGGTGAAGGGGTGGGGTTGGGTGGGGGGGTCTGCATGACTGGAGTGAGTGAAACTTGTTAACAACACCAAAGTCCAGCACTAAGAGAATCACTAGTGCTAAATCATTTAAGGAACCTTTTTCATCCGTGTTCACTTTTACTCGCCCCTTCAAGTAGTGAATATGTGAGCCAGTCAGTGCCTTGTTTAAGGAGGTGACGTGCATCCTACCTGACATTCTCCTGTCTGAAACAAATATTTAGACTTAAACACTACGGTCAGACTGTGACTGTACAGCGCACCAGCCTCAAATTGGTTGGATTGTTTAACTTCTACCATACTGCCTGGTGTGCACAGTGTGTTTCTCTTGTGCAGGGCTCTCGGCTCTTTGTGCAGCCTAAACATACCATAATTCCCCTAAGCAGTGTGCATAGGAAAAAGTATTAAACACAAATGCACAAAACAAAAAGCCCGGCTCCTATAGAGGTGCTTGGCCCTCACACCTAATAATGGATGGCTAATATGTTCCAGAACAAGTGAAGAGAGATGAAGAAGAAGCTCTGCCTTGAACTCTGAAGGAATGAATGAGTCGTGGTTCTTTGCTGTGGTGCTGCCGGCCAATTTAGCATCTATTGTGTAACAGACTCATTACTTTTCTATTTCAAGGTCAGTAAACTTCCTCAAAGTGTTGCTCTTATCTCCCCTTTGAGAAAAGGGTACCATAAATCAACATAAGTAATCGTAATAATGACTTTGGTCGTGTTTGTTCTGGTTGCTAAGAGCATTCTGGAACATGTTGCATAACAATATCATACTGCATCAGCCTATTTTGCGCCGTTGCAGAGCTGCCAACTGTCTCACATGGAGCACGAGGCACATAAAAATGTCCCAGATCACATGCTCTCTCTTCAGATCTCTTCTATCACAGACAGGATGTCAACACATTGTGAATTTCATTATTTTATAGCAGGCAAAGTCACTTAGCACCAGATGTTTTGCTTGAGTGTGCTCTTGCTCAAATAGGTTTCATTCAGAAATAGCTGTAATATCACTTTTTTGGACCATTATTTATCCAGGTAAAGTCAACTGGCGCTTCACATTCAAACAGTTACACAAATAAACACCTGGTGTGTCCAGTCCAACCAGTCCTCTGCTTTTGGTTTCAACTCTGATATTTCCTCAGACATTTCTGATGGTTTTTAAGGCAACATGTACAAATGTAACAATCCTGAGAAGTTAAACCACTCCTAATATTATTTAATTTAATTTATTTAATTAAAATGTATATAGGCACATTTCTATGTATATATTACTCTATAAAAGAAACCTTTATTGTAGGTAATCCCTTTCTATACATTATTTTCAGTATGTGGAGAAATCACATTAGTAATTTGCAAATGCACTTATATTTTGTAGTCCATGGCATAGTAATGCATTGTGCATTACCATTGTGGCTATCTATAGTAGCTATCTTATTGTGTGTTAGTGTAGTCTTCTATTCAGCTATCTCTCTATAGCCATGTCAGTCATTGTAATGTGAGCTGAGCTCCAGTGATAAGGAGTTAGAACATGTTTGGGGATCCAGGGGAATGCTCTGCCTTGAAAATAACCTTAAAGCTCTTAAGTTATAATTCCGGGTCGTCTTGAAAACCTCAGGTGGGTGAAGACGCACCAGGGCAGTGCAGGTCTGGGGAAATAGGCAATAGCTTTTGGGTCATGTTAAGTAGGTAAGTTTCAGAGCCTTGTATTGCAAAAACATTACAAAGTTGTTTTTGGGTTGTCCCCCAGACTTCCCACTGCACTCTCATGTCGTGGAAATTGCCTGTAAGCACTCAGAACTCTTGAAATAATACACAAAACACTGACGGGTTGAAGTATAGAATATATTGTATACAGATATATTGGAGAGAAATACCTTGAAACAGTCTCTGTATGCTCTCTCTCCCTGAAGGTCAAATCACTACAATCTTTATAGTTTATTTGGAGACAAAGAAGTCTCTTATGATTGGTTATCTATACTAAGATACTAAGACCACATGGTTCATCCTATGGACTGTCTCCACATAGCAGTGGTCTTCTCAGATCAGATCAGATAGATGATTTACTTGGAGGGCTTGTTGTATAATACTCGGGCACAGGTTAGTAGCACACATGTCTGTTACAAGGGACAGCATAGTATCAATACATCAAACACAAAATGATAACTAAGAATGATAAATGATAAATTCCAGCATTCTGTACTAATTTACTTTCACACTCACAACATTAAATATCACTAAGAAACTTGGCAACTCTGTAGTTGGATTACCGAAACCATTTCAGTGACTCACTACATCCAAAAATCACAGTTTTCCTCAAAGGAAATATTATTTTTACATTTTTCTCACCATGCCATATCTAATGACTGTTGCCTGTTAAATGTAGCCTATAACTATAATTGTGGAACGGATGTTAGGGGACTAGACCTGCTCATCCACAGCCCAGTTTCAGAAGTGATGAAAGATCTTCTCCCAAAGGCATATAGCAGTCTTTATCCTAATATACTCTATAGGCTCTGACTCAGAAGGGTGTTTTGTTTCAAGTCCATGCACGGCCACTCACTCCTAAATGTGATATTTCTCATTCATTTGTAGCAACGCATGAACGCGTCTTACAGGCCGAGCTGAAATCCCATTTTAATCAAGTCTTGACATCGTAGCCAAATCATTAGTGGAGGCTTTTATAAAGCACCCTAAACCAACTGGTCTACAGCTACAGGCCTTTCATTCTCAAATAACTTGTGTGTTCTAGATAAAAGCTAACTGATCAAAGCTAACAGGCATGTCTTAATGTAAAGAATGTGGTGAGAGTGGAAAGACGGTTCTCAGACGTGTGGGGAAAATTCAATACTGTTGAGTATTGTGAGGTAGCCCAGCCAAAGGGTCTAAAAACATGGTAGGAGGCAGACTGGTCCCAAAGGTGTATTTATTTAGGATTTGCATCTTTTATATATGTATTATTTATATTTGCAGTACAAGAAATGGAAATACATACATATACAACATAACAAAAAAACTTAAATAATAACATAACTGAACTCAGAATTATGCCAAGTCAAAAGAACGGCATTCTAGCTGCACATCCTGAATGCACCAGCAAAGTACCACTATTTTAACTGACTGGCTGACCTGAATTTTGCTCGAGGCCCACGTCCTGCACCATCGGAAAAATACAGGGCACTTCAGTTATCTACTATCTAAATTGTCATTACTTTGAATTTTGTGCTCGTTCGGTTTCTCAGTCTCAGGTGGATAAGGACGTACATTCTCCTCTGACCGCACTCAGATGTTGGAGCCAAAAGCATTTGGGTGTCTGAAGCCCTTAAGTCAAGGGTATCAAACCACCAGGTGATTTCACCAGGTGATTTCACTGATTACCTGGTGGTATTCTTGGGTTGGAACGAAAACCTGCATACTCTCGGCCCTCCATGGCACCGGTTTGATACCCCTGCCTTAAGTAAACACTGTTGTGAAACAGCAGTTTAAAAAAAAAAAGGGGGTATTTCACAATCCTGTATTATACATGTGAATGTGTCTTGTCCATGACTTGAGTGTAATTGATTTCTTTGGTTAAATATTTTTCTTTATGTCGCGCCACTATGGTACATGTTGTGAACGCAATAACTCAACAATACTTGATAAAAACTTCATACATACAGATGAACTGGTTACAGAGTTGGCAGAGGACTCAAGATCCTTGTCCTTCAGCGGAAGGACGTAGCCACAATAAGCTGTTTGAATTTGAAAACGGCGTCTTTGTGTCGAAAAGCTCACCGTCCACACTAAACCACCAAAAACGCATACTTTCTTCAATGTGCATGCGCAGACTCAAATCACATCAAATCACATTTATTTGTATAGCCCTTAATCACCGTTACAGTCTCTAAGGGCTTCACAGTGCCCAACGTGAAAATAATAAATGATTAGTACACGACATCCCCCAGCCTTAGACCCTCACAGAGGACAAGGAAAAACTCCCACAAAACCTTATTGGGAAAATTGGGAGAAACCTTGGGAGGGGCTACTCAGAGAGGGATCCCCCTACCAGGACGGTTGGGCTGCAATAGATGCCGAGTTTGGGCATCTATTGCGGGGGACATCTGACATTTTGGTGGGACATCCAGATCTGATGGGGCGGCATCACAGCAACGGCAACTCAGTCAGCGTCATCATAGGACTAGGGGACCATGCAGGCGCCAACACTGCCCAGATAGGAGAACGCAACGCCCGCTCAGTCAGCATCGTCCTAGGAGGCGGGACCAACCAGACGCCAACTCTGCCGGGCTGCAGCCTGGAACAGATAGGAGACACACCCACACACACCCTGACAGCCTGGAACAGATAGGAGACTCACCCACACACACCCTGACAGCCTGGAACAGATAGGAGACTCACCCACACACACCCTGACAGCCTGGAACAGATAGGAGACTCACCCACACACACCCTGACAGCCTGGAACAGATAGGAGACACACCCACACACACCCTGACAGCCTGGAACAGATAGGAGACTCACCCACACACACCCTGACAGCCTGGAACAGATAGGAGACTCACCCACACACACCCTGACAGCCTGGAACAGATCGGAGACTCACCCACACACACCCACACACACACTCTCACTCACACAGACAAACATGACCAGCGTCAGTGGACAGGAGCAGGTAGACCAGGAGAATAGGACATGTAGGCAGGATGCTAGTATCCATCAGGACCCTGAGCTAGGATGAGCTAACTGGTCTAGCCTTACTCTGAGAAGAGACTGAGCCACTCCCTCAAGGCTGGTCAAATGAATAATAATAAATGGGTTTTTAGCCTTGACTTAAAGACTTCGATAGAGCCTGCCTCTCTGATTGAGGCAGGCAGACTGTTCCATAGATAGGGAGCCCGGTAAGAAAAGGCTCTGTTACCTGCAGTTTTCTTTTTGACTGCTGGGATAGACAGGTAGCCAGCGTCCTGAGATCTGAGGGCGCGTGGCGGTTTATATGGTTTAATCAAATCGGATAAATAGGACGGTGCCATCCCATGTAATGATTTATATGTAAGTAAAAGCACCTTAAAGTCACACCTGGCCTGAATTGGTAGCCAGTGTAATGAGGATAGAATGGGAGTTATATGGTCGAATTTCCTAGTTTTGGTCAGGATTCTGGCAGCAGCATTCTGGACCAGTTGTAGTTTTTTAGTGCGCCCAGTAGGTAAGCCCGAAAAAGGACATTGCAGTAATCGATTCTGGATGATACAAAGGCATGTTATAAAATTTCTGCGCTGCCTCTGTTAGCATGGGTCGAATTTTAGCAATATTGCGAAGATGATAAAACGCTGTTTGTGATCTCCTTAATGTGCAACTCGAATTTTACCCCAAGGTTTTTAACGTATGGGCTCTGGGAGATTACACAACTATCAAAGTTGAGAGTAGTATTCTCAAATAAGTGTCTATGTCTAGCCGGTCCCACAATCAGCATCTCAGTTTTGCTGCCATTAAGAAGTAGGAAGTTTAGGGACATCCAATATTTGACCTCTGATAGGCAGGCCTCTAGTTTTTGGAATTGGGTGTCATCGGTTGGTTTGACTGGTATGTAAATTTGGGTGTCATCAGCGTAGCAATGGAAGTTAATGCCAAATTTGCGAATGATGCCACCAAGTGGTAGCATATAGATAGAGAATAGCAGTGGTCCTAGGACAGAGCCTTGTGGGACACCAAAGTCCATATTGCAACACTCTGAGGTCATGTTGTTGTAAAAGACGCAATGTGATCTGTCGAGTAAATAAGACCTAAACCAAGAAAGGGCTGATCCCCGGATACCAATATAATGTTCAAGACGGTTCAAGAGTATCGTATGATCAATTGTGTCGAAGGCTGCACTCAGGTCAAGTAGCAATAGTGCTGAGGTTGAGTTGGAGTCAATAGCTAACAAAAGGTTTATTTCTGTAGCGATCCTTTCAGTAATGTTGTCAGACACTTGTCAGACACACGAATAACAATCTGAGCCTGTCAGTGGCAAAATCAAGCACTTTTAATGGACGTACTTTGACCGCGCCTCTATGCCCGTTCAGATTACGTTGCAGCCATTGAGCCCCCGTTTCACGACTGCCGGCTGAGCCGATCTACCGGAGCAACTCCGAAACTTTTGGGATCTACTTTGTGGTATGATAGGCGATTTTGTGGATATAGAGGCCAGGTTGAAAAATTCCGGAATTACCCTTTAAGTGCTTTAACATTTTTGTATTACTTACATACTGTATGCTGGAGTAGACTAAATAGTTTAAAGTGCATTCAAACAAAAGGGCTCATGTGGTTTCCTTTCTTCTTCCTTCAGGCCCTCTCTTTGATTGTGCTGCCTTTCATCCCTGCGTCAAACCTGTTCTTCCCTGTGGGTTTCGTTGTGGCAGAGAGGGTGCTGTATGTGCCGAGTATGGGCTTCTGTGTGCTCGTGGCACATGGATTCAGGATCGTCTCACATAAAGGGTGAGTACTGGTCCAAAAGGAAGCTGCTGCGTTAAAGGGGTCAGCTTTCTGCTTCTACTCTAGACCTCTTCGTCTTTCTTTACTTCACTGGCGTGGTGCAGCAATGACTTTGTTAAAGAAGATGCAGAGCAAATTGTACCTTTTTATTTCTTTTTTTTTTTAAGTAAAAAAAAAAAAAAGCCGTCTACTCTGCCAAACAATCAAAATCACATTTTTCATATAGATAAAACATAGGTAACAGAGAAAAACATCATTTCTGTTATGATGACCAGTCACTCTGAACCATTAAATTAGAGGTGCACCGATGGTACCTGTAAGTATTGGATCGGCGCTGATCCGGTTCCTAGGGTAGGACTCCTAGGGTCCTACTCATACTTGTTTCAGAAAATGAATCGGTTCCAATACGATACTTTAATGACATGCACATTGCACAACACAAAACCTGTCAGCAGCGTGTCAATGATACGAGGTTAACAAGGAGGATCATTACATTTCTATTGAAGTAACCTGCCAACCGCACTGAGCCCGACCGATACGGGATGTTTGGGTCTGATGCCGATATTTGGGAGTAAAAAAATTCCAATACAGATATATCAGATATATATATTTAGCCTATATAAAAGAAAATTAAGACACATTCTTCTTCACAAGCCCCCCCCAGTCCTTAATACCAACAGGGCAGGTTATAGTTCAGGAAACACAATTTCTCTGCATTTTCACCTTTGAGGAGCTCATCTTGTCCTCCTAGAGGTTCCCGATGGTGCTGAAGACTCTCCCTTGGGACGGAGGAGGGTGGAGAGGGGAGGTATCTCCTTGCCTGTATGGACCGTCCCATAAAGTGGTCACTGTACTGTTTCCACAACTCCAGCCGGTGGCCGGTCTTCCTGTCAATGACAGGCTCCCTCATGTAGCGCTCCAGCTGGATCCCCTCGGTCAAAATATCGGCCAAAATATAAGCAGATACCGATATATCTGTGATGGGCCGATATCGGGTTTCCGATATATCGGTCGGGCTCTATTCTGAATAGTTTGACAATAAGCTGTTTGTTTAAAAAAAAATCCCCCCGGGGTTCAATAAAGTATCTCTCTGTTTTATGAGTTGCCTACCTACCGCACTGTTTTTAAGAGCTGTTATATCTGCTATGGTATGTAGCCTATTATTTACTAGCCTATGTATTACTTTTTAATGGGCATTGCTTAATTTGAGCACACAAATAAATAAATGCAATGGACGGATTTGCTCCTGTAATTGTTCCATAACTGGCCAATAGTTGGCAGCCTATGAATGACTGAACTGTGAAAAATTGGCATCAGTGCAGCTGTAATTAAATGTGTGAGCAATTTGAGTATGTTGGCATCTTGTATTATCAAATCTATACAGTTAATGTAAATACATTTTCCTTTTGTAGACCCCTGAAGAGGATTTCCTGGTTAATGATTGGAGTGCTACTTACCACACATGCAGTGAAAACGTTCAACAGGAATTGGGATTGGGAGTCTGAGTACACGCTATTCACTTCTGCCCTGAAGGTAGGCTGGAAAAACAACCAAGCCGGCATTGCCAGCTTATCTTGGCAGTTCCCCATGTCAGAGCAAAACATTGAACGTTGCCTCATTAAATCCTCTAAAAGATGACTGATCTTTTCAAAATGAAAGCGATGGCTCACTCTATTAACTTCTTAGTTGTTGTGAAACAAAACAAGTTTGTTAAGGGGTTTTTAAATTGTCTGCCATTTCAGGTCAACAAAAACAATGCCAAGCTTTGGAATAATGTTGGCCATGCTCTAGAAAACCAAAACAATTACGAAAAAGCCCTGCGCTATTTTCTCCAGGCCACCCGAGTCCAACCAGGTAAGAAAGATCATTCATTCATTCATAAATCATTAAAATCTTCTGAGCTTCATGGATGATGTGATGATGTCAACACACATGCAAATACATTTATTTTTGCCAGGTCTTGTTAAATGATTTTGTAATTGGGTGAAAGAAGGTTGTGTAAGATCTCCCACAAGATTGATTAGTTGTCTTCAAGCAGGTGATGGATCACCTACAGCACAATGATATTGTTCTGTCTTATTATTTCTTTACCCTCTACCAGAACATTTTCTTCACACATGGACCGAAAAGACTGAAAAGCATCACATGACATTTGGTTTTGTTTGCTCTGATGGCTACACCCACCTGACCGGTCACTTGAATTCAGACATCTAGACACAAAACTTAACAGCTACAGCAAGTCAGGCCTTCCCCAGTGTGTCTGTTTTGCTTGCAGGAAGTCTGTCCTCAGTTGAGACATTAAGGTTTTTGCCGGTTCACCACCCAAGAGTGTTTCCCCAAGATTAACGAAGTAAACACATTACCCGATTAGGATTTCCTGGTTTGCTAATCATCAAGCCGACCCCTTTGAACACTTTTCTTACCAGTTCCCAGAAGAATTTGTTTTGGTTTTGGTTCCTCACAACAAAGTCAAACATTTTTCTTGAACTATATACAGCATGAAGCTTTTATTTCTCCTTGGGCATAAGTTGTAGTTTAGTTTGGTTTATTTGTGCACACGTAGAAGCAAAGAGGGAAAAACTAGTGTTAAAATACAATAGAAACAAACGCATCAAGAGAATATACAGTTTATTTGAGCAGGTGAGGTAAAAATGGACTCTCACCTCAAAACAAATACACACACACACACACAATGGATATTGGTCTATGTGCCCTTTGAAAGTTTGCAGTTTTTATTTCCTTGAGGCCTGAAAATAAAAACCTATTATATCAGACTTCTCCACTTTCACTTGGATATAATAACACCCCTCAGTTAATACTTAGTAAGTTAGTAAGTCAGCTTGGATACAACTACCAACACATCTGGACTAATGGTATTCCATCTAACAAATGATGTTTGCAGGACCGCCTTTGACCAGCGACCACTGGACATTTCAATCTACTGCCTTTGTTTTACTCCATGTGATTTTTCTGCAGACGACATTGGAGCTCATATGAATGTGGGAAGAACCTACAAGAACTTAAACAAGTCCAAAGAGGCTGAAGACGCGTACTTGATTGCCAAATCCCTCATGCCACAGGTAATGTCACACACAGCCGGGTGTTTGTTGCTCTCACGGTTCAAAATAATTTCTTTTGAATTCGCACCACAGCACCTGCTGTCGCCATGTTTTAAAGTTACCAGGTGAATCCAGGTGAAAGCTATGATCCTTTATTGATTTCAGCTATTAAATCAATTTCACTCCTGAACAGAAGGAAATCGGTTAAATGATGTTTAAGCCTTGAGATAATTGCATTGTTCGAAAAGCGACACAGCAGTATATTCTACGAAGCTGTAGCTACTGTCATGTGCAAGTGAGTTTAGTGTCATGTCCACTCAAAAGGTATTTTGATTGAATTTCAATTTACTTTATGACATTTGTCAGATTGCACCAGATTTGTGAGGCTGATGCCTTCTCTGTTGCCCATATATGTCTTCCAGATTATTCCTGGTAAGAAGTATGCAACACGCGTGGCCCCTAACCATCTGAACGTCTACATAAACCTGGCTAATTTGATTCGGGCCAATGACTCGCGGCTGGAAGAGGCTGATCAGCTCTACCGACAAGCAATCAGCATGAGACCAGACTTCAAGCAAGCCTACATCAGCAGGCAAGAATGTCAACTTTGTTCTCATCAGATGTCCGTTCACTATGCTAGATGAATTATTAATATTTATGTTTTGCACATATAAGCAGGAAAACAAAAAGTATGTGCTGACAAAGTACTGCCAAACCGTCCTGTAACCAGAAGCTCCCAGGTTTGATTGCCCATGGCCCCTGTTTGAGCAAGATACTGAATCTGTATAAGCTCCAGTGATCTATAGCTCAGCCTGTTCTCTGGCCTACCTATGAAGGGTTGCATCCTTAAGGATCAATTGATTATCATTTCACCTTCATAATATGCATTTTCTTTGCATTAGAGCCACTTGGTCTGTAAAACTTCACTACTTATCCAGACACTACAAATAAGGTTCCTATGCAGGAAAGTCTTTCAAAGTTTGATATACAGTGATATTGGGTTTTTTTCAGCCAATTAGGATCCAGTATTGTGGCTGTTCTGCCTGGTGAGGAATTAGTCTTGCCCATTAGTCTTGAAATTAACTAATTCATTTAAACTTTTAACTAATTGATTTTCAAAACGTCCTGAAGAGCATTTGAAAACAACCTCATGAAAACGGAATGAGACTTTTAAAGAATTGTTGAATGTCTCGATCAAAAGGCTCAAAACAATGAACTACATTCACATACATACTTTTTGACACGTGTGGTTGAATAATCCCTTCAGGACTACAGTGTTTACAAGTTTTGTCTGACAGCCCGATAGTCGATTACTGACTCCTTCATGTTTTGTTTTTTTACACTAGTTTGTTTTTAATACGGGCCACTCTCCTGAGTTTGACTGCTGTACTGATCTAAGAGCATTGGGTTCATACATCTGGCAGATCTATATCCACATCATACCATGATCTGACACAACCTCCTATTGTGAAATTCATGATTCTGTGCACTGCTCACATTAGTTTGCAGTGGTGTGATAGGCAGCAAGAGATGAGAATATTGCGCAACACTTGGCTATAATGTGAACATGATGCAGTGTCACTCACATGTTGCAGTGTCACTCACATGTTGCCCCTACTTGCAAGTTTCATTTGACTTGACACGCAATATTAACAATTGCCATGGACGGTTAATGTATAGCCCATGACAGGCTGTAGTACGTTGAAATGAAATCACAGATATGGTGTTCCAGTTTGGTGATAGCATTAAACTAGCTGACAGTCATCAGTACATGTTACTATCCCTTGTGTTGTACTCATAGAAGCCCAATTCAGATGTTATAAGAAGGATACAAGAACCACCAACTGAATGCCAGAGCAGACATCAGGCCACACCGTCATAACTCACTAACTACCTACTCTAGCCAATAGCACTACGGGGCACGAACTAATATCATGTGTTTCATATAACTATTGTAGTTTACTACTTATTGCATTCACCAAACCGAATACCTTCTGCAGTCGCTTCTTTTCTGTCAATTATGCTTATCACCTTTGAATCTTTATTTTGATAACAAGTTGTATTTTTATTTTAAGATCCACACAAACACACATAATAAGAATAATTTACTATATTAGGTTATTTGTTTAAGGCTTTCTTAGTAAATAGTCCCTATGTGATAATATATAAGTCACAACAATAACCAAAAGTATTCTGTTTCTACTCTATATACTCTATATACCATATATATTGTACTCTATATACCAATGCTCAACGCCCCAATTCATCTGGAAAGTAAACCATACAGGTTTTCAGGTAAAACAGGTAAAAACAAATTCCCTGTAAATAATACACAATACACTGAAATAGAGCTTGAGTCTCTGGACCCCCCATGGCTGCCTACTCAGTGTGCTTGAGGAAAACACTGAGTATATTCTGCCAAGACGGCTGCTCAACTCAACCAGCGGAAACCCACAATACATAATGTTATGCACACTGAACCAAAGTGTTCAGCATGCTAGAACATGGCAAAGGTTTGTTTTCGGTATTCTGTTTTGATGTGCAGCCTTCAGTATGCAACACACCTTGTCAAATATTTCATACTCATACACCCTTTGTTTATGCTTTCTGGCAACATTATCTGACGCACCAAATCATGGCAATGCTGCCTGCATGTCCTATTTCTCTTTTCCGGTATTCAGGGGAAGTTGAGCATCCAAAATGTACTGAATGCAGAAAAAAACAAATATTGACAATTCACATTTCCAGATTATTGTACAGGTTTTACTGTCACAGGTTTTACAGTTTCTGATCCCTTTTAAGTGTGTGATTTGTTTGTTTAAACCCAGAGGGGAACTCCTACTGAAGATGAACAAGCCCACAGAGGCCCGGGATGCCTACCTCCGAGCCCTGGAGCTGGACCGCACCAACGCTGACCTCTGGTACAACCTGGCCATCGTCAACATTGAGATGAAGGAGCCCTCGGAGGCCCTGAAGAACTTCAACCACGCCCTGGAGCTCAACCCACGTCACAAGCTGGCGCTCTTTAACTCCGCTCTTCTCATGCAGGAGTCCGGTGAGTGAGACCAGTTCTGTGATGTGATTGGAACAAAGCTGGAGTAAATGGAATTGAAAGCATTGTGATTATGGATAATGGATGGAAAAATATGGAAAAATATATGTATTTACAAAGACTTGCTTCTTATTGCACCCGCAAGTCATTTGATGCCAACAGGTACGACGAAAGAAAGGAACAGATATTGTCCTCAGGGTGTGACGGGTTTGTAAGATGTGGCCCCTGAACTGAACCCTGAGCTCATGGCCAAGTTTCTGTCAGGTCTCGCTTCGTTGGTGCAGTGAGAGTAAAAGCACTGCACTTTTATTCACAGCAGATGCAACTGTTGGTTTGTTGGCTTAGGTTTGCTTTTCCAAGTAATCCAAGTGTATACTGTATATGAAGGATAATTTGTTGAGGCGATAAAGTGACGAGATTAAACACGCCCGTCTAATTTCGTTTAGGCTGTTTGAAAGAAATTTAACAAAGAGAAGGTGAGTCATTACAATGTTTTCCATCATGTTGACCTTGACAAAGGTCAACCTTTGATATTAAGTCCTGGTATAATAAGTCCTGGTAGTACTTCTTAAGAATATTAGGCAACTTCAGTACTTGGTTGCCAAACTGATACAGCCTGCATGCTAATGATTTTATTAGGATGATTTTAAATGATATTAGCTGAATTTAAAAAATAAAAAAAAGGGGGGAAAAAGTGTGTGGTGGGGAGGGGAACCAACCAGTGGTGGCTGGATAGTTCTGGTATATGAGCCTTCAATATACAGTAAGTAAGAAAGGGCAGCCCATCATTTCAGACCTGAAGGCAAAAGGAAATAGGGATACCATGATGGACAACATCACACTGAAAACAGTTTAAGCTCCTTGTCAATCCTTCCAACAAAAATATGTATTTCATCAACTGTCCTCTGGACCTAAGTTTCTTTCTACCATTTCTCGGGTCCCTGTGACAGGCGAGCCCAGGTTCCGCCCCGAGGCCAACCATCGTTTTCTGACCTATGTGGAGGAGGAGCCAGAAGATGCCAATGGCTACTTCAACCTTGGCATGCTGGCCATGGATGCCAACGAGAACGCGGCGGCTGAACGTTGGATGCGTAAGGCCATCGGTTTGCAGGCTGGCTTCCGCAGTGCCCTGTTCAACCTGGCGTTGCTCTACTCTCAATCCAAACGTGAGATGGATGCACTGCCCGTGTTGGACGAGTTGCTACGCCACCATCCGGAGCACATCAAGGGCCTGATCCTGAAAGGTGACATCCTAATGAATCACAAGAAGGACACGCGTGGTGCCAAAGCCTGCTTCGAGCGCATCTTGCGCATGGACCCCACCAACGTGCAAGGCAAGCACAATTTGTGTGTGGTCTACTTCGAGGAGCGCGACCTGCCGAGGGCCGAGCGCTGCCTGGAGGAGACGCTCGCCCTGGCGCCAAACGAGGAGTATGTGCGTCGTCATTTGAGTATTGTACGTAGTAAAATGGCTGCCATGAGCGTGGCAGGGCAGCCCCTTAGCTCAGTAGAGGGAGCCACCGTGTCAGCTAAGGAGGAGAGGGGGAAGAGAGTAAAGGAACGGGTGGAGGAGGTGGTTGAGGGTGAGGTGGAAGGGAGTGGTGCTGCTGCTGTCGGAAAGGCGTCTGGGGTTGAGAAGAATGAGCGGAAATCCTCTGCAGAAAGCCTCAGAGGTGTCGGCGAGGACCAATCAGAGGCGCTGGACAGCAGCCAGGCTGACAAGCGGACTAAGACCAAGTCCACTAAAGAGATTACAGATATAGAGAAGAAAAGGGCAGCAGCCTTGAAGAGACTAGAGGAGATCGAGCGCATTTTGAGTGGTGATTGACATTGTTGTAATTTATAGCTGGACTACTTTTATAGAGCTCTTTAATGCTCCAGGATAAGACTGCGTCGTTTTTTCCCCCCGATAGAAATGTGTACTCTTTAATCCATTGCCATTTTATTTTTTTTTTTTGATTTGTTCATGTGTTTGTAGGCCGCTTTGCTTGGTCCTGTTGTTTAAACACCAATTATGAAAAGAAGGGAAACGTTGAATTACACAAGGAACTCGTGTAACAAAAAGCACAATACAGCTCGGGATGAATCTATTTAAATCTTATCGCAGATGCCGATGTGTGTGCTTCATCTGAATGTCTACATATCCTAGACCTACAGTAGTTATATTTGTCATGTTTTGCCATATGTAGTCATTGTTTATCACTGGATTTTTTTTTCTAAGATATGACTCACTCCTGCACATATTGTTTTTCAAAATGGAATGATTGTATCATGGACAATTAAAGGAAGTGACATGTTTTCCTCAAGGCGGGATGATATCTACATACGTCTGCGCCTCAAAATAGCCCCCCTCACATAAAGAGCAGAAGAACACTACATCCACACTGCATGGACTCCAGGCTTATGTTGCATTGCAGCAATTTCTGTTAATCTGTATTGATCTCACTTGGCGTTTCCTGCCACTACATCACAGTTCCTTTCACCTCTAAATTTCATTGTGATCCCATCTAGAGACTATTATCTCACTCACTTTGTTACCCTTCCCATCTATGCGTCTGGCTCCACCCCCTATTACAGTTTAAAACCCGCATTAAATACAAATGGTTTCCTGCTTTTCTTGAAAAATTCCTGAGTACATAATGGATGGATTGTGGCAATACCCATTTTGTGCGATGATTACTGCACTGACACAAGCTCATCCTCATCCTCATCCTCGGGCTCCGTAATGTGTTCCTCATTTGCTGAAGTTCCTTTCATTTCACAGCACAGATCCCCTCTTTTATCCTATTGCATCCTGCTGACGTTGTTCTTGCTCCTTTTTACTCGCTTTGTCAAATGAACATCACACAATGCAGATATTTGGTATTTCCATTCCTGTTTAACATTTTGTAGTCCCTTGATTCTCTGAATGCATTTCTCAGTCTTATACTATCTGCTGGCATGGGCAAGTATAGAAAAGAAGTTATAAATCAGTTAGAGTTGTTTACAGAGCAAGGAGGCTGCGTCAGATACTGACTTACACGCCAGCAACAAGCAATCACGTCAAAATGACACTGATTACTTCACATAATTGATAGCGTCTCCTGACGGCCCTGAACTTTACAACAGTTAAAGGGTACTTCCAGTATTTTTAAACCTGGGCCCTATTAGTACGTATTTTGGGGTCTAAATGACTAATAAGTACAAAAAGTTTTGGAATTGCTCCGGTAGATCGCCTCAGCCGGCAGCCGCGACGGGCTGCAATGGCTGCAACGTAATCCTTTGGGTCAACTACGCCGATCAAAGTACGTCCACTAAAAGTTGTTTTTGCCGCTGACAGGTTCAGATTGTTATTGGAAGAGTCTGACAACATTACTGAAAGAATAACAATCTGAGCCTGTCAGCGGCAAAAACAACTTTTAGTGGACGTACTTTGATCGGCGTAGTTGCCCCAAAGGATTACGTTGCAGCCATTGCAGCCTGTTTCGCGACTGCCAGCTGAGGCGATCTACCGGAGCAATTCCAAAACTTTTTGTACATATTAGTCATTTAGACCCCAAAATATGTACAAATAGGGCCCAGGTTTAAAATACTCGAATTACCCTTTAATGTGTGTTTACGCCCATGAGACATGTCTGCATTTTTCAGTTAATCGCAGTCTTTAATCGTCAAGTTAAACCGGATGGAAATATTTCTTTCTTGATTGACATTATGAGATGATGTTGATGGCTGCACAGCTCCCATGATGGTTTTTCCGCCCAGTGCAATAATTGGCTGCAGGACCGTGACACATCTGCTCAGTGAGTGAGCTGCATTGAGCAGACGCGGATTTGAGAATCACCAAGTCATTTAACTTTCTGACAGGAAGACAGTGTGTGATGTGCACCGTTAATATGTTGATGCAGTTTCAGCATTACTCTTCATTTTGCTTGTCGAGCCCTGAAAATCTATTGTTTTAGTTCGGTTATATGTATAGATGCTTGTGTGTATCCAGTGTTATTTATTACTTTTATATGCACTGCAGACAGACATTGTTTACCACTGACAGTATGCTTTAAACTCGCGGTACATTTTGTTCATCAGTAAAAAAAAATGTCATGTATGTATGATCACTCTTAACCACAGAGCACGTTTCAATGTTAACATCGATGAAATATTCACACAACCATCAGCCGCAAATATAGGTGCAGATTTGAAAAAGTTAAGTTCACATATCCTGTGTTTAACCTAAAGATGCTGATTGATTGTTTAATTGATTTTGTACGATTTAACAGATTTTCTTTTTTATGCAATAGCCCTTGGTGGTGGGGGTCTAGGTTGTTAAATAAAGTCAGGTTACAACTCATTCCTCTTGTGTTATTCTCTTCCTTTTCTATCGTTTAATACAGGAATGGTGCCATGCAGTGTTGCTGCTGGGGAGTCTATTGTAGAAGTATTGGTGGACATTACGGCGGCGAGGAAGCATGCAAGCGTACAGCAGCTAGGTTGTTTCCTCTGCGCTGTTAATTTCATACCACACGCAGCAAATGTTTACATAGTGCTAATCCGATTTGAAGTCCCAAATTCAGTGTACCTGATGTATGCCAAAATTCCAATGTTTTCAATGTAGTGTCATTTACAAAGACACACGACGTAGCTGTACCTTGTGCTATTTCGGGAGTACCCCTATGTTGAAACCTGGCTTGGATGTTAGAAGCAAAAGGGTGAGAGCAGGAAGTAGAATCCCTCTACACCCGCTCTCAACACTAAACAGATGAAGAATCACCTACAGGGCCCTGTATCTACTGCACACTATAGGTCTCAACAATGGACGGCTGAAACCGCCTGCTCAGCAGTTCAGAAACTGAATTGTATCTTGTATTGTAACTGAATGGATGTCTGGCCTGTGCCTCTAACACATGGTTGCTCCCTCCACCCTCCTGCACTTTGACGGTTAAACGTGAGGTAAAATTCCTTTCAAATTTCCTGAAGAACAGTAAAGTATAGTAAGTGAACCAGCCGTGGTTTAGTATAGGTTTTAGATTTTGTTCATTTACAGTTCAAAACAAAAAAGAAAAGCAAAACCAGAGGGCCTCACAGAAACTTCTCACCCCAAACCAAACGATAAAGATACAAGTGAGCGGTGGTATTTAATCCAGAGGGTCGTGAAAGCGGCGCAGAAGATCATTGGTGTTGAGCTACCGGCCGTCGCAGCAGAGCCGCTCCATCACCAAGGACTCCAACCACCCTGGCCACCAACTGTTCTGTCGCCTGCCATCACGTGACAGGTGGCGGAGCATCATGACAGCTTCTACCCCCAGGCAGTGTTGAACAATCCTCACCCCCAGGACTATCTACAGCATCAGTCACTTTACGACACTTTACTTAGCACTGTATCACTTTTACACTGGACAAGTCCACCATGTACATACTCTGTATATATTCATTATATCTCCTTTTTATTTTTTTTTATTCAGTGTGTTATTTAGTGTACTTGAACTTGAACTTTGTAACAATGGCATTTTAATAACTTCCAGGACTTGATGTGAATTGCACAAAAAGCATGGAAATATACTGTTGGTCAGTCTTAATACACAACATACTGCATATTTGTTGTGAAGAATCATCTTCAGCTATTGATGGTTTAGTTGAATCATCCATCATACATCACATTGAATATCAACCAAAATCTTCAAGGCCAAGATATTAGCAATAATGAATTAGATATGTCAGGAAAAATGATGGCGTATGAAACTGTTAAAAAGTGATGGTCGACCAGTTTCAGTCCCCAGACCCACTGGGAAAGTCAACAGTAACTGCCACTAAGGTACCCTTGAGCAAAACCCCTAACCCACCGGCTCCGGTTAAGCTGTGCAGACTCCCTTGTGTGAATGTGTGTAATTGTATGAATGTGAAGCGGGGCGGTGCTAATCAAGAACATGTGTGTCCAGCCAGAAGAAGAGAAGGCTGAAGGAAGGTTACTGACTTTTGACTCGCCTTGTGCCCCTTCACAAAAAATAATTCCACAACTCCTGTTCACACAAATTACAACATCTGTTGAAGCATGAGAGACTCACCGATGTGACCAAACGGACCAGAGGCCGTCCTCGACTGCTGTGAAGGTCAGCATGAAACGTTAGCTAATGTTTTCTTCTTTTTTTTTAAGAAAATGTGTAAATCTGACTTGTTTTTGCTAATCACATAGTTAGCCTACTGTTTGCTAATTAATGCTCTGAAATTGTACCAACAACATCTGTTAGCAGCTAGTTGATAGCATTTACTATTTACGTTGGCGCTTTAATGCTTCTGTCACAGTAGTTGGTGGTTGAAATTGTACCAATAATATCTGTGGTTGGTTTTGTCCATTTCCATCCCTTAATGAATTGCTCAAAATAGGGGTAGGTACGGTGGCCCTGAGAGCTCAACGCACTGCAACTTGCAAGTAGACAAAACACAAGCAAATTAAGAAAACAATCAATTTGACAACACACTCAACACATTAAGACAACACATTAAGACAACTCAACACATTAAGACAAGACAACACATTAAGACAACACAACACATTGAGACAACTCAACACATTAAGACAACAACACATTAAGACAACACAACACATTAAGACAACTCAACACATTAAGACAACACATTAAGACAACACAACACATTAAGACAGCTCAACACATTAAGACAACACAACACATTAAGACAACACAACACATTAAGACAACTCAACACATTAAGACAACACAACACATTGAGACAACTCAACACATTAAGACAACACAACACATTAAGACAACTCAACACATTAAGACAACACATTAAGACAACACAACACATTAAGACAGCTCAACACATTAAGACAACACAACACATTAAGACAACACAACACATTAAGACAACTCAACACATTAAGACAAGACAACACATTAAGACAACACAACACATTAAGACAACTCAACACATTAAGACAGCTCAACACATTAAGACAACACAACACATTAAGACAACTCAACACATTAAGACAACACATTAAGACAACACAACACATTAAGACACAACACATTAAGACAACACAACACATTAAGACAACACATTAAGACAACACAACACATTAAGACACAACACATTAAGACAACTCAACACATTACAGAAACGTGCTGCAATTACGCCAAACGACAACGGAAGTGTTTCCAGAGGACACTTAAAAGTGATGAACACATCTGGACAGTGGAGTTGGAAAATTTGCTAAAATGTGTTTTTGGTTTATTTAACATTGTGATCGCATGAATCAGATATTATTGCAGATATCTGGTAGTGATGTTACGCTTGATACCGTAATTCAAAACTGTCTGCCAGCCCCGAGTCCATTCCCGGTGTGACCAGTAGTAGCTTGAAAGAGTTTTTTTGTTACAACGGCCCAGATTCATAAAATTCAGCGGTAACAGCGTTGCGCCACATAAAGTTCATAAAGTTACCGTGGCAGTGATTAGCGCAGCGGCATCCATTACCGTTGCGTTATTCTCCGCCGTGTCGCAGATGAAAGCCAATGAAAAGCGACATGTTAATGAGTCGCTGACTGAAGGCCTGGAAGGCAAAATGGACATCACGCCAAAGACAACCAAGATTATCGGTACTACGTATTTTGAGAGAAGTACTGAAACAGATTTGGGAAAACAATTGCAAAACACATCAAATCAAATCAAATCACATTTATTTGTATAGCCCTTAATCACCGTTACAGTCTCTAAGGGCTTCACAGTGTCCAACATGTGAAAATAATAAATGGTTAGTACACAACATCCCCCAGCCTTAGACCCCCACAGAGGACAAGGAAAAACTCCCACAAACATCTGCTATGTCCGACGGAATTATGAGGAGGCAAACGGTTCATGGCGATACAAACAGGGCTTCTTGTAGGCTAGGTCTCCAACGAACTGTCCGTCGGACTCGTAGTTCAAAGTGAATACTGGCGTTGCCATGGTTACTATGACTAAATAGTCCATCACATTGCAACATCAACGCGGTATCAAATGTCACAAGAACTGCTGCTGTCAAAAGCGGCAAAACGTGTTTGAAAAGATTGTAGAAAAGAAAATCCATTTCACCCAGGTTTCATACAGGTTACCGTCAGTCTAGTTCAGAGTTCCTCAAATCCGGACCTCGGGGTCCAGAGTGCTGCTGGTTTTCTCTCCTACCAGGAAGTTAATTGCAGTCACCTGGCATCCCAGGTCTTCATCAATCCCTGATTAGACAGAATGGAAACTACCTGGCAGAATAGAAAACCAGCAGTACTCTGGACCCCGAGGCCCGGATTTGAGGACCACTGGTCTAGTCTGTTTACACGACCGGTAACCCACGTCAGAGAGGATGCATTGCAGGATCCTCCCTGCACTGAACTATTTTCAGGTGTGTGATCAGGCATACAGATAAACAGTATCTTCCAGAAGAACAAAGCAACCTGAAGAGTCACACCCCCTCTTTCTCTGGTTTGCGGTACTTCTGAGGTGTTAGAGACCAGAGGGCTTTCCTGTCATGAGCACAGACAGCACTCTTGCCTCCAGGTCAGCTCAGCACTTCACTGCTTAATAATAGGGTCATTACTTTCTAAACCTCTGGGAAGGGAGCAGCACAGAAAATCAAATGTCTTTTATCTGTTGTAATTGTCAAGCTGTCAGTCACAATGTGCTTTTTATGCAACGTGCAAGTGATACTGGATGGTTTGCCTTAGGGTTTTTGCTGTCATACCTGTGCTGGAGTGTTCTTATGTTAAACTTTTGTTGCCAGAACAATGTTGCTTTTAAATTCAGGCATCTGTTTCAGTGGTTGGTTTTGTCCATTTCCATCCCTTAATGAATTGCTCAAAATAGGGGTAGGGGTTGTGGTTGTGGTTAGGCTGCCTACAGTCATGGGAACCCCGACAAGGAATTAAATGTGATTTCCAGGCCTGGAAAAGTTATGGAAAATCATATTGTAACAGATTGAATGGACACATTCTGGACACAGCTTTATTCATACACACAATATCAAGCTGTTCTGTGATTGTTCTGTCTTTCCAGCCTCACTGAGGGAGAAAGCATTCACACTTCAATACCTGAGTAGTTGGTGGTTGGTGTTAACTGACTCAGACACCAGATGAGTGCCAAACGTTTGGAAGAATAAATCAAGTCTAATGCTCGTGGCTTGCTTGTAAAAGGAATTTGAATCAAAACAAACATGACACTACTTGGTTCTAACTCAAATGTTGCCAAATCATTTTGATAACCATCTTTTTGGGAAAAAATATACTTATAACACAGTGAAAATATTTATATAACAGAATATCATTTTCTCAATTGTTTGTGAATAAAGCTACTTGTGGTGTTTAGTTTAAGCTGCCATTTAAGCAAGGCTGGATTACGGACCAGGCAAGGTGGGCAAGTGCATTTTAGAGATCAATGCATGGATAAGCATTTAATCTATCAATTTGTTATATAATCCTGCGCAGAATATGTGCATCTCTGTTGCATCTATGTGCAACATTCCAATCACATATGACTGGACGGGGATGGGGGGCCCAGTGGACGTGCTTGCCCCCGGGCCCCCCAGGTGGGTTAATCTGGCCATGCATGTAAGCATATCTCTTTATACAAGCTGCCGGTAACTCTGAAGGGTGCTACATATAACCATGCCCCTTGTGCCCTTTTCACGTTATTGTTTTGAGTTGATTACAAATCAAACCCCACTCACGCCTGAAGCACACTTGGTAGTTTGTTGTTTGCTTTTAACTCAAAATTTCAGGAATGTAGGCCTGAAACTAGCGCTGTTGAGACACATGGTGCCGAAGGGTGTTTAGATGCTTTCTCACTCTTTTGCAATCATGCAACAGAGCAGCGTCTATCTCTGAAGAAAATGCTCGAAGCATCGCTCTCAACCCCTAAACCTGATTCACTCAAATAAACACGTGAATGATCATATCACAAAAAAACATCAGCCAGCCACATATTCCTTTCTCAATACCCTGGGAGGTTTACACAGCTCAATGGGTTGAATTACTAATGCTTTTGACATGCTTTCAATCATGAGACTGAAAGGACTTGGACTTGAGTCTTGGGCACAGGAAGGTTAGAGAAGTGAACATGTTTTGTTTTCAATTTGCGTTATCACCAATAATGTATTAATTATTACCGTAACACTAAGCTGCAAATTGTTATTACCTCAATGGTTCATTACCAGTTGTGACATCACGTCTGCTAGTGGACTAAGGCATCAGATAGGAAGCTTTTTTCAATGCATCTGCACTCTTTTTTAAGCCTGACACATTGTTCATTGACTTCCGTTAATTTTGGATACTCATTCACTTTTATCTGCCGCAGTTACCTCTTCTGGTCAGTAGATGGCGCTTGATGTTTGCAATGTGCTTTTCCAGTTCAAACTGTAACTTTTTATTATACGATATAGAGTGAATCATCTGATTTGCATGACATTTTAGACGTGATGCATCAATAGATGATTTCTTCAGTGAGCTATCAATAGCCCCCTGATTAATATATTGATCTTGCTGACTGTACCAATGAAAAATATTTGGCCTAGCGCAGTTTGCAGTTTGATCCCATTCGAGGTAAAGGCATTGATGCAGTGTGGCTGTAAGTCACCTTCGATGTGTTGAAACAATCGGCTACACTGTACACAAAGAGGACACATCTCACCTGTCTTCATTTTATTGGTTATTCATTACACTTGCTTTTCAAACTGAAAAGTGGAGCAGAGCTGACAAGCAAACTACATGAGTCAGAAAACACTTTATCTACCAATACAATAAATGTAGAGAATTTTCCTTGGTTCCTTGATGGTGGGTGGTGAAGTACTGCTCAGTGTGCAGTAGGAATACATTAGCAAATGGTAATGGTAGCCTTGGTTGAGTAATGAAAGTTCAATGTGAAAATATCTCTCTCACCTACCTCTGTCTGTCTCCCTCCCTGTCTGTTGGTTTGTTTACTTGCTTCTGTATTTCTTTCTTGGTTCTAAAGCAAATTCGTCTTTCACCACTAGTGCCATCTGTCAGAGTTGACGAGTGCGTTATGTCCTCTGTGATGTGGCACTGTTTTTTTGCTGTGAGTAGCCTTGAAGAGGAGCGAAAGGGAGCTGTGTGTGTGTGTGTGTGTGTGTGTGTGTGTGTGAAAGAGAGAGATGCTTATGCTAACCTGGGTAGAGTCAGAGTGAGATTTTCCATCTCTTTCAACCTCTTTCAAATAGATTGCTGTGGATGTGTGTGAATGATTGTCTGCCCTTTCTGTTTATGGATGAAATCATTTTGTCTGATATGCTATCGATCAGCTGGTCGCCCTGAAGCAGGTGAGGGTTTAAGTATGTTGCTCAAGGATACTTCAGCAGGCATGGCGTCCAGTTTGACATGCTTTATGGAAGTCAAAAGAAGATATGAACATAATTTATAAATAATATACCTACATCATAAGTGTTTTCAAACTCATGATGTAAGTTATAAATGATAATCTGCAACATTTTAATATGAATAAATATTATAAATTGCTCTCTTTTGTCAATTGATGTAACACAATGTGATTAAACCTAAACCATTAAAGCTTTTCCATTGGCTGTTCTGAACCCCTCACCACCACCCCCGACTGACAGACAGTCTTGGTGTGACACATCTAGTTTCATGGGTGATGAGGCTGTGACCTTCACCTTCACTTCACAAATAGGCAAGTGCTAAGAGGAAGGGGTAGTATTTTTTAAAGAGGTGGGTTTTCAGCCTGTTGGGCAGAGGCGTTGTTAGGATCTAGAAACATTGGGGGTGTTAGAAATCCCACAGGTGGAGGTGGAGCTCCACGATAATTACACCACGCCCTTGCAATTAAGGGAAAGCTGGCACACCTGAGGGGTGTAGACAGAACGGTGCCTGGGGTACATTGAGTTTGGACTGCGTGAATACATGTAAGTTATTGCTTTAGTCTTATATATAACCAAGAACATGTGTGTACAGCCAGAAGAAGAGAAGGCTGAAGGAAGGTTACTGACTTTTGATTCGCCTTGTGCCCCTTCACAAAAAATAATTCCACAACTCCTGTTCACACAAATTACAACATCTGTTGAAGCATGAGAGACTCACCGATGTGACCAAACGGACCAGAGGCCGTCCTCGACTGCTGTGAAGGTCAGCATGAAACGTTAGCTAATGTTTTCTTTTTTTTTTTTTAAGAAAATGTGTAAATCTGACTTGTTTTTGCTAATCACATAGTTAGCCTACTGTTTGCTAATTAATGCTCTGAAATTGTACCAACAACATCTGTTAGCAGCTAGTTGATAGCATTTACTATTTACGTTGGCGTTCTGTCACAGTAGTTGGTGGTTGAAATTGTACCAATAATATCTGTGGTTGGTTTTGTCCATTTCCATCCCTTAATGAATTGCTCAAAATAGGGGTAGGTACGGTGGCCCTGAGAGCTCAACGCACTGCAACTTGCAAGTAGACAAAACACAAGCAAATTAAGAAAACAATCAATTTGACAACACACTCAACACATTAAGACAACTCAACACATTAAGACAACACATTAAGACAACTCAACACATTAAGACAACACAACACATGAAGACACACAACACATTAAGACAACACAACACATTAGACAACTCAACACATTAAGACAACTCAACACATTAAGACAACACAACACATTAAGACAACTCAACACATTAAGACAACACATTAAGACAACTCAACACATTAAGACAACACATTAAGACAACGCAACACATTAAGACAACGCAACACATTAAGACAACACATTAAGACAACTCAACACATTAAGACAACACAACACATTAAGACACACAACACATTAAGACAACACAACACATTAAGACAACTCAACACATTAAGACAGCACAACACATTAAGACAACTCAACACATTAAGACAACACATTAAGACAACGCAACACATTAAGACAACTCAACACATTAACACAACACATTAAGACAACACATTAACACAACACATTAAGACAACACATTAAGACAACTCAACACATTAAGACAACTCAACACATTAAGACAACACAACACATTGAGACAACTCAACACATTAAGACAACACATTAAGACAACACAACACAGACAACTCAACACATTAAGACAACACAACACATTAAGACAACTCAACACATTAAGACAACACATTAAGACAACGCAACACATTAAGACAACACATTAAGACAACTCAACACATTACAGACAACACATTAAGACAACACAACACATTAAGACAGCTCAACACATTAAGACAGCTCAACACATTAAGACAACACATTAAGACAACTCAACACATTACAGAAACGTGCTGCAATTACGCCAAATGACAACGGAAGTGTTTCCAGAGGACACTTAAAAGTGATGAACACATCTGGACAGTGGAGTTGGAAAATGAGCTAAAATGTGTTTTTGGTTTATTTTAACATTGTGATCGCATGAATCAGATATTATTGCAGATATCTGGTAGTGATGTTACGCTTGATACGCTTGTGTGTGTATTTAAACACACTTTAAGGATATGGTTCTGTTGAATGTGTACTCATCTAATTTAGGACAGTATTTTTTAAACTATTTTGGGAATTTATTTCTGCTGCTTTTGCTGCTGTATTGAATCTGAGTTGTTTGCATTTCATTTACTCCTAGACAAACCAGACCAAGCTTCCGCTGAAACGTCCCCGTCACTAAAAACCCGATTGTTGTCAATACCTGTAGATGGACGGGGATGGCAGGGTTTCTCCAAGAGTGCCATTCCAACACAGGGTCCAGTTCAGCACACAATTCGAAGAGAACAGCTCTTGGAAATCCAAAGCGGCGCATTAGCCAGTCATCATCATGGGCCAGAAAATCAGTACGGTCTCTGAAGACTCGTTCTCGCCTAAATTGCGCAATAGCAATATCTTCCAGCAACGCCAAAGCAGCCATTGTATCATTTGGCACAGCCATTACGAACGGCTACAGCCTTTATATAGTGTAGGTTATTCTTACTCCCAAATAATACAGAATAATAATCTTTTATTTATATAAAGATCATGTATTTATTTGTTTATTTATATAAAGATCATCATCATTATAATTATTATAATGCATAGTGACAAACATATTTACTCAAGATAGAACGAAATGAAGGCTTGTCAAAAAAAGGTTGTTAACCACTCACGCATCACTATGTAATCATAGTGAAGGTTTTTTAAACTATAGATTACATCCTAACACAATGTAGTGAAAGAAAAAAGCTCTAAATAAAATGTCACCCAAATTCACACTTTTATTATCCTTTTTCACACTAATCTGACTCCAAAAAAAAAAGATGCGTACCGGTACGCACATTCTCGCCGCCCGTGGATTTTTATACATTCGGAACCTACGTGGAAAGTGACGTAAGTACACTTTTCGTGCGTACGCATGGTTTATACATTTGGCCCCTGAGCTTGTAGATGAGGCAGTTCCTTTTGACATGCGACATTACCCACA
The DNA here is from genome assembly GCA_034670405.1 of Hoplostethus atlanticus. NCBI lineage: Eukaryota > Metazoa > Chordata > Actinopteri > Trachichthyiformes > Trachichthyidae > Hoplostethus > Hoplostethus atlanticus. The sequence continues at coordinate 967,463 of JAXDDX010000107.1, forward strand.
AGCTTCAGCGAGCTCCCACCAATCAGAGAGGTTGCCGTTACCATAGAAACGTTACCACTAATCATGCACAAGTTGCACATGACTGGTAGACTGGTAGACATAAAAGTCCAACGGGGCTCCTTCACCTAACATCGACCCACCGGAAGCATTTTCCAATATCCACCATTTAGCATATATTATAGCGCAGTAACCATGGGTTACGGGATGTGGGCGGGGCATGTCAAATTATCATATCTTTTTTATTTTGTATGTAACTTAACAATCATAGCAGCTTTTGGTATAAACTCACATTTTAAGAGTTTACTTCTAAAATGTGACAAAGCGACAAATACAAAGTTACCACTGATGTAATAGTAAAAGTTATCAGCTATTTTAAGACTTTTTATTAAAGACTACCATCCTCAGGACTGTTGAGGATGGAATCACCTTTTGAAGTAGTGAGTAATGAATTTAAAACAAAATGGATATATGGCATTTTAAAATTGAATTCATTCATTTAAATATTTTTAACCTCATAACAACATAATCAGAGCCAGCACCAGTTAAGCCAGATGACCTGGGTTCAAGCATGGATCAAACTGGGTAGGGAGTCTTGTCTACACTTCCCAGGAAACCATGGAAAAATTAGGTCTGCGTGGTGAAAGGTCAGTATTTGCTGGGTTTGACCTTTAACCCCAAGTACACTGACAGGCTCACAATGCAGACAAGCTTTTTTGCTGATGGTAGTCAACACATCATTGAAGATCAGCAAAACTTTCCTTCCAAAAGGACTTTCAAGTCCTTGAACAAACATGACTCCTCACCTGATCCTCTTTAAAGTCAACTTTACCAATTTGGTGGTAGAATTTACACCCAGCTCTTTGAAATCTTCAGGAATGGAAAGACAAGTAGATTTGAAGATGTGATGGGAGGCAGAGAAATGTGCTTCAACAATGGAACTTTTGTGCTGGTGAAACATTTCAGCAAGAAAAGCTTTCATCAGATAAATAATTTCAACATAAAAACGCTCTGGTTATTTATTGTGAGCCAATCAATGAGTAATGTGAAACAAAATGAGTAAATCAGAGTAGGTCAGAGTAGAGTAGAGTTGAGTAGAGTAGATCAGAGTCGAGTAGAGAGAAGTAGATTACAACAATAAAAGCAGACAGAGAGCATAAAGAACAACAACATGACTGTGAGCATCATCGTGGTTTCATGTGATCAGCTGCATATTGACCAATCGGCTCCCTGAGTCCCACGACACCGACCTCAGAGAATCTCCACTGAGAAGTTTTCATCCTGCAGGCGTTGAGTAACATTGAGGTGCACGTTGAGATAATAACTGCATGTTATGTCAATGTCTGCACGTCCGCCTTGCCACAAAATGCAATTCCCAAAATAGATTGAATCAGCTCTTGAATCAGAGGTTTGGGATAATCTTGATGTCATGAAAGGTGGCTGTGAGAGCCGACGGTGCATTCTGTCCCTAGCGGAGGACCTGAACTCATCCTATGCACGGTTTGAGGCTAGCAACAACAGCGCTACCTCGCCGGCTAACAACATCACTGTTAGCGCAGCCGAAGTGAGTTCTACCGCTGGGGATGAACACACACTCTCTGTGACTGAGCACAGTGTGAGGAGGGCTCTGACGAGGGTGAACACCAGGAAAGCTGCTGGTCCAGATGGCATATCTGGGCGAGTACTGAAGACCTGTGCTAATCAGCTAGCTCCAGTGTTCACCACTATATTCAACATCTCCCTGGCTGAGTCTGTGGTCCCTGCCTGCTTCAAGAGATCCACTATTGTCCCTGTGCCCAAGAATGCTTCTCCAGCATGCTTGAATGACTACCGACCGGTGGCCCTCACCTCGGTGGTCATGAAATGCTTCGAGAGGCTGATAAAGGACTACATCTGCGCCTTCCTCCCTTGCTCCATGGACCCGCTGCAGTTTGCTTATCGTCCCAACAGATCCACGGATGATGCTGTCTCCCAGGTACTGCACACCACACTCTCTCATCTGGACAGCCGGAAGGGGGGCTATGTGAGACTGCTGTTCATTGATTATAGTTCAGCTTTCAATACCATAGTCCCCACCAGACTGGCTGGCAAGCTGATTGAGCTGGGACTGAACACCCCCCTGTGTGCCTGGATCCTGGACTTCCTGACCGCCAGGCCCCAGGTGGTCAGGGTGGGTAGACACACCTCCAACCCCCTCACCCTGAACACAGGATCCCCCCAAGGTTGCGTCCTCAGCCCCCTACTGTACTCCCTGTACACACATGACTGTGTGGCCAGGTTCAGCTCCAACTCCATCATTAAGTTTGCGGATGACACAGTGGTGGTGGGCCTGATCTCCGTCAACGACGAGAAGGCCTACCTGGAGGAAGTTGCTGATCTGTCACTCTGGTGCCAGGACAACAGCCTCCTCTTGAATGTCACCAAAACTAAGGAGCTGATTGTGGACTTTAGGAGGACACATCAACAGAGGACGTACTCACCATTGGGCATTAATGGGACTACTGTGGAGAGGGTGAGCAGGTATAAATACCTGGGAGTCCACATCATCGAAGATCTCACATGGTCCACACACACTGACACTCTGGTGAGAAAGGCGAGGCAGCGCCTTTACCACCTCAGGCAACTGAGGAAATTTAAAGTCTCCCGGAGGATCCTTCAGTCCTTCTACTCTGGAGCTGTAGAGAGCATCCTGACAGGAAGCATCACTGGAACTACACTCCCCACCCTGCAGGACTTATACACCAGGAGGTGCAGAACCAGAGCCTGCAGGATCATGAAGGATCCTCACCACCCTAACAACGGACTGTTTCAGCTGCTGCGGTCAGGCAAGCGCCTCCGTAGTCACGCTGCCAAAACAGAGAGACTGAGACGGAGTTTCTTTCCTCAGGCCATCAGGACTGTGAACTCTGACCTCACCAGGGCCCCCACCAAGACACACACACTGCCCCTCTTATGCACACACACACTCACACACTTAGGTAACGACTACACATAATTTATATTATATTACATACATACAATTTCCCTTTTTTACTATATTTTTATTTCCAAAGTGCTCTTACTGTAAATATTGTGTTGTTTTTTTATATAGAGCTCTTACTGTAATACTGTAAATATTGGTTTTTTTATTGTAAATAGTTTGAACCTGTTATTTTGCCCTTTGCACATTTCTGTTGAGCATTGCCACTTTTTACATTTCACTACACACCCCGTGTGTGTATGTGACAAATAAACTTCTTGAACTTGTCCACCCACATCCACCACTCACTGGGTTTAAGATGCAGCGTGCTGTACATCAAGACCAAACACTGATGCTTTTCTCTTTCACCCTATGTTGACTGTGAACATTAAAGGGTAAATTTGCTCCGCTGCTCTTCCAGCTCAATTTGAGCTCCTCATTCAAGTCATTATTGAATAAGTTTACATACACACTAATAATTCAATCTTAACCCAGTCAAGGTAATACTCTTGACTATGTAAATGCATTGATCTCATTATCTTGACGGGGTAATATCATAATCCGATTAAGCATTACTCAGTTAACGCACCTTTTAATGGGCCATGTAAACACCTCAGTCAGGTTACTTTGGGTTTTTTAAAGTGCAGGTGCCGGCAGACACAGTAAAGATGTTGTCTTTACAAAACAAACAACATGCTGTGGTGCAGCGAGTGGATTCCATGTGTGCTATTAGACAAATCACGTTAGGCTACTTCAAACCATGTAAACATTGGTAATGGTATATTGCTTTAAGATGATTACTCCGTACTGGTGTTCATGTAATATCACACTGTGGAATGTTAATGAATAACTTTGATCACATGATGCCTAATGGTCTGTGCCACTGAATCACATGAAGCTGATATCAATGTATTTGCAACAAGCTAATTACAGAGCAATTTATTTTTACCAAAAGGCCAGCAGGGCACAGGGAGGCTGTCTGCACAAGCAGATGGGGATTTACCACAAACCAATTTGTCTTTGATAATGGGTCAGACAAAAGTCAGGCCAGGATTTCAGGCAAACCTGCACTGCAGTATCTGAAAGTACAATGCCAACTACCGCTATGTCCCACGTACAGATTCATTGATTAAATGGCCATTAGAGCAAAATGATGAGATCTATTCCAAAATGCTGCTCTGTTATTATTATTATTATTATTATTATTTATTGCTCAATATTTTAAAAATGGAGAAGATCTTTTCCAAAATGCTACATCTACATTTGGAAAAAATCTTACCTGATATTTATTTCTCAATATTTAAAAAAAATAGATGATTACATCTTCTAAAATGATACTATGTATAAAGTAAAGGGCTTAAGACAGCTAATATTATCTATACTATTTAAAAGTGAGTTTTAATTTTAACCATACCACAATTGTCATTTGATTTATAATTTTATAACTGATTGTCATAAATCTGTCTATGAGCTTGTCCTAGTTAGGCTTGTAAAGCTTGTTTGTGATAAAGGGCCATAGAAATAAACTTGACTTGACATGCCACCAAACATTTTGTCAGGGTAGGTGCCACGTTTTTTTAAAGAGTAGCTATCTCCTGTAGGAACCAAACTGTTGTTTATTCCTGTATGTTATTGTGTGCACTGAAATTCTCTTTGTGACATAAATCATAGGGCAGCTAAGTTTAGCAGCCAAACTGAGGTCAACAAGTCAAGGAAGTGAACAACTTGGGAGCTTTTTATAGCTGAAGGTTAGGGGTCAAACTCAGAGCTCGTCTCTCTCAACACACTGGGATCACTGTGCCAATGCAGCATTTGATCCACAGCGCGAGGATTTCACATGCTAATAATTTGATGACCAGGCTTGAACTGCAAAGTTCACCGATGTTCACCAGCACTGCTGTTGAATTTGACATATTATTCATCGGTCTTTCAACAACAAATGGACAATAACTGGATTAGGTCACATGCACAGTTTTAGTTTTAAATGAGCGACCAAGAGAGCGGGAAAGAAAAGGCCAACCCAGGACAGACATACAGACATGGAGTTCAGCAAACAGTAGTGCAATTCATTGAATGCATTTAGTGAGGGAGTTATTCAGGTGGTGGGCATTGACTTCAGAAACTTCTGTTAACACCACAGTGCTGTGGTAGCTCAGTGTTGTTGGAGCTGAGATAATTGTTGAATAAAATATTTAACTTGTGCTGACTAGAAAATCGCCGAGCTACTTCCTCGTCAGCAAACGGCTGCAGTGAGTGACCTCTCCTCCTGTACCGCCTGGTGGACGAGACACACTGGATTCCCCTCATGCAGGACTCTTGGGGCTCTGGAGGCCTGAAGACACAGACCATAATTCCGCTAAACAGCGCACATGTGAAAAACGTTATATACCGACAAGCACATCAAAAACGATCACATGTACTGAAACCACTATATGACATTCACTCAGTTACATGTGGAAACTTGCTCTGAACAATTTGCTGGTATGCTTTCAAAAGATTTGAGTATAGTGTTAGATTGTGATGCATGCTTTACGGGCTGTTTGCCTTACGGGAGCAATCAATCAAAACCCTGCTGTAGGGAAAAAACGTATTGCCAGCATGTCAACTTCAATTAAGAAACTCTAATTTTACCACAGACTCCCATGAATTTTAACACAAAGCTTCACGTGAGCCTTCGTTTCAAATAGTTCCATAAAAGTCTAATAAATTGGGGTTATGAGGGTTTTACCTGGAAGCGGTGAATTATTAGTCTAGAGAGATGAAATCTGTCAAACGCGTCAGCCCAGATTTACCAGATTATTCTAGCTAATTTCATCACTGGAATGAGAAGTGAAGAAAAAGTCTTTCAGTAAATTAAGTTAGCTCGCTTAGTTTTACACGCTTAGGAAATCAGACCACCGTAAAAGACAACATGCTGGGAAGGGGCCTTACGTTGACCCTTGGCCATGTGGAGGAAAACTAATATACTGTGTGACTTCAAGTTCAAAGGTTTATTCTTCACATACACAGTTATAGTGGTACAAAAGTGCAGTGAAATGTGCGGTGGTATACTCTGTCACTATGCTAAAGTTGAAAAGGAAAGGGGGCTAAAACTAGGAGATATACAAGAAATAAAGTAAATTTAACAATAAAATAAATATATAGACAATAAGTCAGGTATGTATGTACATGTGCAAAAAATGAATGTGCAATGTGAAAAAACATTGGTTATGATCAGAGGCGCATTATATGCAAGCCAGTTCACAACGAGGACCGTTTCAACACTGAACCAATAGAACGAATAACAACAGAGATTTGGAAAGATTCTGAAATCAGAGAGCTTCTGTCCATTCCTGGGGAAGAAGAAATAAAGCGACAAATTACCGGGACGGTAAAAGATTCAATTCTACGGCAATATCACACAGTTACTGGTTCAGCCCTGCACGGCAATGACGTATACAGATGGAAATATGGTGACACGGGTCTTGTGCAGTCTGGTCTGAATGGTCAACGACCCGGGATAAACCTGAGACAGTAGGTGTAGTCTTATTTCTGTTCTTCTGAGCCAGCAGTACAGCCTTTCCTTTTGTAATGGTTGATTGGCTAATATGATTGTCTTGTTGCATCCTGCCCTTCAATCTGCAGTGCTATGATGTAGACATATTAGAAAAGTGTTTAGTTTAAAGCAGTGGTGCTCAAATCCGGGCCTCGGGGTCCAGAGTACTGAAAACCAGCAGTACTCTGGACCCCGAGGCCCGGATTTGAGGAACTCTGGTTTAAAGGATTAAAGACACAATTTCAGATATCAGACATGATATCTAACAGGGTTCATTAATGGTTGCTTCATTAGAGATAATATAAAACAGATACTTGAGATTATAGACCATAACCAAATAAACAAGGTCTGGTTTGTATCAAATTTTGAAAAAGGCTTTTGACAAGGTAAAGTGGGATTTTATATATAAATGTTTAGAGTTTTTAGGTTTTGGACCCACATTAATAAGTCATGTGTACCAAGCCCTCATGTAGAATTATAAATGATGGTTAATAATTTTGAGTTTTTAAACTGGCAAGAAGAGTTAACGAGACAAGGATGTCCCTTGTCGCCTTATTTATTTATATCCTGGAAATTCTATAAAAATTGTGCTGCATTTCATCATCTATATCTATTGATCCTAAAGTCACATTGAGATGGGTGATGGTTTGTCAGACTCAGGAGAAGAGTTTCCTATTGATCGATGATGTCATTTAAGCCCTTCCCCTTTTCCTGATTGGCTGTTTTTTGATTATCTATTTTTACTGATTCCAAAGTCACATTGACATGAGTGATGGCTGATCAGACTCAGGACAGAGCGTCCTATTGATTGGTGATGTAATTTAAGCCCCTATTTCCCTGATTGACTGTTTTTCCATTGTTTATTTTCATTTGTCCCAAAATCGCATTGAGATGTGTGACAGCTCATGTCCAATTTAAGCTCCTACCCTTTTCCTCATTATTCCTCATTATGTGATAGAGGCAAACTGCCCTTTGTATTAGATGAGGATAACTTTATATATATATATTATTATTATTATTATTTATATTATTTTTAACTTTAAAATATATATACAGTGGGGTCCAAAAGTCCACTACCACTCTTTTGTTTCATCATTTATCAAAAACTAATACACATTTTTAGTCAAATTATATTTCTCAATATTAATATTAATTTAATTAATAATTACAAATATTTTTTAACAGAAGTCCTTCTTCAACAACACATAGAGGACCTTATCTGGTATTAGTTGTGTAGGAGCCATTTTCATGGTATTTGACTTTTTGCTTCACTTATTTGTCTTAGCTCTTGTTTATTTGATTTACTTATTTGTCTCATTTGTTTAATTAAAAAGTAGGTAGCTAACTTATTGCACTTTTACCTCAGCACTGGTTATGCTCTTAAATGCTTGTTTAGGAAGGAAATGCACTTACGATTTCTGATGACTAGTAGTTCTCTTGCCTACCTATGTTGAATGCACTTATTTTAAGTCGCTTTGGATAAAAGTGTCTGCTAAATGACTGTAATATAATTTGTCATTTAAATGTGTGGACCTTTATTTTGATAAATGTGTGGACTTTTATTTTGAAATATCTAATTTAAAAAAAAAAAATTGTATTTAACCTTTATTTTACCAGGTAGTCACTTGAGAGCAATGATCTCTTTTTCGAGCAAGACCTGGCCAAAATGGCAGCATTTAAAAACAAACAAACAAACATACAAGACACAAAAACAGACAAGAACATAAAAGACAAAGTGGCGCAAGGGGATAAATTTGAGCTGGAGCGGACAAGATTGAATGGGATTGGGGGAAATTGGAGGGTAGGGTAAAAAAGGTAGGATAGGTTAAGGTATGATAAGTTAATGATATAAATATAACACCACATTATACAGTGAAGCATCGACATACTCCCATCTCATTGTTTAAAATGTCCGTAATTTGAGCTTTAAAGTCAGATATGGTAATGAAGGCCTGCAGTTTCAGAGTTTTTTGAAGTCCATTCCAGGCAGAGGGAGCAGAGAACATGAAAGCCCTTTTCCCAAACTCAGTGCGGGTTCTGGGTACTGAGGCATATAAATAGTCCTGTGATCGTAAGTTGTGAGATGGGTTTGATGTGATAGTGAAGTATGAACCGAGGTAAAAAGGGAGCTGACCAATGCTTGCTTTATAAATAAAGGTGTACCAATGAAGCAGCCTATGGGCAGTCAAGGACGGCCAGTTTACTTTAGCATACAGAGTGCAATGATGGGTAAGTGATCTATAACCGGTAATAAATCTTAATACACCATGGTAAGCAGTGTCCAACATGTGTAGTGAGGTGGAACAAGCATTCATGTATAAAACATCACCATAATCTAATACTGGTAAAAAAAGTGGCAGCAACTAGTTTCTTTTTTGCATTAAAAGAAAAGCACGACTTGTTTCTGAAATAGAAACCCAACCTCACTTTTAGCTTCTTAACCAGACTTTTGACATGTGGTTTAAAAGACAAGCTATCATCAAGTAAAAAGCCTATAGGTGTTTAAAAGTCAATACAATCGAAATTGGAATACCTTGCGATGTACGTATAGAGGCAAGACTATGTGCTTTTGTTTTGGACTTAGTAAAAATCATTGAAGTTGGGATTCTATTTCTTTAAAAGCATTTTGCAAATCTTCCAGAGCCTTTGTCAAAGTAGTAGCACAACAGTAAATGACAGTGTCATCAGCATAAAAATGAAAGTTTGCATTTGGAACACTTTTGCCTAAATTATTGATATACATTGTAAATAACAATGGTCCTAGAACAGAACCTTGTGGACAGATAAAACATCAGAATAAAAACCATCAGCCTGAACACATTGAGTCCGGTCAGCAAGATAATTACAGAACCAGCCAACAGCAAAGTCAGACAGTCCTATATTAATTAGCCTATGCTTCATTATATTATGGTCAGTATCAAATGCCTTTGAAAAATCAATAAAGAGGGAAGCACAATGTTGTTTCCTATCTAAAGCCCCAATTATGTCGTTTACTACTTTTGTAGCTGCTGTAACTGTACTGTGACATTTCCTAAAACCAGATTGATTGCAAGATAAAATAGAATTGTTATACAAGAACTCCTTCAGCTGGTTACTTACCAGAGTTTCCAGTATCTTGGCAAGAGCTGACAAGTTAGAAATTGGCCTATAGTTGTTGAGGTTTGAAGGTTCACCACCTTTTAACAGGGGAAGAATGTGAGCCTTTTTCCAAATCTTGGGGATTTCGTTACAAGTCAAGGTTAAGTTAAAAATATGGGTCAGAGGTTCTGCAATAAAATCATAGTTTTAAATAATAGGGATCCAATTTATCAGGCCCTGCCGTTTTTTTAGGATTCAAATTCTTAAGGGCTTTATGCACTTCACTAATAGAAAAGGGGTGAAAATTTAATTCATCAATGGAGGCTCAATTTCAAGTGAGACCTGTGTTGCAGTAGTGTTTGTTCCTTGATCAAAAAGAAAATCAGAAGAGACAAAGTGTTTGTTAAAACAATTCAGCATCTCAACTTTCTCATACACAGTAGATAAACCAGATACAATACAAGGTGGGAGACCAGGGGCCAGATGTATAAAACTCTGTGTAGATTTAGGTGTAGAAATCTGTGTACGCACAAAACAGGAAACATGCATACGCTCAGATGTATAAAACCCCACGTACGTCTGTTCCCACGTGTTTTTTCTTAATACATCTCAATCATCCTGAAATTGTGCGCACGTGCACGAGCCTTCTGACCATGCCCACAATTTACTATAAATGGCTTCCAACACACCCCCAATTGCCTGGTTTGCATATAAAGGGCCAGCATTTAGTTTAGTTTGAGGACAAACGGCGGAAGCATTTAAGAAGAAATAGAAGAAGAAGAAGCGCAATTTTACGACTGTGAACTTGAAATAATGGTTGATCAAAATGACAGAAGAAAACGCGTATTATTTAGAAGCCTAAGTTCTGGCATTACCAACCAAATGAAACAAGTTGAATGGCAGAAAGTAACCGAAACCATCTCCCTTTTAAAAGCCCAATGCAACGCTCTACCACAGAGCGTACGGCTGTGCACCACATTACAGCGCGTCTGTTGTGGCTCACAATTATATACATATATTACATTTGCAAATTGTATTTTGATGTTGGCCTGTTCAGCTGCTGTGTGGGAACCTGATGTATCTATTACTCAAAGAAATTATGCCACCCCACACCATGGGCATGACCCGGCTCAGGGCAGCTCAGGATATCCCTGATCTGTCTGCAAGCTCCCGCTGAAACGTCCCCGTCACTAAAAACCCGATTGTTGTCAATACCTGTAGATGGACGGGGATGGCAGGGTTTCTCCAAGAGTGCCGTTCCAACACAGGGCCCAGTTCAGCACACAATTCGAAGAGAACAGCTCTTGGAAATCCAAAGCGGCGCATTAGCCAGTCATCATCATGGGCCAGAAAACCAGTACGGTCTCTGAAGACTCGTTCACGCCTCAATTGCGCAATAGCAATCTCTTCCAGCAACGCCAAAGCAGCCATTGTATCATTTGGCACAGCCATTACGCACGGCTACAGCCTTTATATAGTGTAGGTTATTCTTACTCCCAAATAATACAGAATAATAATCTTTATTTATATAAAGATCACCTATTTATTTGTTTATTTATATAAAGATCATTATCATTATAATTATTATAATGCATAGTGACAAACATATTTACTCAAGATAGAACGAAATGAAGGCTTGTCAAAAAAAAAGGTTGTTAACCACTCACGCATCACTCTGTAATTATAGAAGGTTTTTTTAAAACTATAGATTACATCTTAACACAACGTAGTGAAAGAAAAAAGCTCTAAATAAAATGTCACCCAAATTCACACTTTTATTATCCTTTTTTGGATAAAAACTCAAAAAATGCGTATGGTACGCATGGTGTGAAGGATACGTACCGGTACGCACATTCTCGCTGCCCGTGGATTTTTATACATTCGGAACCTACGTGGAAAGTGACGTAAGTACACTTTTCGTGCGTACGCATGGTTTATACATATGGCCCCAGATGTGCTATTTGGGGATAAGGATTTGATTGTCTGCCAAAATTTCCGTGGGTTATTTTTATATTTTCTGTTGTGAGAGTGAGATAAAAACTTGATTTGGCCTTCTTTACTAAGGAAGTACATTTATTTCTTAAACATCTAAAAGTGGTCCAGAGGGCTTCAGAGTTTGCCTTCCTTGCCTTGGCCCAGAAGTAATTCCTTTCACATATGAGATTGGATAAATCTTTAGAAAACCACGGGTTATCCCTGCTCCTAACTCTATACTTCCTAAAAGGGGCGTGTCTGTCTACAATTGGTAAAAACATATCCAGAAAGAAATTCCATGCTAACTCAACGTCAGGTATTAAAGAGACCCTGCTCCAATCATTTAGATACATATCTTGCCAAAATCCCTGTTCGAAAAAAAATGCTTCGTATCACGTTTAATAATGTAGCGAGGTTTTGATTTTGGTATTTTTGTATCCCTGACACCCGCAATAACACAGTGGTCACTCACGTCATTAGGAAAGATGCCTACCGAAGTATACTTTGTGATTATTTGTTAAGAACAAGTCAATAAGTGTCGATTTTTCAGGACATTTCGGATTTGGGCGAGTTGGGGAGTGTATTATTTGCGTAAAATTCATTGAATTACAATACGCTTTAAAATCATCTGACGCCGGAGATAACCAGTCCCAATTGAGATCACCAATTTCATTGTCCGTTAATTTGGAGAGCATGTCAGATATTGAGGCTAACGTTTCCTTTGCAGCAGAAGGAGGTCTGTAACAGCCGACAACTGTGATATTGCAACCCTTTGATAATTCAATTTGTAAGGCGATAATTTCAAATTGCTTAGGTATTGATTGCGTTACTAACACTTTAGTGTGATATTTACATTTAACATAGACAGCTATGCCACCACCACGTTTAGGACGATCAGTACGATTTAAATTATAGCCATCAATGGAAATGTCATTATCGCAACTAGATTTGTTTAGCCAAGTCTCTGAAATTATAATGACATCAGCTCCGGTTGTCTGCGCCAAAATTCAAACAAAATCTATTTTCAGCAAGAGACTTCGGACATTTAAATGAATAATGCCAAGTCCAGATCTCGCATTGAAGTCAGAAGGAGTTTGAATACAATGAAAATCAGGACCAGGATTGGGTTGAACATTACCAGAGATCATTAGCAGTAATACAATCATGCATCTTAATTTAACCATTTTAAGGGAGTTACACTTTGAATTAACATCAGAACTTAGAATGGAGTGAAAAAGAGAGTCCGTTGACATAGTGAAATAGGTTTTAAGTGCATAGTGACATATCATGGTAATAGACAATTGAGCTGGGGATAAAGTCACAATTCGAGTAGGTCTACACCTGAACCTAGGTAAAAAGGTCCAAGTGGATTTTGTGTGCTGAAGTGATAAACGAGACGAAAAAAGTTCACCGAGTCCATTTCCTTGCTGTTCAATTTGTGTTAGCAAATAGAACAGAGTTAGTACAACGAACGCAACGCGCATGATTTCAGCGAAAAGTTCGACGCAAAACGGAACGGCTTTGGAAAACAAACGCGTGCGAGAGGGTAGGGGATTCGAGGGGTAGCAGTTGGACGAAGCAAGGGGAGAGGTATGGGAGGATCGCAGAGAAGTAAGGGGTCGTTGACTAGACCCGGTGCCAGGCCGGGAACAGCAAGCGGTGTGAGATGAGCAGACAGCGGTTATAGGAGAGGAGTGAAGAGCAGCACAGTTGGTGGAGGTGCTTAGTGGTGTTTAGTTAGACGCAGTTGACAGCCACTCAGCAAGCAACAAAGCAGGAGTTTAGGAGCACGCAAGCAGCAGAACAAAAACGTCTTTGGAGAGGCGTTTCAGGTTGTTTGTTTTATTTAGGAAACACGTAGTCCAGTTTAGAGGATGTTTTCATGTAGCATGCAGACTACTGATGCATCCACAAAAAAGGTTTGGAATTTAATCCAGTTCAGCTGACATTAGACGAGGTAGTAACAAGACAAACTCACAACTCACAAACGTGCAGCCATCTTGCCATAAATGTCAGAATCCGGAGTTGATTTGATTGAGGGCACCTGTATGTGGAAGGTAATGTTTGGTTTTGAATGAGATGGTAGTGGGAAGCCTCGGTTTTCGACCACACACTTCCCACACACCTTTTAGAATACTGGTTTGGAAACATTTTTATTTTTGTTTGGCAACTTAAATTTTGTCAAAGCAGAGCTTTGGAGTTGGTTGGATCTCCGTCTCCTTGATCTTGAACCAAGCGCCTGCACCCTCCTTAGTCGAGTTGTTCAACAAGTCCAAATCGAAATAATAAGGTTATTAAAAAAGAACGACAGCATAGCATAAAATTCATAATCCAAGATACAAGAAACAGGACAATAGCAGCAGACCGGTCAGTGTTTGATAAGAGTTCAGTCTGCAGTTGAGCCTGTTGAGTTAAAGACAGTTAAAGTCAGACAATCAGGGTGACTGTGGCATGAAGTGCTCTGGACTGTTTTCTCTGTTCCTATGCTCTGGACTATTCTCTACATTTGCCCTACTAAGCACGATTCTGATCTGTGTTCATGCACATGACCTGTACATATTTCTGAACTTCTCAAAATTTTTATACATAATCACCACTGTTGAATAAATTCAGATCTAGACAAAAAGTCTTTGAGTCATGAATTACTTGAGCAACATTTATTAACACAGAATACAATACTGAGCTCAGGAGAGATACACACACATGGGTATGGTATGCGGATCTCTACCAGAGAACTGTCTGAACAGTGATTATAAAGGGGAAGAAAGACAGGAGGGGGGGTAGTTTCTAAAACATCTACAAGGTTATTTACAACCTAGACTAAACAATATGTACGGTATTGAAGGTTTCTTGAATCTCTCATGGGGTCGGCCTTCAGTTAGGATTACCTCATACTAGCACTAGAGATGGGTACAACACAATCATATTACTCAGAAAGGTTGGGATATAGTGATTAAGACATAAGACACGACATATAGACATAAATTCTACCACAACCACCATGTCTGATAATAAGAATAGGTACCAATGCGCATTTGCGTGTCTGTACACAATTGTGTACATATGATATACCAATGATATATACACATTTGCACACCCTGTATACATGCTGTAAATTCATACATAGTCAATATGTCAGCAAAGCACTGACGTCACTGCAAGTCATGGGTATTGTCCTGACAAAGACCTGTATTATACTCTTTCTATTTGTTCTATACTTATCTATTTTCTAGTCGTTGCGGCTGCAATTATTACATTTCCCCATGGGAAATTATTTAATTTAATCTAATTTACTAATTGAATTACTGTCATATGTTGACATGTTAATAGGTCAGGTAGATTTTATGTGGTGCAAAAATTCCTGTGATGCTTGAGATAAAGTATTTCCTGTGGTGGGTTGGTGTGAATGTCTGTAACCGTCCCTCCCACTGCAATAATCATTAAGTGTCTGAGATATTGCACGTGACTCATGGACAAATGAACAAAGGTTGTCCCCCCCGAATGGGTCAAGTCAGTGTCATTTTCAAACAGGTGGTACGGCGTGGTGAGATGCATCATCACCACAAGTTTTGTCAAAATCAGTGTTGTCTGAGATATCGTGTGTGACAGATAGCAATCCTAAGGAACATTTGTGAATAACTATTTCACAAGGGTGTAACTTAGTAGGACTAGATACGTTTTGGTGAACTGCCACAATACGATCGTACATGGAACATGGTCACAGTGCACAGAATGCATGACTGCACCAGTGGTGCATTAGTCATACTTCAAAACTATGACTTCTGTTGTAGTCTTGTGGCTACAAAGTCACACACCTAACTTATAATATTCTCATTCGAAATATGAGGAAAAGGCCACGCCTGTACTGTAGGATTAATGGTTGTTTGAACTGCACTACAGTGGAGAAACACCTTTTATGTTGTTATAATAACAACTGAACTTCAGCCTGGGAATAAGAAGACAAAGATGTTTTCTCACTTCACGTCCCAGTGAAAATGATTTTGAGCTTTCTCCTTTCCATTCCATAAATCCTTCATTTATTCCTGTACACCGTCACCCTTTACATGGGTGATTCTACCGAAATGGTTCAAATTGCAGTCTCCACCAAGGAAAAGAAAATAACTACGTTTTCAGATTTTGAACAGAATTACATCATGTAGTGATCTAATTGGGTCACAGGTTTTCTATGAGATAATGAGTTTCTATGAGTTAAATATAAAAAAATCACTGTTTAAATGTCACTTTATATTGGAAGGTGGCCGTCTCCACCTCATAGCCTTAAATCTATGTTGATCAAAAACAATGCAAAAAACATTTTGCTAATTTTTTAACTTGAATTTTTTCAATGTAACATCTTGATATCTTTTAAATAAATGTTGAAAAATTCTGTTATTTTGTGGATTTTATTTTAAATTGGAAAACATAAGCTAAAAGAATTTCACCAATTTTCATGTCACTACCATAACACTCACTGTTTGAGTCTCCAAAATAAGCATGATTTTAGCCACACCCTTACAATTGCACTCAGGAAACCTGACTGCATCACTGTCCATCATAGCCACACGGGGAGTCGGTCTGTTCCAACGTTTTGAAGTAATTGTGCTCCTAAGTCTGAAAATCAGTGTGTGACATTAACAGGTGTCATTAACATTTATCTTTTCATATATATATATATATATATATATATATATACACTTTTGATTTTAAGCCAACATTTGATGGAAGCATCTGTCTAAATCCATGATCACTAGCCATGAGCTAGTGTGTTTGCCAAGAATAAGTTAACGATCGTCATTACTATATCGGTCGCTACCATATCGGTCGCTACCATATGGTATGGTACCATTTGGTAATGTTGTGGTTGTTACAGTTGATGACATTCATGAATTAATTCAATTTTAAGCATTAATTCAATTTTAAGCATCTATAATTTTATTTTAAGCAATTCTAATAGTCATTAAATCTATTGTTTTTCTAATCAATTTTATAGTATTGTAACTTTAAGTAACCCAACAGTGATGCGTTATGCCTTGTTTACTAGAGTATTCCACAAAGAGAGCGCAACAGATCCACATTAGCCCCAGAGTGTTTGATGCAGTGTGTGAAGAACTAGGTCTTTGAATGGTGGTAATTGGTAAGGTCCGTGTTTTGGAGGCATGTCCTGTGTATCTTGAGTTTCAGATCTGCCCTCCTGCTGTGGTTGGCCAACACTGAAGCATCAGCACCTGGAGCTCATTCCCAATCGTCACCATGCAGAGTAAAAGCCAGGATGAAGCGCCAGTCGGTGATATAGGTGGGCGCTGGTGCTAGTCCTTTCTGATGACTGAGAACAGGCATTTCTGCGGCGCTCAGTAGGGGATGTGCTGCCTGTTTATTTTGATCCCTTTTTTCCCCTGTTTTTTTCTCATTAGGAAGCCTAGAATTGTGTTTTGATTTACCCCAGGCTTAGTGTCATTTTCCTTTCTGAGCAGGGTGGGGTTTTGTTTATTTCTTTGGCCTTGGTTCCCCCCGAAGGTCAGTTGCTCCTGTTTTGTTTGGTTGTACCTTGTACAATTTATCGATCATTGATTCATCTTGATAAATAAAACATAATTCTATTAAATATTCATTGTAAATGACTATAACTAAATTGAGATACATTTTTAAAAATGTTGATTTACAAGGTGAAAATTCATTGAAAAAATCAAGAGGCTTTTTACTCTTTTAATCATCTTTTCTTTCTGTTGCCGTAGTGACACATTTTTGGAAAGGGGAGAAATTCTGAAAATATGTAAAAAAGTGTGACTGTACCTTTTAGTAGATGTGTGTATGTTGGACTTGGACAGAGCCGGCCCTGACCAATTTGGTGCCCTAAGCAAGATTTTAGCTGGTGCCCCTTGCATCGCAGCCAATTCCACCACCAATCATTGTGTTATGTTCTTATTTGTCTTATGGCTTCATTTTAGAAACAAAAAAAACCCACAAAATAAAAACAGTATTAAAGAAACAAGTGACATAAAACAAATTATAAATACAATATAAGGTATTGCACAAAATACGATATTAAAGAAACCAGTGCAGACATAAAAAGATTTATAAATATAATATAAATAAGAGTGGATCAAATTTGTCCATAAGCTCCACCTCTTTGAGAAAATTGCCATTGTCTGGTTTGTTTAATGTGTCTGTGGTAGTGGTCGACCGATATGGGTTTTTCAATGGCCGATGCCGATATTTAATGCCAATTTAATAATAACAAATGAGACACAAAGTTGCTGAACTTAAATGAACATTTATTTAACATTTATTTGTTAAATAATCGTTAACATTGCTAACATTTTTTGTTTATCGGCCTCGTGAGCGCAGGCATCGGCCGATGACGATTATCTCCAATACCAGATATCGGCCCGATTAATCGGTCGACCACTATACCTCCACCAGACCTCCAATACCTACCATGTTGCCGTGTGTGTGCCTGGCTATCCTCATGGGCCTTGAGCAAGTGGCTTGCATTTTTCCAATCCCTTAGTCCTTCTCTATTCAATTTGAAATCTCTGAGAAAACATTTTGCAGCAGAAGCAGTACAAACATCATCATTCTTTTTTGAGTACATTAGCCAGCTTCTTTTGATTTTTTTTCTCCATTGACTAAGACTCTATTGAAATAGTCATGCTGACACCTTCTCCCGTCTTTTTGTTTTGGAAACGTGAAACTGTTTTTGATTTGAATCATTTTAATTGACTATTACAAGCAGGGCTAACATTGGCTAATTAGACTAAGATGTCAATAAAAATGTATGCCTGAGTTTCTTGAGGCAGACAGTACAATGAGGTAAGTCTACTAAGAGAGGGGGGGTGATGCGCCGGGAACTGACTGCAGGCAACACAGAAAATAGGGCCTAGTAGTTATGTTTTTTGTAATATTTCAAAAAATATTAAAATAGTAAAAAAAATAAAAAAAAATAGTTTTAGTAACATTTTCTTAATACATTTTTTAATTAAGATTTTTTTTTTCTTCCCTCATTTGGGGCCCCTATGGATGGACGATGCCCTTAGCATTGTCACAGCTGGACTTGGACTAACACATGCTTAAAAAATACAAAGAATACAAAGATTGATACACCCCCCAACCTGTATATGCTGCATATACAGATGATAGCCAAGAATAGCTTTGCATGCCCTTCTGGGAATCTCGCATTATGCGGCATGCATTATTGCAGCTGTTAATTTATTTTTTGTGTGGCCTTAATGAGTACACAATATTCTACACTGCCTTTGTGGATCAGAAGGTATTTTTCTCTTAACATGTGCAGAATCAATTAATTTCCAAAATGCTGTTTTAGAGAAAAATAAATCATTACCTTAAGCTCATTGGATATCTCTAACATATGGAGGATCTGTTGAAGTGTTGCCATTTCATCAGCTGTGGATATTGATTACCTGCTATCTAGAGTGTCACTTTCTTCAAATGGTGGATGTTCCCTTTTTAACAAAGCCGTTCAAATCCTCTTAATACACAAAGGAACGAAGTGGCAATCAATGAGGGTAGGAATTTTAGCTATCTTCTTCTGAGGGCCAAGCCAGCTCTACTGTCTCTTCCTAATGATCCTTTTGGTGCCACTAACTATTCTTAGACTGGATTAGTCTAATGAGGCCACTATCTTGGATCCAGTCACCACAAAACACTGTGGACAGATTAAGCCGCAGATAAGGGCTTCTATTTGAGCCTGTGGCAGCCCCAAGGAAGCCCACTGTCATTCTTATGGGTGTGTATGCAACAGTCTTTTAAATACAAATAATCCTCCTGGGTGCCGGAGGTCACACCTACTGAGAGAAAATACACTCTTCTGGCCAAGTGATTCTTAAATTGTGGTCCAAGAGTCTCATAAGGGTCTTTTGTGATTACTGAACCAAGCCAAACTTGTGATGTAGAAAATGTCATGATGTGACAGTTAATTGGGTTGCATTGTTTGTCTAAAAGTTTCTGTGATACACCAGCAGATAAAACTTATCTATCTATAAAGGATAAAATGAAACCCTACACCCTAAACATTTTTATGAGTGTGGTCCCAAGTCCAAAATTGGTTTTCCCTTCCCTTATCTATGCCACCTGACATTTTTTTAACCACATCTGCAACTTGAAACATAAACCTTTTCTCAAAATGGGTCCAGACAAGACATCTATCCGAACACACACAACATCAAAACAACTCCAAAGTGGCTCAATGCCAACTATCTAGATAAACTATCCTCCAGAAGCTTTGTTCAGACAGGAGGCAAATCCACTTTAATTCATTTCTGTTATTTATTTCTGTGTGTAAACATAACATTATAAATATTACCATCACCGCCTCAACTCGGACCCTAAACACAGGAGCCCCCTCATCAGCACTTCAATACACAATAGAGTGGTGCAGGGATGACGTATTTTTGTAGGCCAACCCGGAAGTTAGCATCGCCCTGGTTCCCTCGACAAAAATCCAATGGGATTTTTTCCTTTGGATTATTGCAGAAAATAAACTCTGTGGCAAACAAAAGTTTATGATACTTACACGTTTTGTTCAGCAAGATAATCTTCACAAATGAACACCACTTTATGATTTTTGAAGCGTAAATGCAATAGCCAGAAGTAAAAAGCGTTTGTCTGTAAACGAACTACACCACAGTCGCATGACTTCAACGTCACCACCACTAAAAATACTATAAATTGATAAATCTACAAGTTGGAAAGTTTGAGTTAGAATAGTTTGGAAGAGTAGAAACACAACTAGAGGCTGTAAAGGAGGACTAGTGAGTCGATGAGTTACCGTGTTCGGCGCGATGCGTTTAATGTCCCCGACAACCTCTGTAGTCTCATTTAGCCACATGTTAGCAACCGCCTTTTTTAAGACACGTAAAAGCTTCAAAATCCACGAGTGGGGTATTTACTGACGTATTTTATGTCATAGAACAAAACGTGAAAACCTCTTAAGCTTGTGTTAACCACAGACCTTATTTCAGGCATCTAACCAAAAACCCATTCAAAAAACCCATTGACTTCGAGACCAGGGAACTGGGAGTGCAATAGGACTCATTCCTGCAGCACTCTATACCGTAGCTGTTCGACTGCACATTCACCTTCCCTTAATTTATTTGATCTTCTTTCAACGTATGTGTATATATAGTTACTTTTACTTGGACTTGTACAACAAGTATTTCATTGCCAGCAACGATTACTCCCTGCTGTATTGTTACTGTGCATTTGACTAATTGACTTCTCTGCTCTTATTATCTTATTGCTCTTATTGAGATGCTTCACCGGTGTTGCAGTTTGAATTGCATTTCAAACCTCCTACCGTACGAATGTGGTTTAAATCTTATCTCAGAAGGTCCGACTCCATGTGTCTTTTTGCTGTTCAGACTTTAGAAAAATTAAACTTGTATATAATATGGGATAAAATCAGATTTGAGCAGCCTGTGTGAACTGCATAAAAGCTACAGTCACTCTGTCATGAAACGTGCGATGAGAGAGAGAATCCAAATTGATAAACTCCCCTAAACTTCTCCTCTCCTTCTCAGTTTTGACTCAACCTCCTCCAGTCAGTCCAGCTCTGGGCCACAGTGGGCTCAAGTGTTTGCTGATATATGGACTTGTGGCTTCCCCTCTGCCTCTCACTGCCATGCTCCCCTCGCTTTCCATCCTGTATGTTATCAAATAAAGCAGAATATCAAACCATTTTTTTTTTGCTACTGACAGTCATATGGTAAATCTTGGCTTTTGATTGTATTACTGTTCATGTTGCTGCGTCTTGCTTGGCTACAGATTCGTCATAATGCTGGCCGTCCTTGAAAAAGAGGTCTTTAATTTCAGAGGGACTACCCGGTTGACTGAGGTTAAAATAAAACTTCAAAAATACATTGTCATTTTTTCATCAGCTGTAGATTTGATCATATTGGGGTTTTTTATGTTTCACTGTCTCAATTTAATATTCTGCTGGTTCACAATCAGGCAGTAGCCCATAATACACCAGCACACCTCAGGTGTTGAGCTGGTGTTGACTTGCATGTTAATGGGCTTTGGGAACGAACAACAAGGCTGCATGCGACGGTTCCAATATGATTATGAGACATCGAGTGTGAAAAGGGTTTTCTAGGTCAGGGCTAATTCAGCACACAACAGCCCAGATGGCAGTCGTCTTCAGTGAGATGGGGGGGGTATTAGAAATCCTTTTGACAGTACCCAGTGGTTTTATTGTGCAGCGTCAATGCTCTACTCAAGTAAAGGAAGTGGTCATATGATTCACTGAGGGAATGAGAGATGAATATTTCATAGCTAAAGAGAAAGGACGAAGGGAGGGTGAAATGGGATGTTTATGTGAGGGAGGAAGGGGAAGGGATGGGTGAAGTATGAAGTGAGGGGGCGGAGAGCATGGAGGGATTGAGCGAGAGAAATGGAAAGATCACTAAGGAGCTCTGCACTGTAATTTGTTAGCTCTTGAGACGTTTTTGCCCGAGTGTTAAAGGAAAAATCCACCCTAAAACAATGCACTTTCACTTCGTCATGAATGCAGCAGCATTCACACCAGTTTTCTGGGGGGTTGTCAAAAGGAATTCTGGGAAATGTAGGAAATCACTAACTCAAGTAGATGTTGACAAGGCAGGTTGAGGGAAAGTAGGACCACCAAAAAAGTAAATTACAGAACCTCATCACAAAATAACTAAAATAAGTATCTGAGATAAGGGACTCATAGAGCTTATGTCTGGCTTACCTAACAGGCCAATGGACACCCCAAAAATCAACCCCAAAAGCTTCCAAACATTTAAACATGTTGACTCTCACTCTGTAATGAGACATGTAGATATTTAATTTTCAGTTTATCCATGACGGCAACTTTCACTACTTGTTTTGCACTACTTTACAGACAGGCAGCCAGCTGGCAGAGACTGAACAAGGAAGTGCTAAAGCAATGGCCACGGTGGAATCCAAACTGTATGAGAAAGGCATGACGTTAGATCATTTTCATTGGCATCTATTTACCCACGTCTCATTACAGAGTGATCATTAAAATGATGAAGTGGAGCGTCCACTGGCCCATTAGGAACGTACTGGAGAGCTGTGCACCCTGGCAAGCAAGACATAAGTTGCTCTGTAGTGAAACAATTGATGAGATTTCGGTCAGAATCGATCGGTATGATGGGAAAATTGGATGCAGGACGAAAATGGACAGAGTTATGCTTGATGTAGAGGTTTGCCTGTTAAACATAAAAGGATTTATTAGGGTTTACAATGGAGTACTTGGAGCAGCAGTCACTGAGATGCTGCACTGCAACGTGACGTTCCCCTGGCTGCAGTCTGATGGGCGTGACTGAGTGCAGGGTGACGCCTCTGTGCTCCAACGTCCATTTGGCTCTTTGGTAAATTCCCACAATTGTTCTGCTGAGAGCTCCAAGTTTTTTTAGTTTTTTTTTAACAGACGAGGCCAGTGACCGTGCAGCTAAATATAGCTTTTCTCATGAAACTCAAGGGGAGCATAAAAAAGAGAAACATTTGCCAATCCTGCCTCTTAAATCCTGGAGGTTGATATCCAGTAGTAATATAAATTCAGCTGGGTGCGTCACACTGGGTCCACGTGGAAGACCTCTAGGTAATGTGAGTGTGACAGATGAGTCCCACATATTTCATTTGTACGGATTGTTTAAAAGTTCAGAATCCAGAATTATTATATTATTTAAACTAGGGAGAACTCACTGCCTCTGCCCTCTGAAGCATTTAGAAGCAGAGGTTCTAGTAGATCTAATTTATTTTATTTTGAAGTGATTGTACTCTTCAAAGGAAAAGCTGCTGCTGTTTCGTGTGTTTTATTAACTGAGATGTATTTATAAGCTCATTGTTTATTTTTCTAACCTGCACAAAGTTTTCTTTCCTCTTTTCTGTTTTTTTATTATTGTATTTCTTCGCTTCACTTCAGTTTGATCACCGTGCAACTAAGCTAAACTAATCAGTAAATAAAAGCACCAGTGTACTGCCAACAGCCCAGAGCTTTGCAGAATCTTGTGATTTCAACATTAAAATGAAACTACAAACACTTCAATTCAACATGTTGAAGTGTAGAAGATTGATTCTTCCAGCATGCATCTCCTTCTCCCGTCACATTCAGCGTGAGGTTTCAGTAAAGAAAGGTTTAATTATCTGTTATCTATATGTTAAAAATAAACTTTTTTAAATTATTTTTTTATTATGTGTGAGAGATGTATAAACGAGGGCAAGACTTCTGAAAGAATGTGTGTGTCTATGAGTGAATGAACCTAGTTGTTTTTTGTGCATGCAAGTGCGTGCATGTGTCTATTTGGATGTGCGTTGTTTCCATTTCTGGCATTAGCTCACCGGCAATTTAAGACATTTAAGGAGTGTCGAGTATATTTAATTGAATTGTTTGGATTGTTTCTTATTCACCAGGTGCACACATATTGACAATATAGTAACACAGTACATACATGGTACCGGTTCGCCAGGACTTCAAACAGTAGAAATAGAAAGTGCAACACATACATTAAACAGTACACTATGTATTGCACAAACTGCCTTTTGCAGCCCCTGTCCTTTCTTGCAGGCTGTGGATCAGCTAAAGAATGCAAAAACTGCAGACATAATCATTTAATTTGGGTTCATGCACGTGGACAGTTGACCTAACTACATTATGCTACTGTGATCAAATGTCATGTAGAAAGCAAGGCAGGCTCTCCCCCACATCTGATGTGAGTATCTCAGACCAGTTGGGCTGCAGCACTGGCAGGCCACAGTCACCACCCACTCAAGCCCACACACACACACACACACACTTGATGTCAAAGTCTGGGATGTGCAAATTCAGCGTACCATCCTGCTAACTCCGGTTCAAAAGCCTTGATCTATATTTGCATTTCAAACCTCAAGTCAAAACTGAGTGAAGATAAATTAATTTTATTTAATGATATAATCCATTTGCATTGCATGTTGGGAAATAAACACACAATTTGTACCAATAAGATTTGTTTTATCGTATTTAATTTATCTTTTCCATTTCTTGTTTTCATGACGTGGCGTTGTGGAGCTGTTTGAGACTGACTACGATGAAGCCGTACAAATAACTTGACTATTATAATTCATAAAATACCAAGTAACCAGAGAGACATTTTCTCCTGCTTCAGGCTCTTTTCTGATCCATTTTTGCTGCCCAGAATGCACTGAAAGAATCACCCTGTCATAGGCGCCCACAAATCCCCTACGGTGGCCAATGTGGGACAGTAGTCACAGTCATGTGTGACTATTTGACTCAATGAAAGAAAAAATGTTTTGTGAAATGCAAAAACTCCTGATCATGAGGGCAATTTTCAATTTCATTGGCATTTTATGAACTTTCAAGGGGATCTTTGCCTCAAGCACTGTTAATTTTGTTTTTTAACTCAAGTGACTGTATTACCTGATGCAACTGGATCCTACTAAAGACCATGCAGGATTATAATAAGCTATAGTTTATAGGCCATTGAAGAAACCTAGTGTGGCAGACTGGGGGGAGGAGGGGTGAGGCTGGATCCAGGAGAGAGTTGAGTCAGTGGACTGACACTGCCTGGATCCAGCACGGCTGCAGCCAATTAAACCTGATTGCAGCCGAGCCCTTTTAACCTGTGTGTGCATGTGGGTGAGGATGGTGAATGAATGAATCTGACAGGCGATAGAGAGGATCGGGTGTCGGACTATGCAGGAGAGAACCAGCAACCGACCGAGGTCTGGGGAGGGTGCAGCCGGGAGCAGCCTGCAAGAGCTGGTCAGTCGGGGATGGAGCTGGGACGCTCCTGGAAGCCTGGCAGACCGGCCGGCTTTGGTGCTCCGCGGCTGACCATCAGCTACACTACAGTTCACACTGAAAGCGTCAAATCGTCAAAATGGTATTTTTCAACACAAACAACCAAGTAAACTGAAACCGAATGATTGAAGAAACATTTAGCAAGCGTCCTTCAAGGTCATTACATTAAACATCCATCTTGACATTCAATTAATCTTCAAATTCCATTTCCCGAATGAATAGTGAAAAGAAAAGGATGTGATTATGTTAGTGTTGTATGACTGTGACGGCTATGAACACATGAGCACAGAGGATAGTGTATGTGTAACAGACTTGGTTAGGCTTCAAAGGACGACTCAATAAAGTTGTTCTCCCAGGTTTTATTCTCCTCTGTAGAAGACAATGTCAAACAATCAATTGGCTTCTTTTCCCTTTTTTTCTTCATACATCCTCTATAATGCAAACGGCACTGTCAGAGGCAGACGGGGGGAAGCTACGGAAACCCCGGAAGTACAAAAGGGAAGTACGATGTTCACGAAAGTAATTTTTACAGAAAACAATAAAAATAACACATAAAGATAAAATTCACAAATATAAATTGAAAATAAGAATTATTAAAAGGTGCATTTTTAACGCCGTTACATATGTCTCTGCAGAACCTATATGTACCAGAATAATGTTTTCAGTGTTTTAGTGAAAGGCCTTAGTGTTCAAGCAATGGGGCATATCAAGTATTTTGTCCCTGAGGGGGAAACAGATCAAGCTAACACTCTTATAAGTAACCCATGATTTCATGCTTTCTGTGAACTGGCCCATTGAGAGCTGCGTATTTGACTCCTACTCACTTCATCTTTGTTCAGAAAATGTGAATTCTATGTTTCTATGTAGGCGCTCAACCTTAGTAACTAACTCAAGGGACAGTTACACCAGATCACCCGAGTATTGGTAATGCCTACTCACTTCTGCTTTGTTTGGAACATGGGCTGATCTAAAACGAGTCCACATGCCGTGCAATCTGTTGGCTAGATGACATTTGTTCTTATTCCAATGAAGAAGACACAGAAGGCAGAATGTGGCACTCTTTCAATCCCAAACTTTGTTGAACCATTGACTAACTAAAACGTGAATACATCTACACCATTGATACTCATTACTCCCATTCATGTCTCTCGTATATAAAACATTAATAAAGCTTTTGATTTTCATTCCAGCAGAAAAATGCCGGAGTGAGCTAGTAATGCAATGACGGGAGGATGTGCTATCTAAATTGGGTTAAAAACAACATTCCTCACCTCACATCTGACCTTTCTCCTCATTATCCGTGTCTGCGGTTTTGGCCTGGAATTCAATTAGATGTTTCTCCAAATTTCTTCTCAGTTTGTTGCTTGATCTCACTAACCAGACGAAAGCACGGCGAGCTTTAATGCATATGATGAGCAGTTTACGGGAAAGGGGGTTGCAGTGGTTCTCAATCCAGTCCTCAAGTACCAGCTCTACTCATGCACGCCTAAACCAATAATTAAACCATGAAGCCTCTAATTGGTAACCCTAACCTGCAGGACAGGTTCTTGAGGACTGGATTGGGAACCACTAGCCTAGAAGTTGGAGAAGTCAATAATGACTAACAACGAGCCCTGTTAAGGTCATACAGTTTAAGAGAAGTTCAAAGAACAGGCCCCGACAGCCCTGGAGGCCAACAGTAGATGACTGGACTGGGCAGCTTCCAGGGGCGAAGCAGAGCATTGCTGAAAAGGAGAATTCATATTCACTCAAACATTCCCCGGATGAATAAAGGTTAAAGCTACGATATGATCCTTTGTGTTCCTGCCTACATCCCCCCTTTGCTTGAAATTTACTTTTCAATGATGTTGGGGAGCTTCGGTAAATGTACAGCAGACAACAAGACCTCTTGAAAAACACAGTGAACATCAGCGTTGCTTTCTTTGAATTGCTGAGTGGCTTCACCGTCAGCTTCAAAGCCTGTGATGGCTTTACGGATGCCAGTTATCTCAGCCTCAGGCTAAAGGCAGACAGCTCATTAAGATGGGCGGGGCCACCTGAGGCAGAGGAGGGCAAGAATAACAATACACTTCCTGCCTCAAGGCGAAAAGTTGCATCTTATAGCTTTTAATCTGCACTCTACCATTTTTATGTGCCTTATCAGTCTAGTTCATGAAGTGGGGCTGCGACAGAGAAGACTGGCCCCTCCCCCTTTCATGACATTTCATGACATGTTTTATTGAGCAACAGTTGACAGATATATGAAGAAGTTACATTTACACTTGTTTTACATGTTAACACCAGGGACCGCTTTCCTTTTCCAAAACAGTAATGAGACTATAAGATAAAAGTTGTTGTTGTTGATCTAGTCCTGTTAACACTAACGGGTTCTGGCCTCTATACGAGCATCAAGAACTTCCAACAGTCCAGAAGATCTTGGCATCTGGACAAGATCTGGACATGAAGTGAAGCTGTGGCGCCGAGATCTTGGCATCTGGACAAGATCTGGACATGAAGTGAAGCTGTGGCGCCGTGTGCCCTGGAGCCTATGTAGGATGTCAAATTGTACGAGACAGTGTCTGGTGTTATTGGAGCACATGTGCATATATTCCAGACTGCCATACAATAGTTCCTTAGATATCTGAATTCCTCCTCCCATTTCATTCTTATGTGTTTTGAAGAAGATGAGCTGATGGATTTTAAAGAGTCATATACATATGAGATTAAGTTTGATGGCATTTTAAGACATCCCTCCAACATGGAGCGCTTAGCAGTCTCACATTCCGGTAGATATTTCTGTGTATAATCTCTAAAAAAGTTGTTTCCCGGGAGATTGAATTTTCCCTGTATTTTCATGACATTTTCTTCATTTAACATTTTAGGTAGTTTGCTAGCGCTCGCAAACTTTCACTTCAATCACATTTCAAACCACCTACGTGTTTTAGATTTCAAGGGTTTTTTGCTGTTCCGATCATATCAGATATGTGACAGCTGCCTGTTTGAACAAATCCTGTGTAGAGCATGTTGCTGTGAAAAAGGTCACCCATGCTTAGTCATCTTTCTTGGATAAAGGTTAAACGAAACAAATAGAAACACATCAATCATTGATATGATCAATCAGTCAATCAGTCAATCAGTGCAGGATTACGGTTTGCTTCTCAAAGGCGCTGGCTGCTGCCTGAGGGCAATTACTGATCATATCATTGACAAGTAGAGTTGAAATAAGCGGCTTCCCACATAACCGCAAACAGGATGACTTGTTTCCTGTGCTGCACGAGGTCTCCACACGAGGCCCGGCATTCCAAGATTTTCCACTGTCATCTCCAGTTTCCTGCAGGGCAGAGCCAGGTGAAGACGAGTCCCACTCAACACACTGGAACCACCTTCTCTCCTGCCTTGGGGGCTAACCTGCTTACCTTTCTAACCTAGTGCAACTGAACACAGAAAATTACTACCACAAAGTGCACGTTAGAACGATAAAGCATGAATGGTTTATCTACTTGTAGGTTTTATTTCAATGTCAAGCTGAGTAGAAAAAAAAGGAAAACTCATTTATATTTAAAGTAACAATTCATGACATTTTAATAGAAATAAATGTCAACCTCTAGCCAGTTCATGAAAGCTTTAACACCTGATGTTAAGGACCAGAGGGACAAATACTTTACTTTATGTTAAATTAGGTAATGAAACTGGTTTGAAACTAATGCTTGAAATCTCGACTAGATGATGGTAATCTGCTGAAGAATAAATCCCTTTTTTCATTCTATGCTCAGTCAGTTCTTAGAAGTAGTGCAGACAGTGAAACTGGAAGTCATGGGCTTTAAAAGAAACATCATCAAAATGCAGTGACTGTCAATCATGTCAGACATGCAAGCACCTATACCCACAAATAGCTTCAGATTTCATACAATAGAATCATGACTACGACCAATGGTTGCTTAACAATCAGTCATGCACATAACCAGTAGAGACCAAACAACATGTAATGTGTACAAACCTGAACAGGTAAAAGACCAAAAGGTTGAGACTTGCTGGTGTTTTGGATCAGAGTCCTGCAGCATGACCCAGCTGCACTTCAGTTCACTAACAAATGGCCCGGCATTGTTGCAGAACTCCTGAGGATCATCAAGGTCCTTTATGACCAACTTTAGACATGCATTCATCTTTTTCTTGAATGCCATTTTCCTCAGTGCCTTTCTCATGAACACTGACTGACTGAGGCCGCGGTGAAAAGCCTGCAGGTCCCTGGATGTTGGTCCAGGGTTTTTTCCTGAATGATAGATAGATGATGACAGATAGTCTTAGAGAAGACTGGCTGAGGTGTTGGCAACCTTTCACCACAGACGTTAAGCATGATATGCCTCTACAACCTGTGTGCTGACAACTTCACTCTCATGGCAAAAGTCAAAGTTTATTTTGACTAAAATCAGGCTGAATTACTGAACCAAGTATGACGGGATTAGGTTTTCACACCTGAATCAAACACTGGATGTTTGATTACCTTGCACATTGCCAATTTTCTCTGACTCCCTCTATGAAAGGCTACAACCCACAAATAGAGCTGACCAAATTCAGTGTGAACTGTGTGTTTAGTAAGATCGTATCGATGAACAAAGGCTTCATCATGTTTAAACGGACTGTAGTTGGTGAGTGATGCTCAGCAGAAAGAGCCTACAGAGCTTATAACAGCCTGTTCATATACTGTATGTTGCTTTGTGTAAGACGTTAGCATATCTAAGTTATTCTGCCA
This sequence comes from Hoplostethus atlanticus, assembly GCA_034670405.1. Taxonomy (NCBI): domain Eukaryota; kingdom Metazoa; phylum Chordata; class Actinopteri; order Trachichthyiformes; family Trachichthyidae; genus Hoplostethus; species Hoplostethus atlanticus. The sequence continues at coordinate 997,536 of JAXDDX010000107.1, forward strand.
GATGCTCTATCATCACCGTATTCATTACATATTTATTGTGCCACATCTGAGAAAGAACAGGTGTCTTTCATGTCATAATACTAAAAGAGAGAGATAGCTTTTGTTTGCATTTTTTGTCAGCTGGCTTTTAGTCACAGTATTATCAAGTTTCCCCTTTGAAATCAGTCAAAGGCTAGACTGAATAGGGAAGCGGTGCTTTCTACAAGTCTAGATAATATGGCAACACCCATCCAACTCCTTTTGTCAATACAGTTTTAAATGAAGCATCTCAAGGGAGACATTTGGTTTTGGCAGAACTATTTAATGACTCCTAGAACTTTGTCAAGTATACAAGTAGGCTTTTCTTCAATTCAATGTTAGTCCTTCAAGGTTTTCCAACTCTGTAATTACAGTATAGGCTGTCACTGTCAGCTGACCTATCCAGCTAAAGATGCCTTGGGTAGATGCAGATGCAGTTGAGTGTATGATGTATGATGCAGAAGCACGGGGTGAACACAAGATAAACAAGAACAAAGCACATCGCTGCTTCTGTGCGCTTCATTTATCCAGCACCGATTAAAATAACTGCTCGTCAGAAGGCCTGGTTGAACCTACGAAAGCCTTCCTGCGGGGGCAATCACTGACCAATGTTCGCTTCAGAGCGGAAACGCTACTGCATGGAAACGGGATCCTCTCCAGAAATATAAAAGAAACAACGACTGCAGCTCGGTGATTCATCTCCGACTAGAACTGAACGGGCCTGAAAGCAGCATTCAGGAGCCACTGAGTCACACAGCGGAGGGGCTGACCTCAGATCAGATGACGGGGGCTGGAGTCGTCGTGCACCCTCGCTCTGCACCGAGGTGACACCGAGCAAGAGCTCTCAAGGCCCCCTTGTCTGACTGACTCATCCCCACCCCCCCTCACCCTCCACCATCACCCAGGTCCCTCCGACGCAGGTGATGCATCTCTCTCTATCGTTGTCTGTCTTTGTTTCTTTCTGTTGCTCTCTCTCTTCCTTCTCTCTCTCTTCCTTCTCTCTGTCTTCCTTCTCTCTCTCTTCCTTCTCTCTGTCTTCCTTCTCTCTGTCTTCCTTCTCTCTGTCGTCCTTCTCTCTCTCTTCCTTCTCTCTGTCTTCCTTCTCTCTCTCTTCCTTCTCTCTCTCTTCCTTCTCTCTGTCTTCCTTCTCTCTGTCTTCCTTCTCTCTCTCTTCCTTCTCTCTCTCTCTTCCTTCTCTCTGTCTTCCTTCTCTCTGTCGTCCTTCTCTCTCTCTTCCTTCTCTCTGTTGTCCTCTATCTTCCTTCTCTCTCTCTTCCTTCTCTCTCTCTTCCTTCTCTCTGGCTTCCTTCTCTCTGGCTTCATTTGTACAACCTTGAGACATGTGAGCATCATAACTGGGTCAGAACAACCGAGGTAGTACTGCAATTATGAGAGAGCTGGTTGAGATGCCAGGCTCACTCCCATGTTAAACGGGTTACTGTGGCATACAAGCACAGACACATTCAGACTGGCAGCGTGTTAGCGGTACGTTTTGATGCAGTTCCTGTTCCTGTTGGATCATCATTTCTTTCCCCTGTATTAGAAGTGACCTCCAGCTCAGTCGGCAGCCACGTCTTTTTCGTACTCTTTTGCTGAAGGACCGTTCTGCATGTGGGAGGGGCGTTATACGTGGACAGTAATGTTCTATTAACCTGATTATTGATACTTAATCGGAGGGTATCAAAAACCTGAATCAGACCTTAACTAGTAGTTACCGAGCATGTAAACGTAGCTTCTTTCTTTCTTCCTCTGTCTGTCTGTCTCTTCTTCTGGCTCTGACTCCCTCTCTGTCTGTCCTCTCTATCTCCCCCCCCCCTCCCCCCCCAACCTTCTATCTCTACCTGTCCCCCCACCCCCCACCCCGCCACCCCCTCCAAAGCTTCTGAGGGGGGCCTTCTCGATTTCACCCTCCTGCCCAGAAAAATCAATATTGGGAGGCGGCCTGAAAGACCTTTCACAGGAGTATTACAGCACAGCCCGGTGCTCCGATAAGCCTCCTGTTACGTCCTCTCGGGACGGGGCTGGCCAGGCCCGCGCTCCCCACCTGGGGGGGAAGGCATTCTCTTCTGGCCGCAGGGAAGAGCGCCATAAAGGGCAAGACGTGGATCACAAGTCTATTGGTGTGGGCTATTAGTAACCTTAGAGCCCCTGACCTGTGACTAGGGTCCTGTGCTGATTCCCACACACGCACTCATGGACGGAGTGGGCGGAGCCACGTACAAAAAAGACAGTTTATGACGATAAAGAGCTTTGTCATGCTTTCAGGAGAGTGGATAATGCCTTTTTTTTTGTTGTTGTTAATGTATGCGCTGTCCTGTGGAGAGTGGGGAGCGCAGCGTTCAGAAAGCTCACACACACCTCAACACCCACGCAAAAAACACACCCACATACCTTTCTTGCCGGTGTGATTTATGAGAGTGAGAGTGTGAGAAAAAATGTGTGTGCAGAGTTCAATAGTTATGACAGTGTGACACATGCTGGTACATGCAGCTGTGGTGGCGGTGACACCTGGACAACAGTTAAAGCATCTAGGAGACCTGAAATAAGCATTTTATTATTATTATTATTATGCATTTCAAAATAGGATGGTAGGTACTTTATTGATCCCCGGGGGGAAATGTCTTTGTTGTCTTTGTTCTATGATGCATTCAGTTTAAGGGAAGGGATTATATATATATATATATGATGTTGTGAAGAAATTGTATACGACTATTCTGCCTTAAAGTTAATGCTTCATTGGCCTGGCTCCTTTTTTCACTTCGCACTTTTCTATAATATTTGAGAATATTCTAGCCTTGCACTACCTGTAATTGGTTGCTTGAAACTACTATTACTACTTCTGTTACTACTACTACTACTGTTGCAGCTAAATGTCTAAAATGTAAAGGAGACTGACCTGATGTTGGTTTAACATCTCAAATAAAATGCTGACAGAGATGAGGAGCACACCAGGAAAAGCAACAACGTCAGGAACTGTATTGTGAATAGAGGGACTCTCAAGCACGCCACCGGGCCTCAGCACCATCACACCACTCGAGTCATCTCCACTCGGTCGGTTGTGTTTTCCACCTTCCAGCCGGATCAGAGGATGTCTCGGTAGTCTGCGTGCCAGCTGCAAGAGAGACTAATCACTAGCTAACCATGTCCAGCCGACGCTCAATCCCTCAAGCACCAGTTCAGTCCTCACACAGACCACTTCAAAGCAGAACAACAAAACAGACAATTTAGAGATGAATGGTGCTGTGGGCCATTCATTTAAAATTAATGTGACTGTTCTTAGCACCTAATCCCTGAAAGAATGTCACTGTCAAACCTGTTTCTAAACAGAGAGGTGGGTAAAATTTACAGGACAGTACTAAGACTTTTGACAGCTGGTTGCTAGGTAGACTCCTTTTCTCTTGCTTATTCTTTAGAAATACCCTGCTAGCTATATTTGCTAGAGAAACACCGCAAAGCATCATTTATCCCCCCAGATATCCAAGTCGCTTTCACACATATAACTGATAACTAATCCAACCAAGAGCCAACACACTGTTGGCGAAGTTCAGCTGGCTTACAGTCACTAAAACAAACAGTCTGATTGACAAATGCTCTTCCTTCAATGGTTTGTGCAGCTGGGAGCTGTCTGCGGGACAGGGTGGAAAAGTGGAAGCTCCTGGCTCGGAGGTGGGAACCAGGGAGGTTGGTGTCAGGAGAGAGGCCATGTTTACGAAACAGAAGGAGAACAACTCCCTTCTCGGGGTGATCTCTCTCTGGGAGCTCATTTCCTGCACAGAAGTGACAATCAATCTCGACAGTCTATTGATATAACCTACTCTATGCTGTGTTTATGCTCATTCTGATCCTGAGGTTGCCGCTGCCCTGGTTTTACTATGATGACTGCTCCGGGGTGAAGTTGGCCCTCAGTGTTTTCTGCAGACATGCTTCTTTTTTTCCTGTTTCCTTGCCTGAAACTGCAACCTGGCCCTGAATCAGCCTCTGTAGTCAGCTTCATCTCACAGCTTGTGTCTAGGTGAAAGATGCAGTAGGCTACAGCTTTTAGATAGTCAAAGGAATACAACTGAACTGCCGCACTGTATACAAGAGCTGTGATCACTGAGAGGAATCATTCATGGTCATGAAAGAGTTGAGCTTCATAATGGGATAAATATGGCCAGGAAGAAGCTGAAAGAGTTTCTATGATGAAGTTACTGTTATTCTTGCAGCGCTGAAGGTTTTGAGGCAGGAGATCTGCTCGCTTTCGAGGGATGACTGGCAAAACCTGACATTGAAATATTTTTGAGCAGCTTCTTCCGAAGGCATCTTGAGGCCATTATGATTTAAGATGAACTCTGACAGTCTGAGAACATTCGTGTCTACCTAAAAAAGTCTGCTCTGTTTCTGTGAAGATCCTGCCTTTACTCTGAAGTGGTTTTGCCAAGAACCTGAGTAAAAGATTCAACGTACTCACAGCTCAAGCTTGTGCAAAGGTCATAATTCATCTAATCTTGTAACTCCCAAAAGCCCTGACAGTAACAAATGATGACGATGTCCATGGGCATGTTAATAGGTTAGAGAGATGCAGTTTAAAAAGTTTACAAAAAAAGTATGTATGTATGTAAAAATGTATCTACAATAGCGCGAAAAAGAACAAACAAATAATTTTGAAATAATCATTCTCGAGCTCAGAACATATTGAGTCTGCGATGGTACATACTGGTACAAGAAAATTGAACCGCCCACCCATCAAAGTTCATTAAACTGGTCAGACAGCAGCTCTTCCAGTGTCCGGCTCGCCTCCTTTCCCACTGCCCACTCACAAGCCGAGCTCTCTCCGGCTGCACCGAGACCAATGACTTCAATGGCTTCTGTAAACCATCACAGCACCGTGACAGTGAAGCTACAGAGACGCTGTCAGAGACCACCATGTCAGCATCGCTTACATGCTATTCTCCGTAGGCAGTCGATTACGTTATACCTTCACACACAAAGACATCTCACCTTCAAACCCACTGTTTTAGGAAGTTGTTCATTCAGGTTTTCAAGTTTCAGGATTTTACCCGTATACTGAACACTCAAGTTTGACTGCAGATACTGTGTCTGCAGTATTTGGTGAGGCGCGAAGCTGCAGTTTTCAGGGTGATTTGTTGAACTGATACTTAGCCGACTTGTTTTCATATTGGTCTAACCAATCTTTTAACTTTTTCAAGCTAAATTACAATTAATCTGTAATACAAAGGTAGTATGCTAATTATTTTCTTAACAATTAACCTCACACACACACACACTAACTACAAAAACACTATAATAGTGCTTCTCTCACCAGATCAAATAGACAAGTAGAATCAATAAATTAAACTGTTAAAAATTAAACATTTTCAAATATTATTAAATGAATGATCAAATATTAAATTAAATTAAATTAAATAGCATATGCTACATTATTAGCCCTGCCCTCCATTGGCCTATCAGGAAATTGGCCAGAAGTTATGAAGACCGAATAGCTCAATCTAAGAAAAAACTTGAAAACACAAAAAAAAGTTAGAATCATTTTGAGGTACTGGTAAAGAATCATTTTGAGGTACTGGTAAAGAATCATTTTGAGGTACTGAGAGAGACTAAGAGAGATGCCTGAATGAAGCTCTTTTGAGAATAGCTTGAATAGCAGAACATCAGTTTGCGTGTCAAAATGTTGTCATCTCTGGTCACAAACTGGTTTCTTTCTTCAACGGAACAAAACTACAGTTTGAAACATGTAGATGTCTCTCCTGGAGGTATGTAGGCATCCACCCACCCACCACTTAGACATCGTCATCGCCCACCTCGTCAGAAACGTAGGTACTTAGCCAGAAGCAAACATTTACAAGTGCATCGCTAAGAGTGAGCGTGCCCCAGGCTTGAGTCCCTGCTGAAACAGGCCCACTGTGTTCCATTTAATTTGTTAGATTAGATATTAAACACTACCTGGAATGTTGCACAACTTTGATACCAGACAAAGCCAAGCTGGGAAAGGAAAGCAATACTTTAGCCAGTAATGTACAGACCTGGTAAGTTGGCAGTCTAAGCGTCTGGGTTTTGCTTTGAATAAACACATAGTGGAAAACTATTGTCACGTTTCTCCAGGAATTACACGCCTTTTTTCCTTTTACAAATGTAGTTTCTCTTCCTTACATGGAGGATCATCAAGCATCTCTTCTGTAACACTTCCTGCCTTAAAAGAACAACATTCTCTTGCTAATAAATATTACGGGAGATCTATCGAATTCAACTCTTTATGAATCTTTTTCTAGAAAACATTATTACTAGAATGTTGTTGTAGTTTTTAATGGTCTAAATGTGAGTTAGTCAAAGCAGCATATTCTCTTCATATGTTAGATAGATAGATAGATAGATAGATACTTTATTGATCCCAGTAGGGAAATTGTTCAGCCAATTCCAACTGTTTGGATGAAGACAAAAACATACACGGACATCTGATGAAAATGTCTTAATGGACCAAACATCAATAAACAACATTTGGATACGTGTACTTTATTCATATCTCATATATGTTTGTTTACATTTATACAAAAATACAGAATACAGTAGTGTCACCCAGAATATCAACCGGGCAATAATTACATTTTCTTTTTGGCACCCAGACTTATTTCCTGCCTAGAGCCATTCGATTCTCCCATTGAAATGGGGTGGATTTGATTGGACGAGCCCGAAAGCACTGTTCACTCTCAGACCATCTACCGTCAGACACCATGTGAGAACCCATATGGGAACAGTACTTCAGGGCAACTGTTGTCTTTACTAATGCATGAAATGCTTGGTTGCTGGCTTCCATGCATCAATATAGACTGTGTCCGTAGGCTCTAGAACAGACAGGAAAATGGGAGACCATGTTTTCATTCACAGCTTAGACCTGTCGCAGCTCATGATATTCATAGACTATGTATAAAAAAACAACTTTTGATATTTACCTTGTTTGTGGCTAGACTAGCCTGTTTCTTTCTGTCAGAATACTGGGCACTGAATATAATAGCTTCATGTAGAGAAGAAAAACCTAATGTTGATTGAAGAGAAAGTCTCAGGTCTAAACTGCCGTAGATAAAATGTTCCAATGTTGTTCAAAATGCATTTTTGAATGAATAAAATTCTCTTGCAGTTTTAACACAACAAACAATACTTTACCACACCAAGAACTTCAGCTATTCGTGCTGAAATGTACTGTTGCTCTGAACTATATGAACACCAATGTGGTATACTTTTTTTTTTCAAACACACTCAATTTTGCACAATAAATATACTCTCCTAATAGAAAATTCCCAACAGCATAGTCCCAAATACACATGAAACAAGCAGATTTACCAGTTGAACTGTTTCCTAAAGTTCACAGAGGCTAGAGCGTGACACGCAGACAGAAGTTCCAGCCACTGCAATTCATTCTGTCGCATGTCTTTTGACGTACTGTAGCGCTGCTTTTCCAGAAACCTCTCTTCCGAATCGGACCTGGGCACAGTGTCGACAGTTATGATGAGGGGGGAGGGTGGACAGGTCAAGCCAACTACATTGTCATGGATTTGAGTTGATTTTCACAGCAAAAGAGGTTTGGTCCATCGCTCCACAAGAGGAATCGTGTTGGGTTATTGTGATGAGATTTTTTCTAATCTGGCCCGCAATGATCTCTACTTTCTCCTACCACAAAGAAACATTGACATACTTTGACAGTTACACATGGAACCAATCACACCATTCAAACAAGGCACAAAACCAAGAATGGACATGGTACAATGTAAGACCACAAACATTATAGAAATAATTGAACTAGATACAGAAATAGATGTTTGCGTCCTCCCACTTCCCCCTACTTTCTCGACGATGATTAAATAAAGGATTTGTGGCAGGACGAGACAGGAAGATCTCAATGTGTCCTGTGGAAGCGTCCTTGAGCCAGAACACCTGCCTGCTCGTTGACTGGGAGTTGATCTGGATAAGAGCATCAGCTTTAATACCTAAAATGTATTAAGTATTTAACACCTTGTGTTCAGGCAAGGCTCTGAAGGCATCAGCCCCTGTTCAGATGTGTTCAAAACGGCAGCCTTCCCCTTCACTGATTGCAGGTCTGATAGGGATCTGTAATCATAGTGACAGGGAGCGCATACTATCAGCTCTTCAAACAGCTTTCTAATACCTGAAAGGGCCTGAGGACTTCTGCAATTTCTGCATACCATGGAAAGATACATTCTGACTGAGCAGTGCAAGTGATTCCTTGCCTTTGACATGGATCTCAGCGTTTTTTGAAACAACTCTTTAATGACCTCTAAAACTCACCACATTTGATGAAAAACGTGTTGAACTACATATCACTTTTTGAAAAGTTACACCATTGTGCGACAGTTCAATGTGTGAAGAAGATGGTGCACTACGGCGCAATGGAGCAACTTTAAGGCAAAATTGACATTTAGGTTTGCATGGCATTTCCATGTGGTGAGCTTTGTGGATTGTGGAGATTTCTAAGGTGCATCTTCTGGAACCTAAATGCTAAAAATGGTGGTATTGTCCTTTAACATTTGGATAGCGTAACACTACCTGGAATGTTGCACAACTTTGATACCAGACAAAGCCAAGCCGGGAAAGGAAAGCAGTACTTTAGCCAGTAATGTACAGACCTGGTAAGTTGGCAGTCTAAGCGTCTGGGTTTTGCTTTGAATAAACACATAGTGGAACACTCGAGAGTCGATCGTTTGGCGCAAGTGTCCCATAGCACTTGTAGATTAATTCTTCTTTGTACTTTCAACTCTCCCTTTTAAAACTATTGTCACATCTCTCCAGGAATTACACGCCTTTTTTCCTTTTACAAATGTAGTTTCTCTTCCTTACATGGAGGATCATCAAGCATCTCTTCTGTAACACTTCCTGCCTTAAAAGAACAACATTCTCTTGCTAATAAATATTACGGGAGATCTATCGAATTCAACTCTTTATGAATCTTTTTCTCAAAAACATTCCTGGGTACATAGAATTCATCCCTGATTTTTATAGTAGAATGTTGTTGTAGTTTTTAATGGTCTAAATGTGAGTTAGTCAAAGCAGCATATTTTGTATATGTGTTCTCTCCATGTAATCTCACACAACCACATTACCCAAGTGATACACCAATAATTACATCATCATATAAGGAAATGTCACTTTGGGGCTTTGAGATATCCCAAGTGTTTAAATGTGTGGTTATAGAGAACTTAAAACAACTAATTGATGTATACATTGTCCTTTAAATGTGCCTCTGTGGACACATCTGTGCTAGTGAAGACGCTCTTAAATGATCACTTTGTTAGCTGTATCAACAGCAGCAGCGCAACGCTGCCGCCAATAAATAAACACATCATACACCCCCATGGGTACATAGCTAAAACAAGACAATGTGAGCAAATCTTGGAACTACAATGTTTTAACATTATGTTCTATGAGAAACCCAGAACAAAAGGAAATATGCAGAACTGTTGAGAGTACAGATAACATGAGGGTGACCAGAGGTAGTAATTCTTGCCTCAGTTCATACAAGAGATCAGTCTCTCTACTTTGCCGATGGGCCCAGAATGCAGGCAGACGGTAGCAAAGTGCTGATGAGAAGCGCTCTGGACGTTTTCCCCAAGAGTTCGTTATACGGCGGGATCTGACGGATGATTGGTGAAAACCAGAGAATCCAGGAGGCAGGGTAAGGGTTTACATTGACACAATCCTTTCTGATAAATGTGATGGTCTTTTCGAGAGCATGGGGTTAGTGTAGTCTTACAAGAAAGGCAAGCTTATCCAGATGGTAGCAGGCGTAACCAGAAAAAACCTCGGTAATAACAAAGCCATTGTCAATCTGGAGAGCAGTCAGTGGACAGGAAGCAAAAACAGGCCAGTCACCTCTCACCATGGAATTCAGCTTTATGGTTGTTTGATCGCCTTTGGACATCAACAGGAGGCCTAGGAAAGAAAGTGCGGGGAAAGGTTTTAGTCCTGAGTGTCAACAAAACATTTAAAACATTTGTGCGATTGAGTCTGTTTTCCCTCCCATTGAATATGATATGAAGAATCTCACCAATGATGCCGAAGAACATTGAAGGGTGGAAGGATTATACTATTTCAATGACGTTCAACTTGTTTCTGTAATGGGATAAAGACACAGAAAAAAATAACACACTGGTCTTTAACTATAAATGAAAGTGTCAACTGAAGAACCATGCCGTGGTCTGGAGACTTTTAGGGAGGTTGACACTGAGCCGCGCAATTAACAGGTCACCATTCATTTCCTATAGAGGTGAGTGACCAGGGAAACTCGGCTGATGTATGGACAGTCAACAAGCGTGTCGGCCAAGAAAAGTTGGCAATGGCTGAACTTTTCACGGTCATCAGCCGTCACCACAAGAATATATTGAAATGTATAAATACATAACTTATTTTTCTTGGTCAAAACTTTGTAGCCGCACGAGACCACGACTTGGATGCAGTTGTAGCCTCTTGCACCGTCCAAAATCAGTCAGAATAGTGTGTGTCAACAGGAAGTGACACAAGGGGAATAGGGTGTCAGGTTTTGCACCATTATATATGCAAACAGGAGAGAAAAAGACAACTTACTTTTCTGATATTTCAGCATCTAGTGGAGGTGCAGTCCCTTCTGTTCCTGAGAAGAGTCCTCCTTCTCCAGGATTCTGTTGATCTTCCTGGTTCCTTCTTGATCTGACCTGTGTTGGGAGAAAGTTAGACTTGATATCACATCACATTTATCCATGATAGTAGGTTAGTTGACACGAGCCAAAACACCATCCATCCCTCCAGCTCCAGTATTATTGGTTTGAGTTTGCCTGGTTGTTGTCTTGTTGTTCGCTAGCCTTGCTAGCTAGCACCAAAAGAAACATCAATATAGTAATGTTATGTATAAGGTACTGTGATCCTACCACACAATGAATTGTGTGGATTCATGCTTTACTTTATGCACTTTATTATGTGCAGTATTTGTCTTTTTTGTATTGCATGGGAAAGATCATATGTAACGATGTCTGATTTTAGCTTAGTAACTGAGCTACTTTAGAGGCGTCCTGGTGGCTCAGTGGTGCATGTCATCCCTCCTCCCTCACCTGATCTCTCCTGTCTCTGTCTACTATCAAATAAAAGGCAAAATGCCAAAAAGAAAATTTTAAATGAGCTACTTTTTACATTTACTTAAGTCGATTTTACACCAGTAATTTCTCTTCTACTTTCTTCTAAGTACAAGTTAAGCTCTTTTAAATACTCTCTACTTAACGAGGATCATTTACGACTCTGTCCACCTCTGCAAAGCCACACACAGAAAATGGACCATTATCAAAGTTACAGCAGGAAGTCACAGATTAGCGCCAGGGGTCAAAGTGCAGCTCACCTTCCACACCAGCAGGAATACGATGGCTGCGACTGGAATGAACAGTAACGACAGCAGGCTTCGCTCCACCACCTCAGGCAGGAACCTCAGAGGCTGAATCCCTGGGACGAGACACAAACAACGCTGTCACAAAATGATCATTCATTGTTACGTCTGTTTTCTGGGTGCTGTGGTTCTGACCCAGACAGTGACAACAGTTGGTGATCTAGGAATTTAAGGTTATTCTATTGTTAACATGTTCTCCTATATTATGGTACCAACTGATAAAGAACAGGAGAGCCAAAGAATCTATTAAAATCATAAGCAGACTTCAGCTGTTGATTATACACACGTGGGTCAATTTAAACCAATTACTTTTAGACATACAGGATATTGACAGCCCAGCTGATAATGTGCAATGTGCATATAATCCATCAATGCTGGCAACCACGAGAGGAGGCCTGGCACCCATAAAAATGAGGTGATATGTTACATCCATTGCTTTCAATTCACTTACACATCTGGTGTGTTACCATGACAACACACCACAATAACACTTATTTTATAATGGCCTAGTGTGTTAACATATGTATTTATGTATGGGAAAGTAAATACAAAATAATGCGTCTACTACCTAAAACTCAGTTTCAGGACATTTCATTAAGTACTCATGCAGTATTGATGTAATAATACTTTTCTATAGGCTAATACACTGGAATAAGGCCACTGTAAAATAAAGTGGTACATAAATGACATCTTCTCAGATAGATATCGTCAGTGAAAGGGAAACAGACTTTATGGTTTTATGGATAGAAAGACCTCTATAGTTAAAAAAAGAAGAATTTTCTATCTTTTAAAGTAACAGTAGAAAATAAGGATCCATCACACATAAGTGACCAATTATGACTGTTTCTTGATGCCTTCACAGACGAGCATGCTTTCATAAACCATGTGCATTGTGGAGAAAATGCACAGTTGCATAATCTAAAGCACTTGAGGAAGGTCTCTGCAGAGTCTCATCAAGGCATTGTCAAGAAATGCTTTTTGAGCCAAACATGATAAGACATGAGTGTCATGAGTTAGTTCTAATGGAGAATTTGCCCTGCAGAGCATTATAAATCAAGTGACAGTAGCTTCAGGGAAATGCTGTAGAATGTGGAAAAATACTGTTGCGGGCAAAACCCTTTGACATGCTAGCTGGGCTGGTTTTACCACATGACGACCAGACTGGGAGTTTTCTCAGACTGAGAATGATAAACTTACAAGATTTGCAGTCTGTTGATGCCGGATCACAGTCTGGTTTACTGGAGGGTGGTTCTGGAAAAGAAGAAGAGATGGAGTGATGTGTTTGGGCTTACGAGAGAAGACAAGACCAAGAAACGAGGGGAAGGATGAAAAAGGGGAAAGGGTGTTAATGTCCAATGATGAAAACATTTCATTGTCAGGTGCTAAAAAGTCACCTCACTGCCACCTTTTCTTCCCCCCTCAGACAAAAGAGCTGATCCGACCACTCTGGCAAAGAAAAGCAAAGCGCTTGGGAAGATTGGAAGATTGCTCTGTAATCAACACGTATACAATTGGGTTTCGGCCCTTTTCTTCCTTTCACATGCTCCACCTGGGGACATCTTCCCTCGGTCCTGTGACTCAGTGGTGTCTCAATGGGCCGTCCGAGTGCTGAGACCGTTTTACTTTTTATCTCGCAAAGTTCTTGTGAAGAAATAATGGTTCCTAGATAAAAAGCATCTAAAACCGCCACAAGAGATCTGTCCTAAAAAGAGGCTGTTCACAATAGTCCAAAGGCGGTAGCTTACAGGCTAGAGATGCAGGTTTGTGACTGGAATGTCGCCGGTTTGAATTTGTGGACCCGTTGGGGAACGTGAGCCGGCCCAACAACTGCCAACAGTTACTCTTGAGCAAGACACTTAACCCATAAATGCTCTACTCAAGCTTCTCAATGGCCCAAATGCTGAAAAAGAGCAAATATGTTGAGCAAATGTTCTCTGGTCGAATAAAGGTAACAAAAATCACTGAATGTCTGGTTGGCAGCCGTTTAAAGGATCTCATCTTCCTGAGCCTTATCTTTAACCAGTAATATTTTACAGAATTTAGTCATCTGGATTGTTGTAATATTCAGCATCAGGTGGACATGTGGCATTTTGTAATGGTATCCTACATTTTAAGCGGCAGTAGGCAAAACCTTTATGTAAAAATACACTGCAAAAAAGAAGAGTCCCCCATCCCCAATAACTGATAGATTTGATCTGTTTTCCCAAAAGAAATCCTGGTGTTGGGATGGACACTCCTCTGCCCACAGGAAGTGACCATTCAAAACAGCAAAATCCGATCTGTCTCCTAAACAGCAGCGAGGCTCCGTCCAGAGAAACAAACCATACCAACGTCCCTTTGGTATCTTTGGTATAAAGCATCACAGACATGGGCACCCTCATGAAAGCTAAAGAGGTTGCCTCTAATAATTTGCAGCACAGGTGTCAAGTAAACATCTCTCTTGTTCAGTATAATCATGCGAGCCGTGAGACGAACAGAGACAAGACAGTCAAAAAATATTGTGATTCTGTGCTGTATCATTTTTTTCTCCCAACCCAACCATATAGCTACCCTATAGATGAGAAAGGCCTATAAGAATAATACAAAAATGAGCTGCATCGCTCGTGTTTTGATGTGGGACAAATAGAAGGTAGTGACGTAACCCAAGGTAATGTACAGTAACAGATTCAGTCAGGCAGTACAGGAAACACAGCGCGTACAATAACCGTTAAATAGTCACCTGTTATATACTGTCTTGTTGATATTGTGAACGGTGTTGTGGGACAGGCAGGCGGATCGCAGTCAGCTGAATCGTCTCTATACTGTGCAGCTATAAGGAAGTCTTCCACAAAGTCAAAGTATCGCGCCGTCTGCCACCTCTCTATTCTGTAGTGGCACTGAAAATCGTACATGGCCGGCTCCTGCAAAGACAAAATTACAAAAGACGTTTATTTTCAAAGGTGCAATTGGTAGATTTTTATTTGCCATTAATAACATGAATTAATAACATAAAAGCAATAAAGACAATAAGGCACAGTAGTCATTGAGTACACACAGGCCTACAGTACAACCACAAGGTTAAAGGTGAACTCACCACAGACCCCATGTAGAGCCGCACTTCTTGGAGCATTTGGACAAAAATGCTAATATCTTTTCTGTTGGATGAAATGTTCCCAAACTTATGTGCTAATTCTTTTAAACTATCCTCCAAGTAGAAAACATTTAATTTTACCCAACACATTCCACCCTGGAATAAAAAGAATAGAGATACAACAACATTAAATGAGAGTTCCCATAATGGATGATCCAATACACAATGTAAGAGATTATCACTGCACAGTAAAGATGCTCCATGAGTTACTGTATCTCACCTCTTCTTTTGGAACGTATTGCACAGGAATTTTGTAATCTTTAGGAATATTTTCTCTCTGTAAAAGAAAAAATATGAAAACATTTTTTAGCAATACAGAGGGCTAAGGGCTGTGACTGTGGAAAAGGGTGAGGTTAATACAAATAATATGCTAAAAATCCATGCACTGGTATGGACAACGCTTGCTTTTTTACTCTGGTTTGAGGGTTAGGGTTAGGGTTTTGTTACAATAATATTTTTGTTGATGGCTAAAAGCCCTTGGGGCACTGGCACACTCCTTCCTGCCTACTGCTTCCATCAATTATAGGTGTCCCTTAGGTAGGGTTCCCAGAACAGGTAGTTATTTTATTTCTATAGTCTTATTGAATTTTAAACCAAAAATAAATAATAAATTGATTACAGATGAGACGGATGACAGTATGGGAGGGTTTTTAATTTTTTTAGTTATGTCTACTGGCTTACTTTCTGGGGCTGAGGAGGATGAACGGTGCCCCCCCGCTGATGGTTTGGAGGCCCTGTGCCCTCTGTGCCAACCCCAAGTTGGCTTACCTAATGGTATGTGAGCTGGGGGCCTACATTGCTGTACGTCCCCCAGCTCCAGAGGCAGAGGTGGTAGGGGAACCCCGGTGTTAATTTGGAGGCCCTGTAGCCGCTGATCCAATCCAAAATTGTTTTACCTATGGTATGTGAGCTGGGGGGCCTACATTGCTGTACGTCCCCCAGCTCCAGCGGTGGAGGAGGTATAAGCAGGTGTGGGAGGGAGGGGCGGGGAGGCCCAGAGGTGTATTAAAGGGGGAGCCCAATGTATAAGTGCTGCTGGTCATAAATATACATATAGACTGACAAAATAAATATTAATTCTACAGACATAAATATATATACACACACACACAGAGACACACATACAAAAAGCAATATAATAGTGATGTAGAATTTAAAACATGCAGAGGTCAAAGATAAGTGCCATGATAAATAAATAAATAAGTCAATAAATAAGAGCAAGCACGCAAAAAGTCAAACAACAGTAAAAACAGGCGTTTATAATAAAGTAAGTGCAAATCAATAAGTCAGTGCAATTTGTGGGCTCCCCTATCCTGGGTTAGGGTTCAGCAGTGACAACAGCATGACCATTATTCTGTGACCTGCTGTGACTGGGGAATCTCCAACTTTAGCGAAAGATGCTAACTTTGTGGCCGTCTTGACTGTTAGCCATGTTGACCAGCATGTGGGACTTCAGAGGGATGCTCAGTTCAGAGACAGCCAATATATATTTTTAGGGGTCTCGGTTGAAAGGGTCTCGGTTAAAAATGCTCAGTCTGAGCCAAATACGGATGTTGTTGTATATGATTTGACTGAAAGTGCCACTTAAAGTAAGCACAACTGGATGGATGGACAGACCGACAGAGAGGCAGAAGGCATTTGTTTTACATTGAAAAATGACATTGACTGATGAAAACTGCAGTAAACAGGAATTTGAAATGTATTTTGAAGATTTTGTTTTTTGTAACCACTGAACTGAAATGCATATTGCAAAGTGATTATTTTCCATCAGCTCATCCTACACCCTCAGGAATCAACAGGGATGCCTGTGCATCATCAACATCATTCCAGATTGAGGCTTTTACTCAACGTTAATGAGTTCAAACATGTAGGAATTCATAATAATGTTCTTACCAAAACAGCGAGTCTAGAGATGTCATCTGTTACTGGGTTGACGTCAAAATCACTTGCATGTACTCCAAGCGTGATGCACAGCAGTAAATGGACACAGACACGTATCCAAATCTGCAAGTCAAGAGAGGCAAACACAAAATGGTCAGACAATTGGAGTCACATTTTAACTGGGGCACGTCTTTCCAAGAAGGATAACATTTCCATTTTTAGAAAGCATACCAACATCACTTATCAGGGCTGCATTCTGAGTTTGCTTGCACATATAAAAATGATAGAAAGAACAGAGAGGGCTTGTAAAAAGTCAAGATGATAATAATGACAATAGCATTTCCGGCTCATTGGACATAATTACAGACGAGCTTTATAAGGTAATTAAGCAATAAACCACAGGGCATGTTGGAACAGCTAACCTGCTGTTTTAGAGGAATAAAGTCAGAATCCAGGAGTTTATTGCTTCCATAAAACAGCTGTAATAAACTATTAAAAAGGAAAGAACTCAGAAGTTCAATAAACCATAATAGTAATTGCTATTCTTCCGCCAAGCAATATTGTTGCTGAACAGCCAATAAACAGAACTATCCATTTTCTAGTTGATCCACGGCATCACAGGCCTTTGGTCTCCTTCTGTCTTCGGGCCCGCCAAGTGGAGTTTCATTAGCTTATATTGATGGTTGCTATTCATTTGGCTGACCTCCTATTCCAATCTGAGTATGTTATGCAATGGACCCGGACTTCTCCTCTTGGTGGCGATTAGGGCCTGCCAGAGTTCAACCCAAAACAATTCAACAACCTAGATAGTTGAGCCTTCCTCCTGCCGAATAAAGAGGCAGAGGGTTTCACAACAACAAGGGCTTCATGCACTTCAAGCTTAATTTATCCACAGAAGGTTTGCTGAGCATGCATGCTCTTTCACATCCACTCCCTGCTTTTCATTCATACAGTTCTTACTTGGTCTCTGACCTGTACAACCACTGTCTTCTACTAAAGCTTCACTGGAACAACTGGGGGTCCAAATTGTCCCTGCCGGTGTGAGGATTCAAATCAGTAACCTTCCTGTCACAAGTTCTTGAACTCTTTTAGGCAACCTCCACCCCCCAACTTCCTACTATTGCTTTTTCGCCATCACACAGAACCAGAACAGAAAGAGAATGGAACAATGATCCATCAACAACAAGAAAGGCCAAAGGAAACACACCATGTAAAGGGCAGAGGGGGTTTAATTCAATTCCACCTCGTTTCTTCTGCTTAGCAAAACGAATCGTCTTTAAACGACAGGGGTTGTGCAGGCTGGATGCAGGAATGAACAGCAAACAATGGCGAGTTTTAAAGGAGATGCAGGCCAACGAACAGTCCAATACGTACGGTAGTTGTCTGATGACACATGAGAAGAACAGACTTGGCTAAATACCATTTAGTGCACAGAAAGGTCAGGAAATTAACAGGGGGTGAGACAGCGTTTCATACCAAAACCCAATCACTACCTATAGATCACTGTGGCGGACTGGAGGGACTGGTTTCTTTGAATGGCTTCATGGTCAAAAAAGTTTTATTTTAAAGTGTTTTTCCAAACCCGGCTGAGAAGCACTCCCTCCCATTCTCAGGGCAGATAACCACTGACCTGGTGAAACCATCTGTCCTGTCGTTGTTAGAGCAATTCAAATAAAGAACAATTCTTAACACATTTTAAGATAAAAAGGATAGATTCAAAACAAAGCACATGTTGGAAATATGACAACCTGGAAAAACCAACAACCAGGAAGGTATCCACCTCTGATGAAGCAATACGTGCAGCAGATAAAAGGTTTCCGAGTCTGAAAAACAAGAGCAAAACTTCTCACCCTCTCCTAATGCTACATAATGTACAAATAAGACATCATGTCAGCTTGGCATTGACATGGGCTCCACCCAGAGGAAGGAAGCAGCGTCAATGAAACCTCTATTAAAGAAATTACATTGATTGTTATTACACTGACTGCAGTTTCCCAGAGGTTAGAGATGTTGGCTTGTAACACTGCCAGTTAAAATCCCCCATGGCGGCAAAGACACGGTTCCTCAGTTCCTCCAGTAGTGCTACTTAATGGTCAATTGTGCTAGTGCTTGTACTGGAAGGTTTCCAGGTGTGAATGTTATGCAGGGTGTTTGCTGAAGGCATATGTGCACTCAGCAATATTTCCATGCATAAAGGTTAACCTCCACCCCCCAACTTCCTACTATTACTTTTTCGCCATCACACAGAACCAGAACAGGAAGAGAATGGAACAATGATCCATCAACAACAAGAAAGGCCAAAGGAAACACACCATGTAAAGGGCAGAGGGGGTTTAATTCAATTGCACCTCGTTTCTTCTGCTTAGCAAAACGAATCGTCTTTAAACGACAGGGGTTGTGCAGGCTGGATGCAGGAATGAACAGCAAACAATGGCGAGTTTTAAAGGAGATGCAGGCCAACGAACAGTCCAATACGTACGGTAGTTGTCTGATGACACATGAGAAGAACAGACTTGGCTAAATACCATTTAGTGCACAGAAAGGTCAGGAAATTAACAGGGGGTGAGACAGCGTTTCATACCAAAACCCAATCATTACCTATAGATCACTGTGGCGGACTGGAGGGAGGGTGGGGGGAGGCTTAATTGGATCCAGGAGAGAGGTGAGTTAGTGGACTGCTTCTTCCCTGGATCCGGTTCCAGCTGCAGCCAGTTGGGACTGATTGCAGCTGGGGCCTTTTAACGTGTGTGTGAATGTGTGAGTGTGTGCATGTCAGGATGAGAGACTGGCTGTGTGACCAGGGAGCCGACGTGGATGGAGGATCCGGTCGGCTGTGTCTGTGTGGGGAGCGGAGAGACGGAGCGGGAGTGGGCCGTCTCCTGCCGCGGCGTCCGGCGGAGGTCCGCGGAGGACGCAGTCGGGAGCCGCCTGCAAGGGCTGACCAGTCGGGGTTGGGGCGGGATGCCCCTGGAAGCCCGGCAGGCTGGGGCAGCCTTGGGGCTCCGCGGCTGGCCCACCGGGACCGAGGGTGGGCGCCAGCGGAGGAGATGGCACCGACGATCAGCTGCCGTCAACCCGGGCCGTTGTTATGTTGCTGTGGTGGTGCAAATAAAACGGCCGACTGGCCATTTAACTCTCCCCTGCCTGTGTCTCTGCCTGTCACGGACCCCGGTTATGTGGCACCTTGCCACAATCACAAATATAGATCATTCCATCTTCTAATATGATAGGGTCTAATAAGGACAGGAGCTAATAACCTAGCAACCACTTGGTCATGTGTCACTTCAATTAGTGACTATAGACGTATTCACATGGGAACTAGTATTACATCGGGACCTAATTCATTAATTGCCCCTCAACCTCTCATTTGCAGGGGATAATGAAGTTTGCTGAACTCACCAGTGCTGGGATGCATTTAGATTTACAACTCATTTGGTTTGCACTGATTCAAGACCTTCCTCTATAGCAGGGGTGTCAAACCATGTGCCATGGAGGGCCGAGAGTATGCAGGTTTTCGTTCCAACCGAACAATACACCAGGTGATTCGACCGGTTATCACACCCTCAACCACAGAGGAGGGACTCATCAGTGAAATCACCTGGTGTAGTCTTTGGTTGGAATGAAAACCTGCATACTCTCGGCCCTCCATGGCACATGGTTCGACACCCCTGCTCTATAGATTCCACTAATATGACAGGAGGAAACTATGAATCATGCTGCATCTACAATAAGAAGAAAAATAAAATGACGTGCCATAAACAAACACGGGGTTAGTATCATCAGGGGGCTTCTGTCTTCACGGCGGGTAATTTGTGCTGGAATTTGTACTTTACAAATTACAGACCTGGCAGACTGGCACAGGACCACATTCACTGGCTAGCTCCATAATTGTTCCAAATCACTGGATGTTCCTGGGGTAAAATTAAGCCCATACAAATTATTAGAAGACATTATACCTATAGCTAACTGTATTACACCTATAACTAACTCATTATACCTATAACTAACTCTATTACACCTATAACTAACTACTACTCATTATACCTATAACTAACTCTATTACACCTATAACTAACTCATTATACCTATAACTAACTCATTATACCTATAACTAACTCCATTACATCTATAACTAACTCCATTACACCTATAACTAACTCCTATATGTTTAATGATATGATTCAGCGACACGCCCTGAAATAAGGTCTTGGAAACTCAAAGCCTGGACTGAAACACCTGCAACACCCTGAGGTCCCTGAGGTCCCCGAGGTCCCTGTCAGACTCCAGTATGAAATGATACAAGTGAAATGTTGAAATCAGCTGCTGAGTCTGTAGTGTTAGGTACCAAATAATGATCAAATGGAACAACTTGATAATTTACACAGTCACCGGTCATCACTTCGGACGCGGCTCGGCTGCGGTGTGAACGGGGCGATGCAGGTTACGCAATGGAAACCTCATTAGTTACGATCAGAGGCGCATTAGTGTGCAAGCCAGTTCACAACAAAGGACCGTTTCAACAATGAACCAATAGAAGGAATAACAACCTGTTGTTCTGCTCTCCCAGTTTTTAATTTGATAATTACTTCATCATCACTACAGAGTCCATCCCATCTCTTTAACCACAGACTGGGGACGTGAAATAGGAGGCAGTGAGATAGAATAAAGACCTATGATGATGTCTGATGTCTTTCTCCATCTCTCATCAGGAGGGATCATGCTGTTTTTTAATGAACAGAAAGAACACACAAACACAACATGTATATTCTTGTAGAGAATTATGTATTATGAAATTAGAGGAAATGGCATTTTGTCTAACAGATTCCACTAAAATGTAATATTTTGTAGGGATACATACAGGGGTATAAAGGATGTCCTGTTACTTTCCTTTCAAGATTAAGATTTCAAAAACATTTTGAACATGAATAACATTGAACATCAATATGACTTGTCTTCAGTGGCTTGAATCCAGCTGAACTCTGACGACTCCACCTGTACAGGTAAAGAGGAACAGAGAATATTACAGCCTGTCACAAAACACATGCAACGATTAAAATAATGTACTCAGACTGCAAAGACTTTATTTTCTTAAGAATTCACAAACAGCGCCTATAGAAACTGTCCTAAGCTGTACGGGGAATACATTTATGCCTTTCCAGAAATGAAAGCTAAGCGGCTAACGTTAGCCAACACATGGGTAATGGAGGCTTTTCCAAGTTTGGCTAACATTGAGGTTACACGTGAACATGTGTACAACGTTCAGGTAAATAAACACTAAACAACGTTCACTTACTGTGAAAGGAGACGAGTACCGGCTGAGAATCGTCACGGAAACAGGATGCCATCTTGATTT
The DNA here is from genome assembly GCA_034670405.1 of Hoplostethus atlanticus. Taxonomy (NCBI): domain Eukaryota; kingdom Metazoa; phylum Chordata; class Actinopteri; order Trachichthyiformes; family Trachichthyidae; genus Hoplostethus; species Hoplostethus atlanticus. Next base: position 1,019,334 of record JAXDDX010000107.1, read on the forward strand.
GACCCAAAACAGCCTTGATTGGCTGAGCGAGTCCCTTACCCAGAATCCGACCAACGGTACAGCAACGTCGCCGTTCTGGGAATTATGGGAAATAGTCGGAAGTAGAAAGCAAAACTGTCTTCCTTCTCATCAACAGGAGAGAATAGAAGAGCTGCCTTCCTGAACTAGATCAGTGAAAGAAATTTGGATTGAGCTACAGCTATTCTGGAATTGGCTCCTCTCGTCTTGCAGTGCAGACTAAACCAGAATGTCTGGTTCATGTTGTGAGCACTGGCAGGTAAAAGGTTCAGTTCCCTCCTACTGGAGTTACGTCTGCTAAAGATCAGTAGGAGCTTTGGATAATTGCATCAACCATATGCCATTTAGCTTGGTTCAAGAGGACTGAGGTGCAAATGACGACATTTAAGAAGTAATCTTGTTGTGTTGAAATTAAATGAATGAAGAAACGTTATGGACAATCCTTTAAATGTTATAAGGGATAATGTAAGTATGGCAACTTGATTACATTTAACCGTCTCAGTCAATGAAATTTGATTAGGATTTTATTTCCCTTATTTTTTAAACTCATACAAAATAAATAAAAATAAAAACCTTTGGAATATTTAGTAAATATATAACAGTCAATGTCAGCATAATCCTCCCCTGAAAAGAAATTCACCTATTGAAGAAGGTCGCTGTTTTCCCATTCTCCATTATAATGAGTGAAGAAGAGCTTAAAATAACCCACGGCATTTACTGGATGGTCTTATCCAAAACACCTTGTGTTAGCATACATTCTTTTAGTGTGGGTGGCCCCAGTGGGAGTTGAACCCCTAACCCTAGCAACGTTAGCGCTCTGCGCTAGCTGTTAGAGCTACACAGGATTTCAGTATCATCCAGACATGCAAAAGATGCTGAAATGGGTTTCTGCCAACAAACTTCTTCTTCAACACTTCTCACTCTTGCTTCTCACCAAAGTTACCACAACTGGTAGCTGTTGAGTGTTTTTTTAATCCAGTGCCAATAAATCCTTCCCTGGTGATGTCACTGATCAGAAACAGTCAGAGAAACAAGGGATTTTCCAAAGATTTCAATCTGTTTTTATGGATGGCTGAAGGCCCTAAACTGCATCTGCCATGCTACACTGCAAATGGACTGCAGAGTGTGATGTCATTATTTTCTTGTTTTCCTAATACATAAAATACATCACTTCCTGTGTGCTTAGAGGATTTCCTGCCCATTGGCTGCTCCACATGGGCTTGAATGGGCTCAACCAGGAAATCCCATGCATCGCTGATGGGTGGATTGTTTCTTGTTCAACCCAAGGACAGATTGAAAATAAGGCAATATTTTCTACAGGGAAATGTTATATAGTGCGTCTTTAATCACGATCCTGGAGGATGGGTCACTCTTTTCTTGAATGACACCTGTTTTTAACATTGTCCAAATCACACGTTTTGGTGTGTTCTGTTTCTTTGAATGGCTTCATGGTCAAAAAAGTTTGGCATTGACATGGGCTCCACCCAGAGGAGGGAAGCAGCGTCAATGAAACCTCTATTAAAGAAATTACATTGATTTTTATTACACTGACTGCAGTTTCCCAGAGGTTAGAGATGTTGGCTTGTAACACTGCCAGTTAAAATCCCCCAAAGACACGGTTCCTCAGTTCCTCCAGTAGAGCTACTTAATGGTCAATTGTGCTAGTGCTTGTACTGGAAGGTTTCCAGGTGTGAATGTTATGCAGGGTGTTTGCTGAAGGTGTATGTGCACTCAGCAATCTTTCCATGCGTAAAGGTTAAACAACATTCACCAGAACTAGACAGCAGCAGCAATGTTACAACTGTAAATACTCAAACAGATGTATTATTGTATTACTTCAACCTAAGTATTATTGTGCAATATGCAATGTCCAATTATATATAGTACATGAGTATTTGATCTCTCCATCTTGACAGTATGAAGAAGTGATATCTGCACAATTACTGTGATCAACGTTTCCACCATGCATAACGCACGGCTGTGTGTTAATTGAACATAATGAATTAGAAGTTCAGCAACTTGCAGTCGGAGTAACAGAAGTACTAAAAATCTAGTCTCTGCTACTCTAAATCTCCAAAAAGTACAGTAATCACAGTACTTGTTACTAATGTACTGTATTGTCACTTCTCTCTTATAGTATATGAAGATGGATATATTCATATCAAACATCAATGTTGTATTTTGTTTATACCTGTTGTGCTTGTATCACATTTGCCATGAGTGTAACTTGCAAACAGCAGACTTCCCAGAGCATCGCGATAAATGTCATTTGAGTACTAGCTTCATTTTAAATTACTCTGCATGCTCATCCAATTTCTCTAACTTTGTACCTGAGAATCAAAATTGAAGAAAACATCTCCTCATCTGATACAGCAGAAGCATATATGCTGCACTTTGATCTTTGATGAAGATTAAATGCAACATAGAATAATAATTTATCTCATCTCCTTTAAATAATACCAGTGTAAAAACAAACGGATCTCATTTCCCCAAGTGCCAAAACTGCTCATTGGCAGGACTACAGGACTGGGGTCAGTCATATTAATAAGGTGAACATTCACGCTCATCTGAATGTTAAACTGACGCTCTCTAAGTGACCTTATCGGACTGAAGTCACAGCAGGATCACTTCCCATGCTGCTCTTCGAGACCATGCAGTGGTCTCAAAAAGTCTCAAAGTCTCAAAAGCCGACCACACAGTTTTGCTATACATAAAGTGCAACCGCTGCGTGCAGAACGAGAAGGATGGCACCAACACTGTCATTTAGAAATGAATATGATCAGTGCAACTGAAACAATACAGAGCAGATCCAACTGATTCCTCGAACCGCCCTCAGGTGAGGCTCTACAGACTCGAGCCCTCTTGTCCATCCTTGTCGGGTGCATTACGGCTCCAGAGGTCTGGGAGCCTGGTCTTCTTCATCTGATGACGATGAGGACGATTACCCTGTCTCATTTTCCACCACCACTTTGAACTGGAGGCATCATTAGCAGAAGAGGCCCTCCAGACCCAGGGCCTCGTGGTCCTCTTCACCACATAATCTCATAAGAGAGCAGCACAGGACCTTGCATGACATTAGTCCACCGTAGCAGCATTCAGTTTATTTCGTCAGAGGGATAATTTCTTTCCTAATCTCTTGACTAAATAATTGTTTCGTCTTGCCCATGTGATATTAGTTACCATGTTTCAGGAGGATTCAAGTAGGCCAGATGACAGATAAAAGACCAGGCTGCTGCGGTCCAGCTGTCCTTTCATCCTTCTTAGTTCAGAAATCATAATACATTTACATTGCATATTAGCAAATTAACACTCAATTTTCAACTTCTTTCCCGCTGCTGGAAACTGGTGACAGGCTTTACAGATTGTTGAGTGTTTTACGATATTGGTTGTTTTATTGTTTTGTTTGTGTGCGGTCGGCGTTTTCTTCTACTGCTTCAGGCTGCTTACCCGGTTTTTGTCATGGGTATGGGTGATACAGGTCTACTGTGTTTTTGCACTTGATTCAAATGATTCAAAAGGTGGAAGAGGCCAAAAAAACAAACCCAGTGTGGCCTTGAGACAACACAGGAAGTGCAATATTCAATATTCACAGCCCAGTGAGCGACAGGAGCCCACTTTCTTCAATCAAATTAACATGTGAAGACATGCTGCTGCTTGGTTCTGCACTTACAGAGGTTAGCGCTAACAAAATAAATTCCAGGGTAATAGCGAGGGAAGCCAGACTCAAACAGAACTGACCTGGGGAGTGCTGAATATACTGAGAAATATGTCTGACAAGTCTAAGCTGGTTCATGTGGCAAACATGTGTTTGGTATGTTCCGGTATTTATTACCTCCAGATGCATTACACAAGAATAAGCACATTATAAAGAAACAATATATCTGCCAAATGCATCCTGATGAGCCTGTCAAGTCCACTGTCTACTGTATGCATCTTAAACAGGAAAAGACTAGCATGAATTCAACACAATGTTAAATGTGCAAAGCCACTAGCAGATCACCATATGCAACTGGGGCAACAGGCAAACTGATCACATGGTTTGTGTTCAAACCCTTTCCTTTAAAGTGAGTTATTTCTGAATGCCTTGCCATTCAGTTATCAATCAGGTGAAACTTAGTTAGTTTATTTAGTGACTAAGCTTTCCAGCTCAGAAACTCCATGTGTTTGACCTGACAGCAGGTCACTCTTCCCTCCTACTGCTGGCTTTCTTTACATAGTCATTTATTGGAAGATCATTTTTCTCTGTCCTTTCTGTCCGAGGTATATGGCAGCTAATGTGTTTGAAGGCTCTAAGAGATTTGTAATGTTTGTAAAACCTGGAAAACATATATTTTGAGTAATAATAGGCTAAGAAAGTTCAGAAATTATTGTCCATAAAACTCAAGAAGATATGTGAACACACCTATAATTTAGCCAAATAATTTTTTTGTATTTTTAAAGGACGTGTATGGAATGCATTTGGAGATAGAATTCTCTTTATATTGCTTTCCTTGGACAGGAAAAGCATTATTTTAATATCCCGGTAAAGTCCCTTTAGATAGCCACACCACTTACTGAGTCAATAAATAACCAGTTAATACACAGTAACTCAAGATGGGGATTTTGGCTTGGGCAACGAGGAACACAGACAAATTGGACAATTGTGCTTTTTATCAGATTAATTTACAGTTCTTCCTTTCATAATAATTACCCCTTTTCGACCGAAGCATTTAGAGGGCCGGTTCGGAGCCGGTGCCTAATCTTGAATGAGTTCTTCGCGTTTCGACAGCAAAAGAACCGGCTCTCAGCCAGGAAAGACCGGTTCCAGAGAGGCACCAACACTCTGCTGGTCTAGAACCAAGAACCGCTTACGTCAGGGGCTGGGGGCGGGATTAAAACAACAGAGCTTCAGATAGATAGATAGATATATAAATAGATTATCCCGAGGGAAATTGCAGAAATGGACATAAAATTGAAACAGCAGTGGTCCGTGGAGGAGACGCTGTGGTCCTTGACAGAAATTCAACATAAACTCGAGGGAGTTTCAAGAACAAAACCGGTAATCGTAATCGCCGTCCACAGCAATCGCGACGAGCAGCACAAATACGTTGGACCAGTCAAGTTTGGATCGAGTTTTGAAAATATCGTTTCCATACTTTAACAACATTTATCAAAAATACCAACAAAAAGACACTAATCATTTATTATATCATTATACAATGTGTCATTATCGAGAGAGAGAGAGAGAGAGAGAGAGAGAGAGAGAGAGAGAGAGAACGTGTTGACATGGAGAAAATGAACAAAAGGACTTGGAGATGATCTTGTCATCGGTGCAACAACAGCACAAACGTGCCTACAAACAGACGAGAGGTGGAAGCAGCATGAACTATCAACGGCAGGCCAGTGAGAGGATGAGGGCGTGGGTGGGTGGGAGGCAGAGAGAGAGCTTGCTGACCAGTTGAACAAACTTAAGAGGTAATGGTAACAAAGCAGCTAACAGTGATTGGCGCACTGACAGTCGGCTCGGTTGTCATTTGCCAGGTGAAAAACAAAAACACCTTCGTCCCGACGCCGTCCCGGGGGGGATTTCTATTCCTCCCAAAAACATACATTATTAGTCTCGAGCCCTGCGTATAGTGACGTAACGACGTGGCTCTCTAGCCCTGTGGAAAAGCAAACCGGTTCTTAGAAGGTTCGCAAGTTGAACCAACTCCGAACCGGCACTAGCACCAGCCCAGAACCGGCACTAGGTTCGTGTTGGTGGAAAGGGGGTAAACGACTCTCTCTTTCCCCCGGTGCTCACAGATCAGCTGCACGTCAACCTTATCTTACTGTCTCCAGTAAACCTGAAACATTAAGCCGCACAAAGGCAGCGCTCCAAATCAAATAAGGTGCAGCGCTGTAAAAAGATAGGAATTATCTTCTGAGCCTTTGAAGTTCTGATCTTGTGACTCATCCCTGATTGCATCTGCGACAGTGTGTTTTATTGATGTTAACAAGCCTGTAGTGGCTCTTGGGGATTCATTGTGGAAGGCTCATGCAAATCTGACTCAAGTAGTATGTTGCTTTGATCTCACAAGGCCTGGCGCTGCTGGGAAAAACAAAATGCTGCTGTGAATCATTTTTTTCAGGAATGAACGTGCATATCGTTTTTACGTTACGCAACCAAGACTGTGTAAAGTTCAAAAGACAAAATTCAAGAGAAAAGTGTAATTATGTGGGTTTCCATAACAGCAGTGGGTTTGTTCATTACAGTAAATAAATAGTTTACAAACAAGGACATCAAAACGTAACGTAAAAAAAAGGTTGTAGTCTCGTTAAACTGCCTTCAAATTGTTTGGGATTCAGTTCCAGTGTCTTTATTGTCTCTGTAAAACTACTACTACTAGACTAAACTACTACTACTACTACACTAAACTACTACTACTAGACTAAACTACTACTACTACTAGACTACACTAAACTACTACTAGTAGACTAAACTACTACTACTACTAGACTAGACTAAACTACTACTACTAGACTAAACTACTACTACTACTAGACTAACTACTACTACTAGACTAAACTACTACTACTACTAGACTAGACTAAACTACTACTACTAGACTAAACTACTACTACTACTAGACTAAACTACGACTCTTCACCCACATAATAAGACAGCAGACTAGCGGAGGGTTTACATTTTCTTTCTTTCTTGCCACTGTTCAGAAGATAACCAGGGTCAATCTGACGAGACCGGTCGCACCAAAACTGGGACAGAAACGTGTTCAACAGCCCATGAAACAACGAGCACCGTGGTGAGCTCGTATGGTACGAGATTCATGTGCATAGGCTTTAACGTAAGTTGGAGAATGTGTTTCTTAGCCAAGCCGACACATATATTGTTTGTGGACTAGAAAAAGCAGTTTTCAATCTCTATATAAATTGCACTTTGTCCTTAGCGTCTCCTGACACCCCCCCGGGGAGACGTGATCATCCGGTTAACAATTCATAAGTAGATGAACTATTGGGAAAATGGAATCCATCATTAACGCGTCTATCCAGCGGCTCTGTGTCAGATATAGGCTTCCTCCCTCAGGGTGAATATCCTGAGGTCCTGCATGTGAGTTTACAGCAACGTGCCTTTAATGCATACATATTTCTGTGCAGAAAGGAAGGAATAACGCTTGGCTCACTCGACATTTTGTTGTGGTTTCAATCTTTCATAGTATATTTTCAATTTGTGACAGCAGTGCAATGGAGCCCAATCAGCTCCATCAGATTTGACATTTTAGACTTTAAGTGGAGCTGCAGGATAAGGTTAAATTCCTTTTAGCTGTCAATTTATTTCAGGTTCTTTGAGGTCCTGGTCATATGTGACGGTAAAAATGTTCTAAAGTTACAGTCCAGCGCTTTAGACCCCTAAGGACACTCACTGTAAAGTATGCAAGAAATATTTGTTGGTCGTAGTACTAGTAATTGCCTTTTACAACCCGAACATTGGCCTCACAAATCCATCACCGTGGCTTTTGGTTAACTTCCTCCTGCCAAACCACAGAACAGACCCATCAGCACGGCTTAGGTCGTCGTTGCACAACCATCTGACAGTGATTCCCTCGCTAATGTTCATATTCACATGAAACCCCTTGCTTCGCCTTCTGCACGGAGACAAGCACGAGCCCAAGTCAGATAAAAGTTTGATCAAACACAACTGGTCATTACAACTATGTTTGCCCCACATGCCAAGTTGCCAGAATTCCTCACTGATAGACCTCAGCTTGCGGTACTAAATGGTTTTCAGATCCTCATGTGTCAGTCTGTCTCGTTCTCTGGATACACTCTAAAAATAAGATCACATTTCAGTGTTATGAAACCCAAGTACACACACACACAGAGAGAAGATGAGCACATATTGTGACTTGATGGAGGTTAACCACCGCAAACCATCTGGACCTAGGACAGCACATAGATGAAGCTCAATGTTGCTGCTGACACAAAAGGACATGAAGCTCTTTTTATCCTTTAATCACGAGGGTCAGGGGGTCGGGGACTCGGTCTAGTGGTCCTGAGATGACTTGTGACAGGAAGATCCTGTAACTCTACGTCCATTCTGTTTCTTTCGTGCTACTAGGGAACGTCAGCCGTCTTCCCTCTGGGTGTTTAGATCCTTACAAGAACACTTTGTAAGTCTATATCACACGGTCTGGTCCAGCGGTCCTCAGTCCTGGAGCCCTGCTGTCATTCCAGCCATCGAATCAGGGACTGGTTTAGACCTGGGACAACTGACTACCTGGTAGGATAGAAAACCAGCCGGGCTCTGGCCAATCAGAGGCGCTGTCACATCAGTGGCAACTGTTCTTTCTTCAGTATTTTACTGCTTGTCAGTGTGAAGATATTTACGATAATCTAGTGTGATAAGTAGGTGGGCGTAAAGGAAACACCCATCGTTTTTCAGCTTCAGTTAAATCCCAGTCAATCCCAGCACTAGTGTGTACTATGAGTAGTGTGTACTATGTGTGTACTATGAGTACACACTAGAGCTTGTAACTTTGCCCCGGGCTGTTCAGTAGGAACAAAGAGAACAGCTACAGTTCCTCCCGAAGGTTCCTTAAGGTCCTCCTGTTCTGGCTTCAGTCCCGCACGGTGGAAAGGAGGCAGGATTCCTGGAACTGAGTTCAAACGCTGCAGTGGAAAACGGCTATTTATTCCCTTTGCCAGAACAATGCTGAGTTGTGTAATGTACAAAAGTTTATTAAATTAAATTGTTGTCTATTTTCCCTTTATTGATTTGGTTTTCCATGCCTTATTAAAGGAACCCGTACGCCCCTCATACGCAGGGTGTTTTTATCAACAAGCTCTTTGATAGACAGAAAAACTCTGAAATGAACTGAAATGAGCAGAACTGAACCAAATTGAAACTTGACAAGGTGTGATTGATATTTCAGATTCTCCTTGTTCGGGTTTTGGAGGACATCAACATCATTCTGGACATCAGCCGCTGTATAACTGACCTAGAATCACTGTAGGCTGCAAACTATGTTATGAAACGTTTTTTACTCAAGCTTATAGAAGTTCAGAAAACCTTTAACTTGTTGACATCAGAAAAAGCATGAAAATAACCCACATAACCGCACCAAAAAAATCAGATTTTATTGGTGGCATGTGAACGCGATTTAAAGATGGAGCACGAATAACACTGTGGTTTCCTTGTTTAATACGAAGCCAATACCTTCCAGAGGAACGATGTGCAGTCAAGCTTTAGTTGTGACTAAAACATGAGTCACAGAGACGATTTGAAATGCAAAACTGCCTCGTGAACATTCTTCACTGCTGCAAGCTGCCTGATGCATCTGCTGGCAATAAGAAGAAAAGACCTATTATAAAAAAAGACACAGAGATATTGATCACAGGGCTCACCAGTCCAACCAGACGAGACGGTCCCCCGGTCGCAGGTACCGTGGCCCACTATGTAATATGTAAGCATGACAAGTTAACATAAAGTTTTGTCCCATATGCCATCACCACCATCACCACCATCACCACCTCCGTCTCACCCTGGACTCATTTTTTGGTTTTGCATTTTTGCAATGATGTCGCATGCCTTCGAGTTTGGTCTCCACTCACTCCGGCGTGGTGCGTCGGTCCGTATAAAGTCATGTGTCCCGGTAATAATTATCTTGTGGCTTCATCTGTGTCTGACTTTCTGTGGAAATGAATTTCCTCATTGAGGACAAATAAAGCTCTACTATCATCTAATTCTCAGGAATGAGACGGCATTAACGACTGGTGTCCCGGGAGATTAGCTGTCTTTGGATTTGGCTGCAATAAAGGGTAATAAAGTGTTCATAGACTGAATGATTAACCTGAGGACTGTTCCGTGAGACGGTTCCGTCGGGTTTAAAGTTTTAAACCCCATTTTAGATTAACTAATGTATTTATTAATTATGATTAGTGGAGGGCGTGTCTTCACCCTGGGCTGCCTTTCTACAGCAGGAGGGTGTTTTCATCTAACAAGGTTATTTTTAATGTAACTAGTAGTGGCTAACACAATTATGAAAGTGGCTTGTGTTTACCAGATCCAAATCTGCCCTGCTATATTTAGTCTTGTTTATTTAATTGAGTGTAAGTCTGACCTACTTACAAATTCCTGCTCTGTCTTACGAACCACAGAAAACACTTAAAAACAACTTAAACAGTGAATAATGGCCAAACACCAACAACAATAATGACAAGTAAAGTGATGATTGAATTTAGCCCCAGGGGCTCCACGTTAGGCTAATCCTCTCTTGAATGCTGCAGGTCAGGGCAACATCTGAGACACTGAAACACACTGGACCTGTACCTATACATTCACAGTTGACAGACGTGACTATCTGTTTGCATCTAAATCATCTGGACAGTAAAACGAGTAAGTGACCCCCCCCCAGCATCTTAACCACTGCCTTGTGGCTCGCCTGCAACACTCCCCCGGCTGAAAATGCAAAACCTGAGCAATACAGCTCACTACACCAATAAGCTCTGAGCTGTTAATGATATTTGCTTCACACCCAAAGTCTATAGTTGCTAGCTGACCCTAAAGGACAAACATTTGAAGAGAAGACTATCTGACTGAGTCCTTATCCTCACACACACACACACACACACACAGTCGCCATCCCTCCCCACAGACTTTGGCCTCTGAGAACGCTGGATACTGGAAGGTGAAGCCGGCATGAGAAAACTAGCGCTATCTGCTGGAATACTTGTGCCTGTGACTAATGTTCTGTAAAGGTTAAAACACCCACTCCCACTTTCACTCGCTGTCTCTAACTCTCTCTCTCTCTCTCTCACACACACACACACACACACACACACCCCTCATCTAGAATGGAGTCTGTCCCATGTCATTGGACAGTCCCATTCACCAGAATAGATTTGAGTGGACTGGCCATTGCCTTTGCAGTCCAGCCCATCATGCCTTATTTTACAAATAAACACTATACCAAAGATGATATAGTTGAGGAAGTCTTTTTTGAACTGCCATTGAAATATCATGTATCTGTTACAAAGCCCATAATCATCTCAGAAGACCTGAAGAAGTCCAGATCCCCTTATGAAAAAGAACTATAGTAATCCTATAGTACATTTTAGACAGATACTATACAAAACGTAACAATATTCCTGTAATATTATGATAATAAATATTAAGTAAAGGAATATTATAGCCTAGGTTTTAGGAAGCAGCGCTTCCTTAAGGAGAATTTGAAGTTCAATGAATTCCAGGCTGGCATAATCCCACACACGTGTTGTGCGTGTGGTTGGGAGGTGGATGAAAGACAACTTCATTAAATCAAGATATAGGGTAGTAGGGCTGTTCACAGATCCCCTTATTAATAATTGATGTTAATGTATTTATTGTTATTGTTATATGATATTTCCCTCTGTTATTGACACGGTGAGTAAACAGCGCAAAGGGGACTGAGATGCAGATTGGCCAGCAGCCTGATAAGCGAAGGGAGGCTTCAGTCAAATCCCCTCAGGGATGTCAGGAAGGGTAAACTGATGAAATTCCTAAGCTGACCCACCTTTATTTACGGTATGCACATTGTTAGGCCCACTTAAATGTTTATCAGGCAAACTGACAGCATAGCCCAGCCTAGTTCATGTGAAGTGATGTAAGTCAGGAAAATATAGTCTTAGAAGGGAAAACCCCCCAATGCATTTCTAAAAATATAAATCATCTCATATCCAGTTTAATTTACCACCACACCACTATGTTGAGAATATGGGCTGGTGGAGGCACCTGCTTTATGTTGGAGCTTTCCACTGCTGAAAAACGACAGTGAACCTACAGCCCCTTATCCATCGTCATTACGCGCACTGTTGGAGCCAGACAGACAGCCTTATCGAGCCAGACAGACAGCCTTATCGAACCAGCAGTCAGTAGCTGTAATGTAGACTTCCTTATGACTCCGATAGCTGGACTCACCCTTAACCAGCTGCGAATACAACGGACACCAAAAAAATCAGTTACACATTCGTTGATTTCTGCGGCAGACCCTCTCCTCGCGCGGCCACCAGTTTGATTCGGCTTCATTTACCTCCTGGGGATTTAGAAAGGTGGGCAAACTAGAAACGCCAGTAAAAGGTGTCTGAGTTTAACGGGACTGTCCGCTGCATCGTACATCCCGGATTAATTTCACACTGACAAAAAGCAATTAGGCGCAACCAGTCTCGCGCTGGTGCTCTCTGAGGTGAACAGCAGTGATGCATGATCCACTAACCAGCTGTCCCGAGCGGACAAGACAAGGAAGACAGTCCTGAGACTCTGGACTGGTGGAAATTTTGGAAAGCACCGTAAATTAAAAGAAATGTAGGAACTATTACACATCCCTCCGCTGCGCCCAGCTTGGAGTCACTTAGTATAGCCTATTAATAACGCCAATAAATTGCGTATTTCTCTTTAACGGGTTATTTCTATATATAAAAGCTACTATATGAGAACGCCAATAAAGACTATCATGCATATCATGTTCAATGACGTGTTCTTCCAAATCATGAATCGATGTAGATATCACAGCCCGGCGTCACGCCGCAAAGCAAAAAAAAGATAGGCCTATTTTAAAAGTTAAAAAAAAATGAACTTACTTTTGACTTCTTCATATGGAACGAGAGGAGTAAATCCAGTGTATGCGAAAGCCTATTTTATCTTACTTCTACGGGGAGGAAAGGGGTTGTCATCATCCCGTGTGCACATATCCAATGCCTAAATCAGTAGAATCCAAGCAAGGGGAAAAAAGAAAAAGAAATAAACCTTTAAACCTTTGCAAGTTGTAGGCTAATGGGCGTCATCCAGACCATATATCTTGTAGATATTAGATCCAGATACACAAGGCTCACAGCGGCATGCCGAGGAGGCGCACTGAGGCTGCTGACTGGCGGAGGGAGCTGGAGACTAATGGCAGGACAAGCCTTTATAATGATGCGTAAAAAGTCGCGGAAGAGCCGCCCTCTGGGCTGCACGTCTGGGAGACTTAACTCCAAAAACACTACATGCAATCTGAAAAGACACCAAATGAAAACAGATTTTGAGTTTTGATTTTTTCCTCTGGTTGCTCACTAGTGATTTTGTATTTAATGGTGTTTTTTTATCCGCTATGGATTCGCTTTGATGTTCCTAGAATATTCCTACAGGGACTTACAGTGTCTGCAGCACCCAGTAATGCTCATAATACTTTATAGTAAGGGTGGTGCTCAATACTGACTTTATAGACACCTTACTTAATGGCATTTTGTCATCTGTGGTTTGGATTTTCTAGGGGATATTTTTTAACCTATGGCAGCTGCATGCTATTTTAACTTGAAGCTATTTCAAGTTTGGGTGTGATATTTGTATAGTGTCCTACCCTATATTCCACAACTGTTACTTTCATACCAGTAAAAGTGGTTGGCACGCTTTTTTTTCTATCTCGTTTTGAAACAAAACCTGTGTATTGCCAAGAGAACAAAGTCAGTTTCATTGTAGTTCCATGAGAATTCAAAGGCTTTTCCTGGGACGATGTTGGCACACAGTCACACCTTTCACTGACTGTGCACTTGCTCTAGGTGTTTCTGGGGTGTTTGCCAATCCAAGGGCCAAATATTTTTCTGGGAATTGTAAGGGAATCCTTACAGCAGGCCTACACAGGATATATGTTTTTCCCAGTTCTACGTAGAGAAATGCTAGACACTGGACGCCATGCAAAAACATCTTGCATCTCTCTCTCCCCTCCAAATGCCAACTCTGCTTATTGCTTATCTATTTGCTGCATTAATTGTTACAGCTATTGTCATCAATTTTGCTCCATCTGTGATCCTTGCACTTGTTATGCTGGTGAGCTTGGAAAATAAGCTTATATAGACTGACCAGATGAATCAAGGTGAAAACTACGTACCTTATTGGTTTCACCTATTAAATCCATTTCTGTCGTAATGACCTGATGTAGATGAAGGGAAGGAGGCAGGTTAAAGGATTTCTATGCTTCATACTTGTGTATATATAAGGACCTTAATGAGAGTAAATATAGTGGAATAAAACCATAGCTAAATATACTGAGCATCAAATATCAGGTGCACTTACGTATATATATTCTTGGTTGGATGTTGCTGCTATTAGCTGGCGGCCGTGCAGCACTGCTCTGAACACTGAGACTCTACATTTTAGAGAGATTCAAATACGCTCTTGGAGCATTTGACTTAAAATAAAAATTCTTACTAAGCTTGTTTCACTCAAATATGTACAAGTATTATAAATGTAAACACATCTATTCTGTCTTAAAAATACATGTAAAGGTCAGCTCATATTTGGCTGTCACATGCTTCCTCTCCTTGTATTAAAAGAGGTCAGACAGTCCAGTTCAGAGTCAGATGCCAATCCAGTCGGTTTCAAGTGGGGCGTTACAATGCAGTTTGAATTGAAATCTCTTAATGATAGGCTTTCTGCCTCATGCATGGCCCAGGAGCAGGCCCTACCCTCAGGGAGACGGTAAACTGGTTAGTAGTTTTAGTGAACATGCTACATATACTGCGCAGTGCTTTAAGCGTAATCCTGAAACTGTCATCACCTGCTTGTCAGGGGGTCATCAGAGAAGAATGAGAATTAGCTGCAACAATACAACTAAAGCAGGAGTGGACATAATCTGCAAGTAGTTTCAAACCAAGCTTGCAAAGGAATTTGCACAATAAAATCTTCAATCTTGGATTGATTGCAGGAAAATAGTAATAGGATTAACAATCAGAAAAAGACTTGGTTGTTTGCTGATTACCGTACAATGCCCACCTAGATTGTGAAATCTAGAGTGCCTATTTCTCACTTAGCTGTCTGGTAGGTATTATTATGTAATGTATACATATTTCAAATCTGTCTGTGATATTACACCCTACTGGATATTTGCCATTGGATGCAATCCAGACCTTCAAACCTTCCGATTATATTGAGCTATGCTGCTGCTCAAGTATTTGAATTCCTTAAAGGATCACTATTATTTGTTAGTCTTAGAGTGAGACAGGATTTCCTGTACTTGTAACATGAATCCCCTACCATGTGTGGATAATCTGTTATTAACCCTGTGGTGCAGCTAGGGTGGGATTACCGTCAGTTTGATTAATATATTCCATTTAGTGGACACCTTTATTTCAAGTGCCTTAGATTACCATTATATACTGTTTCAAAGCCCTAACTCCTTTTGAGTTGTGCAGGACCCCAAAGGGATTATAGAGTAGCATTCATACAGATGTTTATGCTTGAAAACGCACAGCTCAACATGTCAAAATTAACGCTAAGCTGTAGTGTGCATGTGCACACAGCATGCTGGAACGTTTTAATGACAGCATACTATACCGCCACTACAGATAATATCTCACCAAGTCATGCGATAAGACTTGAAAGTCTAGCTTTTGGTTTAGTGAAATGAAACATGTCAATTTACCAGCATCAACTCAGCAGTTACCCCAAACTTGCATTCCTTTAGATATTGCTGATACATTTATGTGCAGCAGAGTGACCTTTTGTGACCTTTAATGCAGCTTGTGAGTCTGGATGTGCAGGTGCTCGTATCTACGAGATAACATTGACTGGTTACCCTCGAATAAATCAGTCTTCTGTCTGTAGGAATGAAGGAGTTCACCTCTTCTGAAAGTGTCTGTACCTCAACTACTATTGGCTTACTCATTGATCACGTAATATTTTACCCAAATGTGGCATTCCAAGGACACTCCTTGTCAATTAATCTTACACAAAACATAGCTATGTTACAGCTATGTAATAAATGTCTGACAACGCCACCCTCACTTATAGGAGTGAGGGAACCTCAAGGTTATTTATCGCCCAACAAACAATCACGTTAGGGTCCAGAATGAACTGAACAGAGGCTGCTGTATCAAAAATAACCATATTTTATTAACATTTCACAGGGTTAAAAGTGACATTAAGAATATGTGACAACCAATAGTTGGAGCGACTGTGGTGACATTAAAAAGAAAGGGGCGATGGTACTGGGAGTTAAACTGCTTGGCCTGAACTAAATCCAACCAAGGGCAGGAGGAAAGGCAGGAGGGCCCAGACCACAACACACAACAAACCAATAAGACACACATTAAATAAAAAAGAAACCAAATTACCAAGACACACCAAAACATAGGGCACCAATGAATTGGTGTCAAAATAAGCACACTGAACACAGCAAACAGGGGCCCAGTAGCTATACGGCACTCAACCTGCGACCTCAACTCCCCCTCCTCCTTTGTTCCAAGTTAACTCCAACACAACAGATCTCGCCAATATACAAACAAAAGAACAACTTATTTAAGAGAAAAGAAAACAGTGATAGGCCACTCTACTTTGGTCACAACCTTCCCTATGATAAAGAATAAAAATAAAACATGTTAATTTAAAAACACATTCAACATTAAAGGAATGTCAGGACATTCAAATTAATAACATAATACCTTTTTTCTTTGTGACCAATGTTCCCACAGCTCTACTTGCTCCCTCTCATGTGAGGCGGCTGGGAGCTATGGGCTAAATGTTAATCAAATGAGAACACTAAACGTTAGGGATTAAAACACACCTGAGGGGTGTTCCACAAAGCGAGCTTACCACTTATCCAGGCTTATTTCACATTTTCAGGGTTATTCGTTCCACAAAGCAAGCTCAGCATAGTTCAAGCTAAGTTGCTGTGGCAACTTATGCTTCGAAACTAGCGGGCAGGCTAGATATCAGGCTGAACCACCATAGACATATATACATAGACGCCGCATTGGCCTGTGGATCATACGTAAACGTCGCCACCATATTGGTTCGGACAAGACTGGCCTGTAAACAAATACAAGTAAACGGGGAGCTGCGGTTTTTCTGTATGAAAAGCACTATAACGTTTACATTTCTCAACCGATTTCAATGAGCCGTTTTTATATTCAAGGGTTTATGATCTACGTGGAGTAGAAACAAAAGTTTTGGGATTGGGCCATGGGCTTCCCAAACACTCCAACTCAGGCTTGGGCAGAAAGGGAAGGCCCACACCCTCTACTTCCCTCTTTATCCACTTTCTACCCCCCAGGGTCCTAAAGGCATACCTGTTACACATAGTAACATTAGAAGTATTAACATAATTAAGACTATTCGGTACTATACAGTTCTGTGTAATCCTTTCTGAGTTTGAGTTTTTGGCTCCCAATGTGCAACTACCATTCTCCTGTTCCTGAAATTTCTTCAATAAAGTAGAGTAGTTTGGGGTAGCCTGCATAGTTTTCAGCACGTTTGATGAGGCAATAACCCCTCACCTTCATCAAACTGCCCTGTTAGTTTCAGCATGGTCATTAGATAAATAAGAAAGATAAAACTTTAAAGCTGCACTAGGCAGCTCCAAATGGCAGTGAGAGGTAACAGTGAGAGGTTTTTGTCACTTCCTGTGGGAGAATCTAAATGGTCTCAATTAGTGGAGACGGGACTACTGCAGCCGCACTTTGTGATTTAGTCTGGGTGTATTTTTACATGAAAATCCTGCCTAGTGTAGCTTTAATGTAGGGAACATCTACTGTCCTGTCTGATGGTGTAATCAGATGAGAACCACTGTCCCTGTTCAGGCTCTTTTATTTGGGTTACACATTTAGAAAATGTTCCCAAATTGAATCATGTCATAGATGGGTGGCAGAAGTACAGAACCGTAGACCTGTAGCATTTATTAGACTCTTCGTCTACTATTCAGCAATTTACAAAATATTACTGTGGTGGTCCTGTTGGTGGACAGAAGCTACCTAAGATGCTCTATGGGCAGAAACCCATCATGGAATACAAGGAAGTGGTGAGCTACAGCACCCTAACCCTGGAGCCCCCGGAGCTGGTAGGAATTCAGTGGATTGCTCAAGGACAGGGCAGGGAGGATGTTTCTGTGCAGGGACGGTCTCTTTAGTTCTCTTTAGCCACTTTCTGATGAGTTTTACGGGTAGTTTCAGGCTACGTCCACATTAAGCCGTTTAAATTTGAAAATGCATACTTATCTCTCCATTTTGGCCTCTCGTCCGCACTATGGCGGCGTTTTTACCCCCCCAAAACGGAGACTTTCGAAAACGATGACGTTTCACTGCTTGACAGTCGCTTGATCCAGCCGTGAGCTCCAGACGAGCGGCCGGGTGGTCTGCACCTGCCCATGGAAGGAGGTATCCCTTTTTGGTGGTCTAGTGTGGATGGCGAGCTTTTCGAAAACACCAGACCTGAAAATGCCGTTTTCAAATTGAACCGGCTTAGTGTGGACGTACTCTACTGGGGCAAGCACTGGTCATGGTTTCTGACTGGCACCCATCTCTAGACAGCTGTTTCATTCCTTCCAGTGAGCCAGATTGTCTTGCCATGGAATGCCTCTACAACCAATTCAAGATGTCTCTAAGTAAAACAGATTCGATTGGAATGAACACTGCACATATTCCGATCCTGACGCAGTGCCTTTGAAAACAAAACAATGAAAGGGGAAAGCTGCATGCAACTAAATATCTACCAACATACAGTCCAGATTCAAACCTATATTCTGTTGTCAACAGGAAGTACTACCCCTGTGGTAAAAACTAGATGAGCAGCAGGATTAACTGGACAAAAATAAACCCCACTATTGTTGTGTTGAAGGCCCTGACATCCCATGTCAGCATTGATGTACAAACTGATCATTGTCCCAGAGGGTTAAGTCAAGGATTTACCTACTACTTAGTAATTGCATTACTTTGTTTGCTGCACTGAAATGCATATTAAGTAACCAATTGAACCAGTTTGGTCTGATGTGAAAGGGATCGGATTAGCTTGATTGACAGCGATTTAACCTAAAGTAGGTATGAATAGACTAAACAGTGTAAGAGATCTATTTATTGTTAAACCAGAGTGGCTGCAGGGCTGCAATCCCACTTCTGACCTTTCTTCACCCCCTGGAGTCGCAGTAACGCCTGGAGGTTAGAGAAGCAGGCTTGTGACTGGAAGTTTGCTTGTTTGAATTCCTGGAATGGGTTGGAAAAGCTGGCTTGGGGAGATAAATGAGAAACACACTCCATTCCCAAAGCAAATACCATTCAGATGTCCTTGAGCAAGGCACTAAACCAGGGCCAGCAGAAGAAGGCTCTGGTAGTCCTGGCAGCTCCCAGGTATGAACTGCTGTAAATAACAATACGTTCTTAGATAATGTGTTAGGTTAAATACAAAAAGCTAACCTAGTTATTGATCCCACTAACACGTATGTATGAGACTGAGACCGTGAGTGTTTTGGGTTAACCTGCAGCTTGGTCAGGGTGGTAACTTAACTAAAATCACAGGCAATTCAAATGCAATTCTTAGTGAACCACAGGATCAAACTCATTTGCTAGATATTGACTAGCAGGTGGGATGAAATTAAAGTCCAGGGTGTCCTTTGTTGAAGACATTTCAGGAACAGGAGAATGGTAGTTGCATAGATTATTCAAACTGCAGATTGGGAGTCAAAAACTCAGAAAATTTGAGAGAGAGAGAGAGAGAGAGAGAGAGAGAGAGAGAGAGAGACCTGCCACCACCTGATCGGGCGTGTGCGCGCTCGACTGAGAGACACAGTGAAGAGCAGGCAGACAGCAGCACTAACAACTGACTTCAGGTCAGAGCAGTTAATTCGTTTTTCTATGATATTTGTATACATAGTATCCTTCTAAAATCTGTTCCAGGATACTTTAGTACCTCCAGAGTGTCATGGAGAGGATTTCTTGTCCCCTTCTTGAATCCGTCGTATCCATACCATCCTTAAAGGCTCTCTGCAGGTCTACAGGTGTTCTGGTCACCAGCTGTTGGCTAGTTTTACTCTAATTCAGTAAATTCAGTGAATCAATCTGCATGCGCAGCACACATTAAATAAAACGTAATTAATTACTTTAAAAATCAGCCTTCTCTGAGGGCTCTGCCCCCCCAAACCTCATGTCCTAGAATCACCCCTGGGTACAGACACTTTAAAGAGAGGTGAACCTTCATTTCTAGAGACAGAAGACTGTTTGTTATTATCTCGTAGACATGAGACCCTGAACATCCAGACTCACAAGCCAGAGGAAAGGTCACAGAAGGTCACTCTGCTGTCCATAAATATATCAACAATATCTAAAGGAATGCAATTTTCTAGTGATAGACCAAACACATAATAATTCATGGCATTCTGAAGTAACGGGTCAGGACAATATGTGAATCTGAGGAAAAGTTGTTATCATCTTAACAAGCTATGTGGCCGTGCCTGGTGTGTCTTAGTACGTTTCCATCTTCCCCCAGCACTTCTGCTTCCACACCTTCAATGTATTCATTACTTTAAAATTATACATGAGCAAAGCAGTCGAGTTAAACAAGCACAAAAGAACAGTCGCATATCTCTGTTAAAGCTACCCTATGTAAGATTTTCACTTTAATCTGGCCTACAATCTTCTCAGTCAGTCAAAAGATGTGGTGGAGGGATGGACCTCTAACCCATTCATTCCCCATTTGGCTTGTTGTTGTCCCCTGTATTCAACTCAATGTATTTTTCTGGGCTGTAAAAAGGCTCCTTCCCTTTAGCTGGCTGAATGGCTTGTGTCTCCCTGTAGGAGTCCTGTGAATGTAGAGTATTGTTCTACTTGTAGTGAGGTCATGAACCCTTCAAATGAAGATCATCTTAATTGCTGAGCCCATATAGGTTAACTTCAACCCCTTCTTCCAGAGTTCGGGCTTTTGCTGTTACTTACTGGCTGAGCTGGGATTGCTGGAGACGATTAACATACAGACTGATTTGTTTTGTCCAGCATGAATTACAACTTCCTCATGATCACGTTTAGTCTAGATTAAGTTCTATTCTGGGGTGCGGATCTTGTTAGCCATAATCTGGTACTGTCTGACCACTCACTGATTACATTTGAAATTTTCCTGATTTGTTCTTTAAAGCCGGTGTATGCACATACAGTGACTCACTGTAGTAATAAAACACAGCACTGTCTCCGTCAATCCTTTTGTGGGTCCTTTAATCCCCTTGATAATCATACTAAAAATACTCTTGCAGGACTCGAGCAGCAGAAACAAAAAGTCAACCATGTGCATCTTGGTGTTGAAGAATGATAAAATGTACAATACATCAGTATGAAAAGTTTCTCTTGAGGCATTCTCTAACATGCTGCCTACAAATCAGTGTTAGGTGAAAGTGTGTGGAATATTATCATTGAATGTATTCCAACAGTGCTGAAAGTGCTTTTGGCTAGTCATACTATTTGTTCATGTGCGCTTGTGGTAACCAGGGAGCTACATGGCCATCTTTCTTGTCTTCTGTTTGTTCTCATGTATGTATATTACTTCCAGTCAGCACTCATGCCTCGGTAACTGTTGTATAAAACAGTGGTTCTCAATCCAGTCCTCAGGGGCCCCCTGTCCTGGAGGTTTTAGCTCCAGCTCTACTCAGGTACACCTAAACCAATTAAAGTATCATGAAAACATGAAGCCTCTAATTGGTTCAGGTGTGCCTGAGTAGAGCTGGAGCTAAAACCTCCAGGAGCATGCTCATATTATTATTGCAGAATTCAAAACATGTTAATGTTTCTTGTATATTGTGTGCTCCAATATACAGAGCAACTAGCATGTATGGATAGTACCTCCTGTCCAGATGCATGTAACACTTGCAAGTAAAACGGTAACGGTTACCGCAACCACCAGGAATTTGAACAGAAAAATGACTTTCCTTCCAGCAACTTTGACCTTCCAGTTTCATCACTCGTTGTTCTTTACAATCCACACAGGAGGGATTCAAATTTAAAACTACTTAATTGGCACATGATAGCTGCAATTTATCTTTCCGCATATCCATCCTAGCAGCTTTATGTACGCAGTTAAGATTTACTGCTTTTTAACCACTGACACCTGGGAGCTGCCCAATACGACCACAGTCCTCTACTGTGCTGTTGGAGTACACACCAACTTTTGGGGAAATTGTCTCCTTGGTCAACTTGCCTTTTACATGTTAAAAGGTACCACCAAAATCATCTCTTGTGGTAGATATCTCTGTCCTGTGCACATGCTAATGCATTAGCTTACAGTATGTTAAGTGCCCATAGGCAACTAGCATTATCTAATGTAAGAATATAGACCTTTTAGTAATCCAGAGTTGGTGTTGGTTGTTTTCTGCCAATACTCTAGTTGACCAACGGGCAAATCTTAAAACTTTATTTATATGGTGTTTTTCAAGACTGAGGTTACAAAGTGCTTCACAAAATGAAAAGTGCAACCACAGCAGAGAAAGTAAAAAGAAACACAAAATGTAAAAATGTATTTTAAGACTGTGATCTGACTCCCCAGGGGAGGCTATTCCACCACCATCATAGATTTTGGTCTTTCTTTGGTCAGAAGACCTAAGTGACCTTTTGGTTTCATAAGGGATCAATAGTGCACTAATATATGACAGTGCCAGATTGTGCAAAAGCCCCCTTCTCTAACCAAGGCTACAGTACCCAACATGCATTTCCTCAGAGAGATCAGAGCACATTTTAATAATAAATTAAATCAAATATATAGTCACAAAATATTTGACGATATCAATCAGTTGGAGAGGATATTTATGAAGGTATTTCCCTGCCAAAATGTCTACTGCCTGTGTCTCTGTCTACCCCGGCCGTAGCGAGTCTTCTACACTGGGTTAATCTGAGTAATACAAACCTACAAATCAGGTATTGTTTCTTGCAACTTGCAAATTAACTAGTTCTAGTTAAGGCTATTTACATTTAGTAAAACAATCCACTATAGCTAACACACAATACTATATCCATTATAGCTAACACAATGGAGCATATACCATATCGGGCATCTGTTACAGTGCCAGTCAAAGTGGTACATTCTGTATCCAATCAGTGCAGAGCATAGTGATCAATCGCCGTGCACCAATCAGGTTCTAGCCACCGCCTCCCCTTTGCTTGCAAATCACGGATCTCACTTGCAAATCCTTGCCCACACGCTTGCAAATATTTTTTTCAGGGTTTGCGAGCTGAAACACTGACAAAAGTCGGCGTGTGCAAAATTGACGTTTACAAGTGTAAAAGTGTAACTGAAAAGAGTGTTTTGTAAATACAAATCAGATTTTCTTTCTCAGATTCTTTTACACTTTTGCAAATCAGTCTTTTCACTTCTGAAAATAGTTCTTTGCAAATACAAATTTATTTTTCTTGCTCAAATAGTTTTTTGCTTTTGCAAATCATAAGTTACACTTCTGAAAATAGTTTTAGAAACATGGGAATGGGAAATACCTTCATAGATATTTATCAATGTATTTAAAAATGCTAATATTTTGGGGGCATATCTGGGATACAGGCACCTTGAGAGCCATTAGATCATTGATGCTTTGAGTCTGAAATTATACTAGTGACAATTTGCACACTGGGATTAGGTCACTTTCCATTTGCTAAGAGAAGTGAACTCACTGTCCCAGAGTTGGATTGTTTCCAATAGGGGATCATCCATTGCTAATGGCATAAGTGCTAGATCCCTGACATGGTGTTGATCAGAGAGATCATACTGTTGAAAAGCAATGTTTCAATGGAAAACTCATTGTTGAGAAGAAGCCACACCTTGTGACCTAATCTATAGTTTAAAAAATGTTTACTATGATTACATAGTGATGCGTTTTTTCGAAAATACTTAATTTCATCGTATCTAGTAAATAGGTTTGTCACCATACATTATTGTAATAATAATCTTTATTTATATTATTATCATTATTATGTATTATTGGGGAGTAAGAATAGCCTACACCTTCTTGTGTGACCAATTAATAGGTTGTTTAACATCACTATATAAAGGCAGTAGCTGTGCGTAATGGCTCGCAAAGGCACTGGATTCTCTCCCTGAACCTCAACATGTTCGCTGGAGGCACCAGGGTCTTCATCGCAATCTGTTAATAAAAATATTCTACAAAGCACAAACGGGTTTTATTGCAAGTCCGATTACAATAAGATCCAAACTGGGTGACGTACCAAGTTCCATATTAGCAGGTGGATCTGACTCTCCCAATATCATAACAGAGTGTGGGGGGGGGGGCGCCTCAACCCAGCCCCCCCCCTCAGAGGGCATACCAATAAGGAGAGCAATTTCCGAAAGCTAGTCGAACTCGTAGCTGAGAAAAAACTCTGAAAAGCTTTATGCTCACCGGGAAATATGCATCACACGAGACAATCAATGACACTTTTTGGCTCCCTCACTATTGAAATGAATCCGGCGGCCGTGGTCAGATGTCTCAACCTGCAACACTAGCAAGTCACCACAAGTCCATTCATTTCCTATAGTGCTGAGTGACCAGCGAAATTGTGTGGGTGGTCACCAACTTGTTGACCGGGAAAAGTTGGCCAATTGGATTACTGAGCTTCCTTCTTTCCCCACCAATATTAGGAGAGTCAGGCGCCGGCCAGATGCAGGTGAGACCGGCCCACGCCTCAACCACCCCACCCCCTAAGAGCACACTTCTCTGCAAGGAGCTGAACGTTTTCATTAGTAAAAACTGTAGGAGTTGCGGTGACAAAATCTGCCCACAGTCACAGTAGTTGTGTGCTTGGCTGTCTCAACAGAACTGACCTGTTGCTTGTAGTTGTAGTAGATGCAAACATTGCTTTGCTTTACCTGCTGGCTAGTTAGCTAGCTAACGGTTTTGGAGTAGAGGCAAGGCAAGTTTATTTGTATAGCACCTTTCATACACAAGGCAGTTCAAAGTGCTTTACATGAGGCATTAAAAGACATTTAAAACAAGGACATTTATAAAGACATTTTAAAAAGAAAAGAAAATCACAGTGCAAAAGGAATAAAAGTCATAGTGCAAGTTTACAGTTTCAGCAGAAGGCGGTGGTGAACAGAAACGTTTTTAGTCTGGACTTAAAAGTAGTTGTTGGTAGGCAATCAGGAGTGGTAGGCAATACTGTTATTTTGCAGTTTGGCCTCACGGGAGCATGTAGAGATTGAATAGACAAGGCCCCGGGATTGAACCTTGGGGGACTCCACAAGTCATGTTGGTTAGCTCAGATTCATAGTTGCCAATGCAAACAAAATAGTTCCTGTCTTGTAGATATGACTTGAACCAATTTAAGACCCTGCCAGAAAGTCCAACCCATTTTTCTAACCTGTCTAGAAGTATAGTATGATCTACAGTATCACATGCAGCACTAAGATCCAATAGGACAAGGATTGAAACCCTAACCCTAACCCTAACGTCATTAAACCCTTTAACGAGCTGTTTCAGTGCTGTGTAGGGGACTGAATCCTGATTGGAAGTTGTCATAGCAACCAGTTGAGACTAAGAAATTATTAAATTGCTGCAAGACAACTTTGTCAATTTTATCAGTAAAGAAGAATGCAAATTCATTGCATTTCTGGGTGGGAGTTTGTATCGGGGGGTTTGTCAGCCTGTTTATGGTTGCAAATAAAGTTTTTGCATTATTAGTGTTGTTATTAATGATATTGGAGAAAAAGGATTGTCTGGTATTTTATGTTCTATGTTGTAAGCATGGAGTTTCTCTCTGCAGATGTCATGGCTAAACTTTGCTCCATCTAAAACTTTAGATTGCCGAATTCCAGTAGACAACTACACATTCGCTTTATTTTTTTTCTTTTATTCGACCCTGTCAATTTTCACCAGCGTATTTTTAAGCATGGCTTCTTGTTCACCTTGTTCCACTTGTGTGCTCATTTTAGAGAAGTTGTCTCGTGTCCGTCAGTTAGAAGCGGATAGGCCGATTACCTTAGACGAGACGGGCACCCCAGACAGTCTAGATACGTGGCCAGCTAGCCGGGTCACGAGAGTTAGCAGTAGCCCGATTGTTAGCCGAGATAGCGTAGCCCCATCGGCAGTGGGTGACGAGTTTGTCCCGGTCTCCGGGCGACAGAGAGCTTGCCAGTTCCGCGGCCCGATTTGCCATCGGTGCTTCCGGTGGCTAATGGTTTCACTCTTGCTAGTCCCTGTGGCCGGCCCTGCTCCCCGGACCCGCCGTCTATCTCACATCCTAGTTATTGGCAACTACATCGCCCGTAATGTTAGGCTTGAGTCGCCGCCCGAGGTTTTCTGTTTACCTGGGGCCAGAGCTACCGACGTAGAGCAGGCCTGGCGCCAGGATGAAGTGACTGAGGGGGCTGTTAAAAATTGCGAGGGGGCAATTTTTTTCATAAAATAAAATTCATTGATTTAACCATGCAATAGCCTCAGAAAGGCTAAATAACAACATAAGGCTACTGCTTCAATATCAAAGAATACATTTATTAATCAGAGCACTCACATAAGGTAGCACCTAGCAGAGCGCTAAATATTTTTGGAATATATGAACGATAACGATTCTCTGTCAAAATCAGCAGGGGGAGGCGCGTAGAAACAGCTGTTTGTGGCTTGCAGCTCTCTCTCTCTCTCTCTCTCTCGTTTCCCTTCTGTCTGTGTTGTTACGATGGGGGGAAAATGGAATTAGGGCCGAAAGTTGTATTTACCACCACGAAAAGCAAGCAGGCTGAGAAACCGAACTAAGTGACATGTCTGTCTGTCTATCGATCTCCGCTCCGTTTCACCTAATATTATGACTTTAATCTCCTAATATTATGACTTTATTTTCGTAACATTATGACTTTATTCTCGAAAATTTTATGACATTCTCGTAAAAGGCCTGTTATGAGATTATTACGATTTAATCTCGTAATGTTAGGACTTTATTCTCGAAATCTTAGATTATTTACTTTTAAACAGTGGCCCTAAAACACTGTCGTAGAGTAGAGAGAGAGTTCAAGAGGAGCCATGTTAAATGTCCTGGGAACCAGCCACCCAGGTGATCTACATCCTCAGTGATGACCCTCCCAACTCTGCCTGTCAATCACCTGTAGGGAAAACAGCAGAGAGAACACAGAAGATGGGGTGTGTCACATAGTCTACTGTAGCCTGTAGACTGAGTAGAGCTGTGGTGTCCATGACTCAAGATTGAATTTGAATTTCTTCTTTTGTTGTGACAAGAGGAGGGCTGTTTTTCAAGCATTTTTTTTTTAACTGATGAAAAGTAATTGTATAGTACTTGATATTATTGTGTTTTGTGGGGCCCTCTGAGGTGATCCGGAGGTTGTGAGTTGGTTTGTTTAATGTTGCACTGTCGGGGTTACAAGTACCACTTCCTCCCCTGTGCCGTTCTTCTGACCCACAGCAGCTTCTTTGACTTGATCCAACTCTTCTTCCGGGCGCCGTGCGAGTCGCAGCCTGTTGCAGCAGCTCCTTTGTCTTTTGTTGTTTGTGTGTTTTTTATTTTTATTTTACTCCAACTGGTTGTACATTTTTTCTATTCTTTGGCTACAATGGCTAGGAGCTGGGTGAAGGAGAGTGTTATTTTTTTACTAGCTTTGGGGACACTAGTTGCTAGTGTCTAGTTGCAATGTGTGCTACGGCGCAGGCATTACACACTGGCTCAGCTGATCGCCTAAACAAGATGGCTGTGTCCCCGGGAGAGAGGCTGGTTATTTGTCTGAGCTCTGTAATGTAATGTAATGTATTTGAAGAAAGCGACCTAGTCACAACAGAAACCTGCTGGCTCAAAAATTGTGCTCTCAAAAACTTAAACTAGCTAATCTTTATGATTTACATTATATTAAATATTACCTTCCGCCGCCAGCAGAAGCAGGCAGCCTTGCAGCAGCTCTCTCTCTACTTTCGTTGTTTTTAGTTATCTTCCGTAGCGTACCCTTAGTTCTTTAGTATTTATTGTTAGTACTTAGTATTTTTAGTATATGGAGCTCTGCAGCCAGGCCGGACCCAGACCGGCGGACATCCCGACCGAGTTGTGGAGGCACAGACGAGGGACCTGAACCGGAGCAAAGGTGAAGGAGAGAGCGAGGGAGAGAATGAGGAGGTACAAACCTTTCCTGCCATCTGTTGTCATGGGGAACTTTAGATCTAGATCCTGGGCCTTTCTGTGTGGAGTTTGCATGTTCTCACATGGGTCCTCTTCTACAATAAGAACCCCAATTGAAAAACATGCAAGGAGATCGCCATTTCCTGTCCTGTCCCTGACCACGACCGGGTCGTAAACCGGGTCATGTTACTGTGAAAACTAGTGTCTGTAGCCCTGATGTTGAACTACTTGCGGTGGGATTACGACCATACTTTCTGCCGCGGGAGTTCTCGCACGCCATTGTCCTGGGGGCTGTTCCACAAAGCAGGCTTAGAAAAGCGGCGATTAACCTCGCAAGCCTGGTTTGAATTAACCTAACAAATCAATCGGGGCTAAAGCGGTTCCACGAAGACCAAGTCAAGCTACCGTGATCTGGCTAAACCGAGCCAGGCTCAAGCAATCCAGATAATTGTGCGTGCACATTTATACACAGTTTATTTAAGCAGCCCGAGAGGTCGATCATGGATCTGATCGATTCATCATGGCGAAACATGACGGTAAAGACAGAGCCGCAATGTTCACGGCCACTGAACAGCGACTTCTAGTGGAGGTCTATGGAGAATTCAGCCATATTACACTGAAAAGGGAAATACGATTTCCATAAATAAAGGGAGAGAGAAAGATTGGCAACGAATTGCTGCTAGATTGAATGCGTAAGTAATTGTTGAATTAAAAACGAACAAATTGTATCGACCTTATTAAATATCATGTGTTCCAACAATATTAAAGAACTGAAAAGCTAAAAATATTATAAATTAAACCATGCCATATATGAAACCTCAAGACTGTAAATGTACTATCTATCACCATAAACGATGTAGTAAAGGCTGTATGTAAGATTCCATCTTACTACATTACAATCATCGTACTGTACTAGACCCTATACGGGGATCGAACTCACAACCTTAAGACTGAGAGTCTCATGCTCTACTGACTGAGCTGTTCGGGCTGGTTCTTACTTTTATTATATTTTTATGAAATCGGTTGTTTCCATCCTGGAAATTGATCGGTTGAAAGCGCGTTCTACAGTGACTGTAAATCCCATACAGAAACAGTGAATGCGTCTCCTAGCAACCGTGGAAACATCTTGACATATATTCAAGATACTTTATTATTTCAATGAATTTGTTAAATAAAAATAATTTAGAAAATAAAATAATATTGTGTCATCAAATAATTATTTCTATAAGTTGTAACCGTTTTCAAAAAGCAATACGGCACTTGAGGTCTCACTGGACACTCATGGTTAAATGGGGTTGCCTAGCAACGCTCTGAACCGTGACTGTATCCCCGATACAGCCTACATCATTTTATATTTTTTTATTTTCTATTAACGTTACATTTTATGTCTGATAGTGTAGGGTCTAGGGTAATAGTGTTGAACATTAGGATGGCGGAACCTTGTTTGAAAATCATTGCGTTTCAGTCGGATCAGTGTTACGGGAGCACCGATTCAGCTTCAACTGTGGTTTCAGCCTGATATCTAGCCTGCCTCGGGCAGGCTAGTTTGGAAGCATAAGTTGCCACAGCAACTTAGCTTGAACTATGCTGAGCTTGCTTTGTGGAACCGAATAAACCTGAAAATGAGCCAGACTAAGCGAAATAAGCCTGGATAAGTGGTAAGCTCGCTTCGTGGAACACCCCTCTGGTTGTTTACATCCCGCCCTCCGCTAACGGGGCCACGGCCAGTGAGATCATAAACTCTGCGATCGCGGCACTTCAGACCCAACACCCGAACGCCTTGATGTTGATCTCGGGAGATTTCAACCACGCCCCCCTCTCCTCCACACAGTATGTGAAATGCAAAACAAGAGACAATAAAACACTGGACTTGATGAGGATGAGGAAGGCATACAGCTCCACCGCCCACTTGGTAGATCAGACCACAACCTGGTGCACCAAGTGGCCATCTACAAGCCAGATGTCCGACGCCTGCCAGTCACCACCAAAACAATCAGAGTATGGTCAGAGGAATCCATGGAGGTCCTTCTGGACTGCTTTGACCTTACGGACTGGGATGTGCTCTGCAGTGCACACCGTGAGGACATCAGTGGCCTGTCAGACTGCATTACTGACTACATAAACCTTTGCACAGACAACATTATCTCCTCCAACACATTCCGCTGCTTCCCCAACAATAAGCCCTGGATTAATAGAGACATAAAACTGCTGCTGAGAGGAAGAAGAGGGCTTTCAGGGATGGGAACAGGGAGGAGGTGAGATGATTAGGGAGGCAAAGGACGCGTTCAGGGAGAGGACTGAGAACCAACTCCAGAAGGAGGTGTGGAGTGATATGAAGAAGAGGACGGGCTTCAAACAACAAGCACCGGGGGAGAAGGGGTGCAGGGAGAGAGCAAACCAGTTAAACCAGTTCTTTAACCGGTTTGACTCAGCGATCCCCAGCCAGGTGCACAGCCACCCCTAAACCTCCACCAGGTCAAGCCTTCTACAACTCCCCCCTCCTTCCCCCCAGCCTGAGGCTCACACATCTGCTAACACCTCTGCAGATGCCCCCCCAGCCCGCCCGCCAACCTGGCTATCACCACCAGCCAGGTGAGAGGAGCTAAGGAAGCTCCGCCCCGGCAAGGCTGCTGTCCCGGATGGTGTCTGTTCCAGGGTGCTGCAGGGGTGTGCCGGGGTGGACCTACAGAGGGTACCCTCCCTGTGGAAGACATCATGCATCGTTCCTGTGCCCAAGAAGGGATGCCCCAGCGCCCTCAATGAGTTCAGACCAGTGGCACTTACCTCTCATATCATGAAGACCTTTGAGAGGTTGGACCTGCAGCACCTGAAGCCACTAGTGGAAGCCTCTCTGGACCCCCCCGCACACCAGGCACACCTGGGAGTCGACGATGTCATCACCTACATGCTGCATAAGGCGTACTCTCACCTGGAGAGGCCTGGGAGCACTGTGAGAATCACCACCACCACCTACAGCTCAATGTCAGCAAGACAAGAGAGCTTGTGGTGGACTTCCGTCGGAACAAGAGGCGACCTCCACCTCCTTGTTCCTGGGGGTGCACCTCAACAATAAACTGGACTGGACAGACAACACTGATGCCCTCTACAGGAAAGGTCAGAGCAGACTGTACTTCCTGAGGAGGCTCAAATCATTCAATGTGCAACAGGCTGCTCCATGTTCTACCAGACTGTGGTGGCCAGTGCTCTCTTCTTTGTTGTGGTATGTTGGGGAGGTGGCAAGATCAATAAACTGGTCAAGAAAGCTGGCTCAGTTGTGGGAGAGAGCCTGGACAGCCTGGAGGAGGTGGCTGAGGGGAGGATGAGGTCTAAAATCAGATCCATCTTGGAGAATATATATTAGCCGTCGTATTAATGCCACTACGGCCTCGTTACTATCTGAAAAAACTGCCCAGTTTTCTCGCACCACTCTCTGGTCATGTTGGCTCACTCGACATTTCGCCAACGAACTAAACGCTAGCCTTACCAACGCGCTTGACTCAATCGCCCTTAGTCACAGAAAACACCACGCTAGGAAGTTTGCACCGTGGTTTACCCACGACACTCGTGCACTTAAACAAGCCTGTAGAAAACTAGAACGTAAAGGCGATTGACCAACTGAAGTCTTCGGCTTGCCTGGAATGATAGCTTGCTAAATTATAAATGTGCCTCGTCAGCCAAATGCAACTTCTTAGTTAATCATGCATAAAAACCAAGTTTCTATCGACACTGTTGCTAGCTAACATGGAATCCCTCCCCTCTGATAGCTTTCTGTTTTCTCCGAATGATTTCCTCCACCAGAACAACCTCTTGGATCCCCACCAGTCTGGGTTCAAAGTGGGTCACTCGACCGAGACTGCGCTCCTGGCAGTGACGGAGTCGCTCCATGCCGCTAGAGCGAACTCTCTCTCCTCTGTCCTGATACTCCTGGACCTGTCTGCAGCGTTTGACACGGTGAACCACCAGATCCTCCTCTCCACCCTTGAGGGGATGGGTGTCTCAGGCTCTGCACTCTCCATGTTTGCATCCTACCTAACGGATCGCTCCTACCAGGTGACGCTGAGAGGGTCTGTGTCAGAACCACGCAGGCTCGCTACTGGGGTTCCGCAAGGCTCGGTTCTAGGCCCTCTCCTCTTTTCCCTCTACACAACATCTCTTGGTTCTGTTATCCATTCACACGACTTTTCCTACCACTGCTATGCAGATGACACCCAGCTGATCCTGTCATTTCCCCCCTCTGACACACAAGTGGAGGCACGCATTGCTGCGTGCCTGGCAGACATCTCGGAGTGGATGTCGATGCACCACCTGAAGCTCAACCTGGACAAAACTGAGCTGATGTTCCTCCCGGGGAAGGGCTGTCCGCACCGAGACCTGGCCATCACCGTTGATAATGCTGTGGTGACGTCAACTCGGACTGCGAGGAATCTGGGTGTGACCCTGGACGACCAACTGTCGTTCTCGGCAAACATCGCATCAGTGACGCGCTCCTGCAGATTCCTCCTCTACAACATCAGGAGGATTCGCCCCTTCCTCACTGACAAGGCAGCGCAGGTGCTCATCCAGGCTCTTGTCATCTCCCGCCTGGACTACTGCAACTCCCTCCTTGCTGGTGCCCCGGCGTTTGCCATCAGACCTCTGGAGCTTGTTCAGAAAGCTGCAGCTCGTCTGGTGTTCAACCGCCCCAAGTTCTCCCATACAACTACCCTTCTCCGTTCTCTACACTGGCTCCCTGTAGCGGCTCGCATCCAGTTCAAGACCCTGGTGCTAGCCTATAGGGCAGTGAAAGGAACAGCTCCTTCTTACCTCCAGGCTATGGTCAAGCCTTACACCCCCGCCCGACCACTTCGCTCTGCTGCCTCGAGGCGACTGGTTGCCCCGTCGCTCAGAGGCCCCTGCGGCCGATCTACACGGTCACGGCTCTTCTCTGTCCTGGCCCCGCAGTGGTGGAATGAACTCCCCACTGATGTCAGGACAGCAGAGTCGCTGCCCATCTTTCGCCGCAGGCTGAAAACCCACCTCTTCAGGAAACACTACCCTGACTCTTCCTCTTAGTCTTGCCTATTTGTCGTCAATTATGTGTCTGAGCTCTTGTTTATTGGCTCTTGTTCATTTGATACACTTATTTGTCTTAGCTCTTGCTTATTTGGTTCACTTAGTTGTCTTAGCTCTTGTTTATTTGATTCTCTTATTTGTCTCATTTGTTTAAGATATAGTAGGTTGCTAACTTATTGCACTCTTACCTTAACACTAGTTATGCTCTTAGTTGCTTGTTTAGGAAGGAAATGCACTTACGATTTCTGGTGACTAGTAGTTTTCTTGCCTACCTATGTTGAATGCACTTATTGTAAGTCGCTTTGGATAAAAGCGTCTGCTAAATGACTGTAATGTAATGTAATATCATGAAGACCTTTGAGAGGTTGGACCTGCAGCACCTGAAGCCACTAGTGGAAGCCTCTCTGTACCCCCCGCACACCAGGCACACCTGGGAGTTGACGATGCCATCACCTACATGCTGCATAAGGCGTACTCTCACCTGGAGAGGCCTGGGAGCACTGTGAGAATCACCACCACCACCTACAGCTCAATGTCAGCAAGACAAGAGAGCTTGTGGTGGACTTCCGTCGGAACAAGAGGCGACCTCCACCTCCTCGTTCCTGGGGGTGCACCTCAACAATAAACTGGACTGGACAGACAACACTGATGCCCTCTACAGGAAAGGTCAGAGCAGACTGTACTTCCTGAGGAGGCTCAAATCATTCAATGTGCAACAGGCTGCTCCATGTTCTACCAGACTGTGGTGGCCAGTGCTCTCTTCTTTGTTGTGGTATGTTGGGGAGGTGGCAAGATCAATAAACTGGTCAAGAAAGCTGGCTCAGTTGTGGGAGAGAGCCTGGACAGCCTGGAGGAGGTGGCTGAGGGGAGGATGAGGTCTAAAATCAGATCCATCTTGGAGAATATATATTAGCCGTCGTATTAATGCCACTACGGCCTCGTTACTATCTGAAAAACTGCCCAGTTTTCTCGCACCACTCTCTGGTCATGTTGGCTCACTCGACAATTTCGCCAACGAACTAAACGCTAGCCTTACCAACGCGCTTGACTCAATCGCCCCGTTAGTCACTAGAAAACACCACGCTAGGAAGTTTGCACCGTGGTTTACCCACGACACTCGTGCACTTAAACAAGCCTGTAGAAAACTAGAACGTAAATGGCGATTGACCAAACTTGAAGTCTTCCGGCTTGCCTGGAATGATAGCTTGCTAAATTATAAATGTGCACTCTCGTCAGCCAAAACTGCACACTTCTCTAGGTTAATCAGTGCAAATAAAAACAACCCAAAGTTTCTATTCGACACTGTTGCTAAGCTAACACGGAATCCCTCTCCCTCTGATAGCTTTCTGTTTTCTCCGAATGATTTCATGTCCTTTTTTAGTCAGAAAATCACGCTGATTAGAGATGAGATCACCAGTACACTCTCTACTGGCGGTGCCGTCTCACCCCTGAAAAGTCCACTTGGTGTTTCCCGGGCTGAATGTCTTTTCTCACAGTTTGATTTAGTTTCCTTAGACTCTCTCACCAAGCTAACTCTGTCTTCGAAACCCACGACCTGCATGCTTGACCCTCTACCTGCTAAACTGCTTAAAGAAGTTTTCCCTATCCTAGGACCCTCCATTCTCTATATGTCGGTCGCTGTCCACTGGCACTGGCACTTCCTACTTCTTAATGGCAGCAAAACTGAGATGCTGATTGTGGGACCAGCTAGACATAGACACTTATTTGAGAATACTACTCTCAACTTTGATAGTTGTGTAATCTCCCAGAGCCCATATGTTAAAAACCTTGGGGTAAAATTTGACCCTACCCTCTCATTTGAGTTGCACATTAAGGAGATCACAAACAGCGTTTTATCATCTTCGCAATATTGCTAAAATTCGACCCATGCTAACAGAGGCAGATGCAGAAATTTTAGAACATGCCTTTGTATCATCCAGAATCGATTATTGCAATGTCCTTTTTTCGGGCTTACCTACTGGGCGCACTAAAAAACTACAACTGGTCCAGAATGCTGCTGCCAGAATCCTGACCAAAACTAGGAAATTCGACCATATAACTCCCATTCTATCCTCATTACACTGGCTACCAATTCAGGCCAGGTGTGACTTTAAGGTGCTTTTACTTACATATAAATCATTACATGGGATGGCACCGTCCTATTTATCCGATTTGATTAAACCTTATAAACCGCCACGCGCCCTCAGATCTCAGGACGCTGGCTACCTGTCTATCCCAGCAGTCAAAAGAAAACAGGTAACAGAGCCTTTTCTTACCGGGCTCCCTATCTATGGAACAGTCTGCCTGACTCAATCAGAGAGGCAGGCTCTATCCAAGTCTTTAAGTCAAGGATAAAAACCCATTTATTATTATTCATTTGACCAGCCTTGAGGGAGTGGCTCAGTCTCTTCTCAGAGTAAGGCTAGACCAGTTAGCTCATCCTAGCTCAGGGTCCTGATGGATACTAGCATCCTGCCTACATGTCCTATTCTCCTGGTCTAGCCTGCTCCTGTCCACTGACGCTGGTCATGTTTGTCTGTGTGAGTGAGAGTGTGTGTGGGTGTGTGTGGGTGAGTCTCCGATCTGTTCCAGGCTGTCAGGGTGTGTGTGGGTGTGTCTCCTATCTGTTCCAGGCTGCAGCCCGGCAGAGTTGGCGTCTGGTTGGTCCCCCCTCCTAGGACGATGCTGACTGAGCGGACGTTGCGTTCTCCTATCTGGGCAGTGTTGGCGCCTGCATGGTCCCCTAGTCCTATGATGACGCTGACTGAGTTGCCGTTGCTGTGATGCCGCCCCATCAGATCTGGATGTCCCACCAAAATAAACTTTCATATATTGTGTATACGCTGCTTGCCCAAACTCGGCATCTATTGCACGCCCAACCGTCCTGGTAGGGGGTATCCCTCTCTGAGTAGCCCCTCCCAAGGTTTCTCCCAATTTTCCCAATAAGGGTTTTGTGGGAGTTTTTCCTTGTCCTCTCTGAGGGTCTAAGGCTGGGGGATGTCGTGTACTAATCATTTATTATTTTCACATGTTGGGCACTGTGAAGCCCTTAGAGACTGTAACGGTGATTAAGGGCTGTACAAATAAATGTGATTTGATTTGATTTGAGAACCCATCCCACCCCCCCTATGATGAGATGAAGAGCTGAGAAGCTCCTTCAGCACCGTCTCATCCAACCTAAGAGCACAAGGGAGCTTCAAGCACTCTCTTGTGCCAACAGCCATCCGGCTGTACAACGCTACATCCGACACCTCCCCACCCCCCAACACACACACACACACACACACACACACACACACACAGAGTATACCCACACCCGGACCTACTCAGAACAGACCTACTCAACGTGTCCGTGCACTTCACAATTAAATTCAGTTGAATGCTATCTGTCTATCTGTCTATCTGTCTGTCTGTGCATACCAGAAAGATCAGGCTGGTAATCTAGTTCTAGTGAGTCACTTTGTCTTTCCTCTCCTGGCGCCAGAGGATGTAACAATGTCTTTGAGTTAAAAGTTCAATATTATACCTGTCAGTTTCTACTGACTCATGCTCGTGTATCCTCCAGGAGGAATTTCTGAAGAGTCAGTGAGTGCGTCACCTTGTTCTGTCCTGACTAGTGTGTGCTGGCAATTATTCAAATGATTTTAAATCACCTGTTCTTGTCTTGGCCAACGATGATAATTTACTGACTGACGACTAAAAAAAGCTTGGTGACATTGCATATTTGAAATGAAATGTCTTTGATGCTTTCAATTTTTAAGCTCAATCATGATTGGCAGACAAATAAAACAAAATCAATGCAGTATCTATCCACATTGGATTATACAGGGCGGCTGTGGCTCAGGAGGTAGAGCGAGTCGTCCTCTGATAGGAAGATCATAGGTTCGATCCCCAGCTCTTCCAGTCCACATGTCAAATTGTCCTTGGGCAAGACACTGAACCCCAAATTGCTCCTGATGGTCACGCCAGCATGGTGCATGATAGCTCACTGCCATCGGTGTGTGAGTGTGTGTGTGAATGAGCGGCATATACTGTAAAGCGCTATATAAATGCAGCCATTTATACTGTTGAGTGATATTATATTTAACTTCACTATCAATGACAGTTCATGGTGGTTTGCGTGGTGGAAAAAATATATTTTTTATCAAGTATCAAGTTTATCAACTTCCTTGTTTGACTCTGACTATCTGAAGATTGTTTGTTTATCAGCAGCTGATAAAGATAAAGAAAAATATAGAAAAGAGCAATCTTACTATTACTTCAAAAATGTAAAGTTTCTCCCTATCTCCCTAGGTCTTGGTTGCTCTACAGGCCACAGTGTGTCTTTGA
The DNA here is from genome assembly GCA_034670405.1 of Hoplostethus atlanticus. NCBI lineage: Eukaryota > Metazoa > Chordata > Actinopteri > Trachichthyiformes > Trachichthyidae > Hoplostethus > Hoplostethus atlanticus. The sequence goes on from JAXDDX010000107.1 coordinate 1,056,564, forward strand.
TGCTTTAGTATTTGTTTGACATAACCACAAACAGTCAGTTGTGATCTCTAGTGTACATACCAAGAGTTAGGGAATGATGGAAAGATGACTAGCCGGTGACAGCCTTATTTGGGAGAAAAACCAGCTAGGTCTAAAAGAGACCAAAGACAGTTAGGTCCAACGGGTATATGACTTTGTGGAAAGTGATAAGTGAGCCTATTTTCCCAGCGCTCCACAACCAACTTGGAGTCTTACCAGAAACATCACGACCCAATTTAGACCAAAAACCAACGGCTTCCAGCCTCCTGGGCCCAGGGACTAATTCAATATGATGTACCTTGGCGTAAAGCTGTATAAAGAAGCTTAGGCAAGAGGAAAGCAACCTGCAGCAGGTTTGATCTGCTCTCTAATCTGTTGGTACTGGTTGCATGTTTTAGAACAGCAATCATACCAAATATTTCATACAAAATATTGAGAGACTGGGTACTTTTTCTGACAGTTATGGTTATTAGTAATGAGATTTAATCAAACAATAGAAGCTATATATTTATTAAAGTCCTGATATCATCAGAATGTAACACTAGCACTATATCTGCTCAACACTGATAGGCTTAGTTCATTGTTTGCCACCTTTTGCTTTTTGTACAAATCCAGCGTGCATCACGTTCCTAATAATGATAAAACTCTTGGCACGTCATGCTCTAACAGACTTTCTCTAATCATGTTTGGAACGTTGTCCTTAGGTGGCCGAGGGTGCCTCTTCACTTAATGAACTCCTGCATCTGTCGATACAACTCAATCCAGATTACGATTTGGTAATCCTGTTAGACGTGTGCCACCTGAGTTGCTAGATTGGATAACCGCCTTAAATCTTGTAGTCGAATTCTGTGCAGCTGGCCGGTTCATTGACCAAGTGACAGTCTCGGTGTCGGGGTTGGAGCTTCTCCAAGCCATGTGGTCTTCACATATGGTACTCACCATGTCTGGCCCCGTTTCCACCTGGACCCACATCACTGGTCGTAGCTCATGTTACAGCAGAGCCACTTGAAAAGCAGCCCCTCTGGTGTACATGGTTGGAAACTCCCAAATATCAAGTGACATTTCATTCTAACAACCACACAATTGGAAGTTTAATTAAGATCTCAACTGTAATATAGCCTTTAGCAGTCACCACAACAATTGTGGTTTGATGGAGTTGAAGTCTTGTCAGCATCTCATAAGATGTACACAGACATTCATGAAAACCACCTGATGTACAGGCAGAATAGTTTGGATTAAGAAAAAGTCCCCCTATGAAAACACTGTTCAGCATCAGTGCATAGGCTTGAAACAGCAAGGCTTGAAAATGATGTCATGGTCCTAGCATTGTCAATTAGTGTAATTACTTAATCCTGTCATCAAATTAACTTTTGTGCCCTTTTATTAATGTGAATGTGTTCCCATGTCTGTGAATTATCATCATACCACGCACAAGGCCCCTCACAATTGATACCTTGAACTGTCTAACTGTCTAACACCCTAACTGTCTATATTTTTTATTATTATTAATTTAGAGCATCCAGTTTTCCAACTTAATTGCCTTCTTCCGTAGTTTATTGCTCAAAGCCCCTGCTGACCTGCGGAAAGAGCAACTGAAACTCGAGGATACAAGCTGTGAGTCACATGCTTGTGTATCTGGCAGATATGGATTTCTGAGGAACAGCGTTAGTTCATGATAGTATCAGAATCCTCAGCTAGGTTTGTCCTGACTAGTGCATGCTGGAAATGATTCCCCTGAACTTTGTCTGAACAGGTCAGGTTTTCTGACATCACATGGCCTACCTCTCGGTCTCTATCCACATTGGATTATAATGTCTAGTGCTATTATAGTTAGCTTCACTATCAGTGACAGTTCATGGAATGGTGACTGCCATTTGCGGGGTGGCAAACAACATTAGTCCTGATGTCCTCACTTTGCAAAAATGTCCTCAATCTGAAGGTCTAAAACTCACAATGAAGGTCAGGTACCATTTTTGACAGAAATATTTAGGTTCAGAGGTTCAGAGGAGGACAGAATTTGTTAATTATATTATTTGGGAGAAATTGAAAGAAATATCCTTATGATCTTTCCTTATGGTTTGTGTGCTTTATAGTAAAATGTCTGAGATGATTATGAAAGGCTAAGTTATGATTGGTACATGTTATTTTTAAATGTTTGTCTGGTAGCAAGTTTAGTTCACAAAACAGTGATATACTATATGCATGAAGAAAATCCCACATGGACACTGAGCCAAGTGAGTCTACAATGTTGAGTTAAAATGGCCTCGTTTATTGTCCTGTCCTGTCCTGTCCTGACCTGACCTGAACCTGCCATTTAGAACTATCACAATGTGGTTTTACAACACATCCTCTCTGATACAAGTAGTAGAATTACACATCACAAAATCTTTTAACAGAATAGAATAGAAAACATGGTATGAATGACAAGACAAGATAAATGGAACACCAAACCCCCCAAATGTGCCAGTTGCGTAGATACAGCTACTCTCAGAACAGACTAATCAATCAATCAAATTGTCAACCAATCATTAAATCTAATAGATCCTCCTGAGCTGTGCCTATCTCCAGTCAGAGCACCAAACCACACCCACACCTCCCCTATTGGAACTGTTCCTCAGGCAAAGCTGCAGGTCTGAAAGTACTTTGGTTTATCTTTACACCCCTGATGTCTCAGGTGATATGCAGGTTTGGCCTGAGAGGAGGCAAAGCTATGTGGAAAAAATGCTTCCCCCCCCTACAGGAATGACGGGTTGTGTCCAGGTGTCTATTAATCCCCGTGGGGAAATTTCTGAATGGAATTTCAGTTGGAAGTTTAGCGTAATGAAAACTCCTGTTTGGAGCGTTTCCTCCTTCAGTTGGGTTCGTCTGACCAGGTGAGAACAACGAACAACCGAGACGCCTGGAAATGCAGGTCTTGGTCCTCTTCTCAGCAAACCGGTGTGAGAACGTAATCTGCACCAACTACAGGAAATTACCCCAGAACGCAAGGCATTGTGGGTATAAGGAGACGGATGTTGATATCTGATATCGTAATTCATCATGCATGGAAAGCCTGGCATAACAAAATTAGGGCAAACCGCCATCTGGTTAGACATCGGACAGTTGCTATCGTATCGTACGGTATGGTCTCAATGATGAAATGAAATGAATGGAACATGAATTTCACAACATTCTGTTTTCAGCTCAAACCACTGTTAGACTAGTCAAAGACATCTTGATCCACACACACACACACACACACTCCTGGAGTTGTCATGGCAGTAGCTGTATCAGAGAAATTAAATTCAAGGTAAACTAAATGTATACAAAATGTACAAGAGATTTTTACACTGTTAAATATTTTTCATCCCTCAACCCAACATATTACTGTTAAAACAAGTGTGATAAAAGATGATATCTCAGATATTTTGAATGCCAATCCTTTATTGTCTCACTTTAGGACGGATTCAAAGCTACAATATAAAAATTAGCAAAATTACATTTTGTTCTTCAATCTAAAAGAGAGCATCCACTTTTAATAATTACATAAAATACAAGGATAAAATATGTAGTAAAGAAGTAAAAGCTCTTTCAAAGTCCTGTTAGTTTTTTATAGCTGGAAATAACACTAAAAAAAACCATGAATCATTAAAAACCTTCCTGATTTAGATGTTTCTATAAGGTACTCTGCTTGCTGAGGTAGTTATAATCCTACTGCGTATTGTGAAAATAATTCCATATATCGTTCCGGTTTACAACACATTCATGATTCCAGCAGATTAACAGACATAGCAGTGGAAGAGTGAATCGATGTGGTGAATGTAACTTTCAACACAAAAGTCACTAGCCAATTGGTTGAACTTCGACTGCCAGCGCTGGTCCAAAGAAGAACATGCAGGCGGAGGGAAAAGTGCGTAATGCAAACCACATGCAATGTTTTTCATTTTTCTAGCTCAACAAATTGACAAACGGTTTCACAATTTCATCACAAATTCAATAAGTAGCTCATGTAACATGAGGACTGAATGGGCCGTGTAGCTGTTATGAAGCTTTTGTTCAGGTGTTATAAATGTGTCATAAACCTGGCGTTGATGTAAAGAAGGTTAAATATACACAGCAGCTCAAATATGTTCAGCGAAGAGATTAAATCAGTGTCTTATGTTAGGAAAAAAGAGATTAACTTGCAGTGCAAATGAAGCCTATGTCACCATGTCTCAGGACAGAAGCTCATTCACTGTGGATTATTTACATGTTTCCCTCAGAGTATGTCACTCAAAGTAAAGAGGGCCAGGCTGGTCCCAGATCAGTACCCTTATGTCTGGAGTGGCTGTCCAGTCTGAATGAGATTAACGGTTTGAGCCAAGTCACACGGTGATCTTAAAGCTGCAGCTCTACTCCAGGCTGCGTGAAGATGCCATGTATACTGCCCTGCAAAGGCAAACAGCAGGAACTACTTTCTATTTCCTTTTAAAGGTTAAAGATCTTGACCAGGGTTTAGATTTTGTATCAAGGGGAAATGATACGAAAGCAACTAAGCAATATACTGTCCAGTTGTGCACCAAAAATATTTTGGTCATGACAGGAAACAAATTTTGACATATTTTTTCTCGGTTTGACTGGTTACAGTGTTACTATTGTTTGGCTTTGTAATTGCAAGTTAGCACTTGGATTACTTGGGTATTCTCTGCTGGCGGGTCTTGTACGACGGGAGGAAAGGCAGGTACTGGAAACATCTCAACCGCTTCAAAATGGCGTCACAGAAAGGGATATCGTAACAGGACTGGTCAACAATTTGACTCTTGCCTTCCTCTTGCACCTTCTCCCGCCAACTCTTAATGCCCCTCTCTTTTTCAGTACCTGCACACAAAGACAAAGAAGTTGTTAGTGATGATACAGCTAATGGTAGTTTATTGTTGTTGTAGTCTGTGGTTGTAGTTTATTGTAGTTAACACGAGGATAGTGTCGTACCTGGAATGGTGTTGTCCAGAACAAATCCAAAGAATCCTCCAATAAACATGTGTGTGGTGAAGAGTACTACGATCACTTGGTCCAGCTCTTTTATTCCTTCAAATACAAAAAGATATATTGAAAAATGTGTCAGTAGTGACTCTTTTATTAGCTCATGAAATATGTTGACCTCTTGACCCCCACCACTGGGGAGGTCAGAGGTCAGTGCTGACGTAGTTTGACCCTGAACAAGCAAACACTCCCAAGACAGTGGTCAAGGGTTCAAGGCACCCACTGAGTGATTTCAGTTCTCACAACCTGTTCATCCAAAGACGTCTGGGCGAACACCAGTTTGTTTAAGCGCTGACGGGCGTCCCCTTGTGCAGAGCTGGCGGCTGAGTGTCGAGGGTGGGGAGCATCTGGGGGCAAAAGTGGTTGATCTGAGCCTGGCAGATTACAGCCAGTGACATGGGAGCTAGCCAAGAGGATTGGGAGGTAAGCAGCCTAGACCTGAGAAAACCAGACAGGTCCTCATGCCCAGCATTGAACTCTGGATTAGCCCTTTCCTGGGAGCCAGTTGCATCACATGACTCATGGGATCAAGGTCTTATGTCTGCAGGGAAGAGCTGTTTAATCTTGTGGATTGCTCTTTTGATGGCGGTTCATAAGAGGTGGGGACAATGGCACTTCATTGCCAATATTTCTGATTGGTTGACCATATTGGTAAAAGAGCCACTCAGTGTAATTTTGTTTGTTGGATTAATGTTTCATGGCTGGATTATGTGAAATGGGACCTATCAGTTGAGTGTGAATGTTTATTATTTATTATTTTGAGTAATCTAAAGCAATTTTTCATGTTGGTAAAACTTTTTCTGACTATTTCAGGTTGAAAATAGTTAATTCTCATAATTTGTTATATTGTACTTAGTGTACCAGATGGGCGGAGTTTACCACATATTTACCACATACCACACATACCACAGTTCAGACAGTTTCAAGTAAGTAAAAACTAAATGGAATTTCAAAGCGTTTCCTGTGATGGAAAAATGCTGCTGGCCATTATAAAATCTGAGGTAAAGACTAAAGGTGACCAGGCCTTTGCCATCTGGGCCTCCAGGATTTGGAACACCTCCAGGAGCACTAAGTCATTTGTGACCTCTAGTAGGAACTGCAACAACATCAATACAACTCATCTACTCTCACACAAGAGGGAGGACGGGGTTGTTAGAAAACAGAGTACAGGCCAGAAAGGTGAGTTTGGAAATGAAGTAATCAATGAGTCACTGGTATTGAACAACAACCGATCAGCCACGCCGAAGATATATTCTGGTCATTTTGTCCTACAGGGCAGTAAAAGGCTCTTTTTATGTATTATTAGCAGTAGTAGTAGTAGTAGTAATAGTAGCAGTAGTGTTAGTAGTAGCAGTTGTAGTAGTAGTGTTAGTAGTAGCAGTAGTAGTATTAGTAGTAGTACTAGTAGCAGTAGTAGTATTAGTAGTAGTAGTAGTACTAGTAGCAGTAGTAGTAGTAGGAGTAGTACTAGTAGCAGTAGTAGTACTAGTCTTAGTAGCAGCAGTAGTAGTATTAGTAGTAGTAGTAGTACCAGTAGTAGTAGTAGTAGTGTTAGTAGCAGCTGTAGTAGTAGTAGTAGTACCAGTAGCAGTAGTAGTAGTGTTAGTAGCAGCAGTAGTAGTATTAGTAGTAGTAGTAGTACTAGTAGTAGTAGTAGTAGTGTTAGTAGCAGCTGTAGTAGTATTAGTAGTAGTAGTAGCAGTAGTATTAGTATGCAAGAAATCAATTGTTGATTATCTAACTCATAATTTAGTCTTTTAGAACAAGATAATCTTCATCATCATCATCATCATCATCATCCTGGTCATAGACCATATAGGTGGTTGCCATGGGTGCAAATCAAGAAGGAACAAAAAATCGTGCCCCATACCAAATACGAAAATAGACATACCAAAATAACAAGACATAACAAAATCACACATTCCATACGACTACGTGCCGGCGGACAGATCGTATTACGGTTATAGTTTGATGCCGGTGATTACTGCAGTCAAGTGAGTCACACTGTAAATCTTGTTGCATGTCTACTGGTTTTTCATTTAGACGATGTCGCTCCGGCTCCGTCTTTGGGCCAACGGTGCGTCTTACCGTAACTACATAAGTAAACGCGCATTAAAAGTGCGGCTCACTTGACCGCAGTGGGTGATTTAACTTGATTGGATGATACACATGGAGTATGTGAAATGTGAAAAAGAGTATTTTTTATCGTTTAGTAGCTGTATTAGTAGTCATGTTTGGATCAAAGTTGTTGTGTTGATAACAGTGAGTGGTCAGGGGCTGGAATCTTGCCTAGGGCGCCAATTTGGCCAGCTCCGGACCTGCTGTCTCCCATTTGGTCTGTGCTGTCACCCGGATAGGAGAAGTATTCCAGGAAAACCTTTTCTCCAGAATTGATAGCACAACAATAAAGCCATTCAGAGGAGAAATTCAAACAAACATTCCTTGGAGTCAGAGTACCATGTCGGAATTAGATCACACATTAGTGTCCGGGGATTGGAAGCCTGGGTGTGTCACTTTGTGGCTTTATTTGAGGTATGACAAACTTGGATTGTCACGGAAAGCTTTGCACAAAACAAAGCACACAAATACAAGAAAACAAGAATGCATGACGGTGTGTGTGTGTGTGTGTGTACACGCCATAACCACCTGTGTCAATGATGCCAGGGTTGGAATGGAACCAGGTAGGTAAGACCAGGCCACTGAATGTAGAGAAGCCGAGAATGAGGAGGTTCCTGGACGAGTTAAGGTCCACATACTGTTTATTGGAGGGGGGGGAGGGGAGGCAGAGAGAGAGGGAGGGAGGGAGAGGTAGAACAAGAGAAAGAAAGAGGAAATTACAACAATACAAAAGTTTATTAATCCTCAGAAGCAACCCATTCATTTATTAATTTGCCTCAGGCGGCTCACTGACTACATCATTGTCTCTACTCTACTACTCTACTCTACTCTACTCTACTACATTGCAGCTCCAGACTACAGTTTGTACATTCATGTCATTCATTGTCTCTTAGCTACTGCAGACTACAGTATGCTTACCCAGGTTCTATATATCTACGGACTAGGACCTAGGACTGAGCCCCTCACTCTGCTACTGGGTCCTAGACTTCCTGACGGGCAGACCCCAGGTGGTGAGAGTGGGCAACCTCACTTCCTCCACACTCATTCTGAACACTGGCGTCCCCCAGGGCTGCGTCCTCAGCCCCATCCTGTTCACACATGACTGCATCGCCACATTCAGCTCCAACGCCATCATACAGTTTGCTGACGACACCACCATCCTGGGCCTCATCACAGATGGCGATGGGACGGCCTGCAGAGCAGAGGTCAGAGCCCTGGCAGTGTGCCAGGACAACAACCTCTCTCTTAACGTCAGCAAGACTAAAGAGCTGATAGTGGACTACAGGAAGCTGCAGGGGGGGTCACACAGACACACCCCCATACACATCAATGGAGCTGAAGTGGAGAGAGTCCGCCACTTTAAGTTCCTTGGTGTCCACATACCCGACGACCTTACCAGGACTCACCACACAGACACAACAGCGAGGACTTAAAGGCTTCAAAAGGTTGGTGTCCCCTAACATCCTTACAAGTTCTACAGATGCTCCATTGAGAGCATTCTGTCTGGCTGCACGACATCTTGGTAGGGCAGCTGCTCCACCCAGGACCACAAGGCCCTACAAAGGGTGGTGAAAACCGCCCAGACCATCACTGGCAGTGTGCTGCCCACCCTGGATATATCCAATATCCACCTACCCTGATCCCTGAGAAAGGCTCATACAACCACCAAAGACCCCAGCCACCCAGCTAACACTCTTTACCCTGCTACCGTCTGGTAGACTGAAGGACAGCTTCTACTGACAGGCCATCAGGCTACTGAACTGGTGACCCACAACCTCATACCCACGTCACTTTACGTCCAATGCACATGCACTTTTATGCCTGTACATCTCTAAGATTATTTACAACTGTTGTCAATCCTGCTGCTTTTTCATATTCATAATTTTCTTTAATCCCTATTTCTATTTTAGTTTATTCGCCCTTTACTGTCTTATTGTTATTTTGTTTGTGTTTTCTATATAGATGTGTGATTTCATGTCTACCTACCCAGTTGAAACGTGCCTCGTCCCAAACATTTTATTGTCCAGTATGACTGTAAGTGATACTGGACATATGACAATAAAAGACTTGAACTTGAACTTGAACTACGGGGGGTTGCTAGGATTATTGATTATTGATTAATCTCACATGCTGAGATTTTTGACTTAATGCTCCTTTAAGTATTAAAAAGAAGCAACCTTTTGTTCTGTCACACCAAGCTCTGTGCATATTTATCTTTTTCTCACCACATGTATGCAGAAAAAAAAATCAACTGAATGGTATCAATCAATTACACAATCATTTAATATTTCTTCCTATTAATATACATAAATTCCCTCAGAAGGCATTCGTGTGAATTGACAGAAGCACCATGGACTGAATCAACCCATAGTAACCATGCTAAATGCATGTAATGCTAGTACTCTAATGTGATCCCCATAGGAAAATTGTCATCTTGCTCGAGGACACCTCAGCAGGGCGAAAGCTTGCCAACATGAGGGCTTTAACCCAGGTCTTCTGGTGCTTTGGATAAAAGCATCCAGCAAATGGTATATCACGTTGTGTGTTAGGTTACAGCCCTTTATTTACCTGAAGATTGGATATTCCCACTGCTGCAATCATTCCAAACATAACGAGGAACATGCCTCCAATTACAGGGTCTGGGATGGTGATGAAAACTGCTCCAAACTTCCCAAAGATCCCCAGGATGATCATCAGAATACCGGTCGTCTGGAGGACTAGTCTGCTGCCAACCTGGCAGAAATCGGGCACAGGGCCTTGTTATTCATCGTAGTGGGTCGGGCAATCAATCATTCCCACTACCAGCTTTACGCTCTGTGGGAAAAGCCTCTCAAAACTGCATGGAATGTGAATCTTGCAAAGATTTTCTTGGAACATTAGCAGTCTCATCTGCTGTGATTAATGTAATGTATGTTGGATGTCGAGTGTTGAGTGTGAGAGAAAAGCAGCAAAGCAGACAAAGCAGCCCATTAAAAAGGCCGAGATCATGAAAGCTTCAGTGGTAGCATCGGCTTTTATCTGCTACAGGAGCCGACCAGGTGATTCTCAGAGAAAAGGACGAAGAGAAAAGATTAATGTAGAAAGCAGTACATCAATCTGAGGCACCTTGGATCAATACTGTAAACTTTACACACATGTTTCTAGTAACATATTCAACTTAATTTCATGCAAAGTCTCAATACTAAGGTCTCAATACTAAGGTTTTCAATAATTACCTTATAACTCATCAATAATGAAGAGCATCTGGATTTAACTGAGTGGAACGGAAGGGCATCAAAGGTTCGTGTAAACAACAAACTTGAATAACACTGTAACTGCTACTCTGTGCATGTAAGCGTAGCCAACGATAACAAGAGGAGACTACTGTGACAGGCACCTTGGTAATGCCAAGTGCGGCAATATTCTGGCTGTAGGAGGTGGTGCCGTTCCCAGTGCCCCACAGTGCAGCCAGGATGCAGCCGATGCCTTCCACAGCAATGCCACGGTTGATGGCATGAGTCGGCGGCGGAGGGGCACCGGACAAGCGAGCACACGCGTAGTAGTCGCCGATGGACTCCATGGTAGATGCCAAGACGCCTGCCATCATCCCCAACACCGAAGATATGCTCACCGTGGGCACACCCCACTGACCTACGGGTGCACAGCGAGCACACATATTAGTACTCACACACACACATGCATGCTTACACTGAACGTGTCTTTACACTGCGATCAACAAGTCAGGAGGTCCATTCATTCCCTATCCCGACCATTTGGAAGGGTGTCTACTACTAAGAGTCTGTGTTATCTAGTTTCACTGTCACAGTTCCTCACAGGTCTGGTCTCATTTAGGCAAAGGGCTGGTAAGTGTCACACCTTGTCATACCCAATTGACACCAATGCTTTGACAGTCACAGTTGAGTCTCTTACTGAATAAATGTCTCTTAATGTGTTGGCATAAACACACCGTCTGACTGGAGCAGGTTTATTATTCTTACACATGCAAGTAAAACCTGCTTGACTAATAGCTACAGTTCAAGTCAGTTCAGTTCAGTTCAGTTCAATACAAGCAGGGCAAAGACTCTTTAAACTGCTGACATGCTGACATTTCAATCAGTGCACATTGGTACCCTATGTGTGTAATGCCTTGAAAATGTTTTTTACTGTGGTTGTGGGTGCTGCTGAAGGTGCTGCATCACAGTTGTACATATATAAATTGCCTGTCAGTTATTATTAATACATTAAACGTTGTGTCACTGTATCATAACTCTCAAAAGCCTTTTGTCACTGCCAAGCAATGGATCCTTGTAATCAACTTGTCTGTCAGTATCTGTTTCATTTCTGTTTTGTCACACATCCAAGTCAAGCCCAGAGGACATGCTGTTGCTGAGGGTTGCGCAACTGCTCCTTAAAATGAAAATGATCAGCATTTCCCTATATGTACAGCCAGTCTACTGATATGTTCAATAGGATGCTGATGATAGATGGTCAGTAGGATGCTGATGATAGATGGTCACATGCCAGATTTCCATGCTCACACTGGGACGGGGTACTCAGCCCAGATCTGAGAATGGGCTACTTCACCTAATGTACTGACCTGGGTATGGCACATAAAACCACGGAGCAGTAGCTACAGCGTCCAGTTTTGTGTCGGTCCTGGCTGAGTAACCGTACTCTTCGGGCTTTGAGGGCAGGACATCAAAGATGGTCAGCAAGAAGCAGACCAGCCAGCCACCACACATCCCGAACAAGGCCTGGAATTTGAAAGAGAGTTTGAATACATTTCAACTGGGATTCAACAATATGGGTTGTTGAAGGCCTATACCAATACCATTTTTAGATTGAAGCTGCTGATAACTGATAATTTTGTGCCAATATCTTTGGCATCAACCTTGTTTTTGTTTTCCCAGAACATGCCTCAGGCACCAATGTGCACTTGTGATTGCATTTGTACAGGGATTGCGTGGGAACAAAAAATATGCACAGGAATTCTTCAGGGCAGAAATACATGCCAACAAACTAATACATGTTTATTATATTAACTTGTTTTCAGCTTGACACCTTCACCTATATATTGTGATATGATATGATATCAATATGATCTCAGTGACAGTGTGGCTTGCAGTATATTTGTCTCAGTTAGTGATGAACAAGGCTTAGCACTATGCATTATTAGGTGTTGACCAACCATGTACAGCCGGTGGGCTCTTACTGCAATGTGCAAAATAAATTAAAACAAAACACATTGAAGTGACTAAAATTTGAATCTTTTTTTTTTTCAAAATTTGATCAATCTCAGATTTTACATTTTCCCAGAATTTCTGCAGTTTCGGATAATCCGAAAACACGTCAAACCCTGTCATTCAACAACCCCTCCAACTTTCTGCTGTTGAGGAGCCCTTGTCAAATGATGAAACTACCAGTGGGGTCCTGAAAAATCTCATTTTCATTTTCCAATGAAACTCTTTCCATGTATTGATACCCTTGTGGCAACCAACACATATATCCCCCCATGTCTCATCCTCAACAATTATATTCAGCTCTAGTTCCCCGTTTTCTTTAAAGTGGGAAGTATTCTCTGATAGTTTTTTTTTAAGCTTTTTTTGTGATGTTCAAGTACAGAGATGAAATGTTATTCAACATTTCAACCCTTGCACTACTTTTATATATTTCTTTATATTTTTTGTATATTTCGTTTTCTTGTATATTTTTAGGATATTTTTTAATACAGCCTGTTGACAATAAAGAGCCATCTATGTATCTATCTATTGGTTGGGCTCCTTTTAATTATATCCCATTCTTTATGGCTTGTAATAGTGTCTCAATTGCAGGTAACAAAACAGGTGACTGGAGGGCAGAGCAAACTTGTCTTGGAGTTGGGAGAAGGATTTGAACACATTCCCATCAAAGAATTGCTTAGTTATGGTCAGACTATCTGCCCATCTTTTAAGTGATAGGTTAGGGTTAGTGGCTGAACTGTTGCCCAGACCTCCAGGTTATGTTTTACCCATAGAAGTTAGATGTCGAGGTAGTTAAATCCAGGCATCAACAAGAGATAGACAGACTTATCCGGGAGAGACGGCAGCTTAGGAGGCAGTGAAGGAAGGCTACAGAGGTTGAGAAGGAAGGTATTAATAGTTTGCAGTCAGATGTGAAGGAGCGATTGGCAGTGTTAAGAAGAGCAGAGTGTAGTGGGAAAAAGCACCCAGAAGAAGAAGTCTTTTGTTCAAGAACCTTTTATTACAGAAAAAGGGCCTGAGTTTGTCTCTGCAGAGTACAAGAGTAAATATTACACAATATGCACATATTGTTCTTATTATATAGTTCTTATTAGGATACTTCCTCCTTTGGTCTTTCTACCAATGGGATTTCACTCCCCCCTCCCCTCTGTCCCTCTCCTTTTGGTAATGGTTTAGCAAACTTTTAGGTTCTTTCCAGCACTCATCCTGTTGCTCCAACTGGAGAGATCTGATTGGTTACTCAATGTTGGGAACAGGCCAAATGATAACTAAAGGCCTTCAGTTACTGGAAACATTAGGAAAAATAGGAAAAAGAAAGAGCGAGCTAGAATAGCATTCTACAAGGATCCATTTAGATTTGTGAAGTCGTTATTTAGTAAGGAGAAGAATGGTAGCCTTAGGGCATCGAAACAGGAGCTTGAGGGATATTTGGAGGAAGTGCACAGAAATAGGGAAAGGTTTAGAGAGCTAGCACTCCCCCCGATATTCCACCTATTGGAGAGATAGACAGTCAGTGTGATGTTAGCCCACCAAGGTGGAAAGAGGTACAAGAGATAGTAAGGCGTGCAAGGGCCTCTTCAGCCCCGGGGCCTAATGGAGTCCTCTACCGGCTGTACAAGAGTGCGCCAGATGTGCTGAGGTTTCTATTGAAGCTGATGAAGATAGTTTGGAAGAAACAGGTTATTCCTAAGGCGTGGCGAAGAGCAGGGGGAATTTTCCTTCCCAAAGAAAGGGACTCTATAGAGATAAGTCAGTTTAGGCCTATTAGCCTACTTAATGTTGAAGGGAAGGTTTTCTTTAGTGTTGTGGCACAGAGGCTGTCTAGTTACTTAGAAAAGAATAGGCTGATTGACACTTCAGTGCAAAAGGCTGGAATACCAGGCTTCTCCTGGTGCTTAGAGCACACCAGCATGATTTGGCACCAAATCCAGGTAGCTAGGCGTAAGAAAAGTGCATGTAGTATTTTTGGATCTGGCAAATGCTTTCGGGTCAGTACCACATAGTCTGTGCCGGATAGTATTAAGAGGTAAAGCTTACTTCTAAGACATTCAACTCTGTTTTACCACAGCATGGCAGCAGCTGGAGATAGGCATTATGGCAGGGTGTACAATTTCCCTATTAGCTTTTACCATGGCAATGGTGGTCATCATTAGAGCTTCAAAATGGGTAGTGGATGGGGAAAGGCTGCAGGGAGGGCTGCGCCTCCCACCAATTAGGGCTTACATGGACGATATGACGACTATGACGTCAACAGCTGTACAGCTGTACTAGCAGGTTACTGGATAAACTAAATACTAATCTACAGTGGGCTAGGATGAAAGTGAAGTAAGTCTAGGAGTATTTGGATTGTTAAAGGGAATGTAGTAGACAAGAAGTTTTTTATAGATGATGAAGTGGTGCCAACAGTGATAGAGAAACCAGTCAAAAGCTTAGGAAGATGGTATGACGCAAGCCTCAGTGAAAAGAGTCAACTTCAGGAGTTGAGACAGAGATAGTCCTGGCAGGGAATTCTGTTCAATATTAACCCTAAGCTATGCCACCACCGCCCTACGCTGAGCAGCCCAGCAATAGTACCTCAGGTTGGACAAACCCAAGCCACCCTTACTCCAGGCCTTTTATTCTGCCAGACAAATTTGGATACAAGCCTGTCCAACTTGCTGAATGTAGACATTGCTATCTGTACTGGAGAGACTGGAATAAGAAAAGAGATCCAGGCAACACGATCATTCTCACTGACTCATTCTACCATGTCTCTCTGATGAATAAAGGTGTGTAGTAGATATCTAAATTCCAGAAATCACCATTGCCTCTGATTTAGTTGCATTAACTTTATATCCTGAAACTGAACAATATATTTTGAGGCTTTGTAAGTGGGGGATAGAGGAGAGGGGGTTTTCTATAAATAACAATATGTCGTCTGCAAAAAGTGCTATATTATGGTGAACCCCACCACCACCATCTGCTATCCCCTGAATATGTGAAGACCGAAAGTCTTGAAAGTATCTGAGAGTTGCTCCTAGTCATCTCTGCCAGCGGTTCAATGCTGAGTGCAAACAGGGCTGGTGACATGGCGTCCCCTTACCGGGTCCCAAAAGTAGCAGTGAAACATACATGTCAGAGTCTGGAGACCATTTACTGTTTTATAGAATGTTTTTTAGAAGTCCTTGGGGTTGACAACCAATCACTCATTTCCACAGCTCATGCTGTGTTCAGTTTGATGCTGTTGCTTTTTTTAAAAACAGAAGGTTTTCATCCAGGGAATGTTTGCTAAGTATATATGCTCCTTTTCATCACCATCTGCATACAGTTACACAAATGAACACCAGCTCCCAGGAGCTCCCAGTACGACCACCAACTAATCTCTAGGCTACAGCTGCCTCTCATGTTGTTGCTGCTGTTGAACAGATAGAAATGAATCATGTTCAGTGGTGGAGAAAGACTGCTACGTTTTTTTACAGTACGCAGTACACAGATCCCATATTAAATGGAATACACTGAACAAAAGAAACATGCAATTAATGTCAAGCACAAAGTTTTGTGTGTTACATTTGACAATTTAAGGACCTTAAGCAAGGTCCTTAAACCCTTCAGTGGAGCTCCCAGGTGCTCCCAGGCAAAACCCATCCTGTACTTGCCTGTCACTAGAGGCGATAGTGGAGTTTTCCCTGACAGGTGGGAACTATCATCACAATGTTACCCAGGGAGAGTCATACTTGAGGGGGTTAGAAATGGGGGCATATCATCCCTCAAAAGATTTTGCTGAAGGCAAAGACACAGAGAAAAGAGTCTAAATCCTGTCATTTTCCTTTGTATTGATTTTTTCCAAGTCTTTTTCCAAGACTCCAAGACTGCTATGTGGGTATCATTAAAGATGAAGTGAATTGAAGAGTGACTGAGGTCTTTGCAAAGCACATTTATGAAATACTTATTTCAATTAAGTTATTTCATACTTAAAACACTTCACTTAAAAAACTCCTCGCTGTCTGGTGAAAAGAAGCGGCTGGCGACTCACATGCATCGGAGGAGGCATGTGGCCGGCAGAGGGGGTGGAGCAGCGACCGGGACTGCTTCGGCAGGGGGAATTGGCCATACCAAATTGGGGAGAAAAAGGGGAAAAAATTCCCAAAAATAAAAATAAAAATTGCTGCTCATGGAATGGTAAAGAATCTCCCAGGCCTGTGCTGGGCAGCTGTCTGAGGTCCTGACTGACATCTTCAACCTGTCACTGGCCCAGGCAGTTGCCCCCGCGTGGTTCAAGACCACTGTTGCCAAAACACTCCACCGCAGCGAGCCTTAATGACTTTCTCCCTGTTGCACTCACCCCCACCATCATGAAGTGCTTCAAGAGGCTGGTCCTGGCTGACCTCAAAACCTCCCTACCACCCACACTGGACCCCCTCCAATTCGCCTATCGCCAGAACAGGTGTACGGAGGATGCCATGTCCATGGCACTACACTCTGCCCTCTCCCACCTGGACAACAACAACACCTATGTCCGAATGCTGTTCATCGACTTCAGCTCAGTATTCAACACCATCATCCCCTCCAAACTGATCACCAAACTCGGTGACCTTGGCATCAACACTTCCCTCTGCAACTGGGTACTGGACTTCCTAACCAACAGACCCCAGTATGTTAGGTTAGACAACCACACCTCCTCAACCCTCACCCTGAACACCGGCGTTCCACAGGGCTGTGTGCTGAGTCCTCTCCTTTACTCCCTCTTCACCTACGACTGCACACCTGTACATGGTTCCAACACCATTATTAAGTTTGCAGACGACACAACGCTGGTTGGCCTCATCAACAACAACGAGTCGGCCTATAGGAGGTCCAGCACCTGGTGGCGTGGTGCGCCGATAACAACCTGGCCCTCAACACCAAGAAGACCAAGGAGCTCATTGTGGACTTCAGGAAGTCCAAAGCCCCCCCATCCGCATCAACGGGACGGAGGTTGAGCGTGTCGCCAGCTTTACGTTTCTGGGTGTCCACATCTCTGAGGACCTCTCTTGGACCCTCAACACCTCGACCCTGGTCAAGAAGGCTCACCAGCATCTCTTCTTCCTGAGGAGACTGAAGAAAGTCCACCTGTCTCCTCAGATTCTGGTGAACTTCTACCGCTGCATCATGGAGAGCATCCTTACCAACTGCATCACAGTCTGGTACAGCAACTGCTCTGTTTCAGACCGGAAAGCACTGCAGAGGGTGGTGAAAACCGCCCAACGTGGCCATAGCCACTTGTCAGTTTTAAAGCCATAATAGATTATTTTGATATTTGTATTCTTGTTGTTTGCACATCTGCTAATAAATAAAACAGATGAACGTGTGAAGACCGGAAGATGTTTGAATTTACAATTATTTCAGAAGATACATGATATGCATAAAATGCATGGGCACCAATAATTGTGACCAGAACTTTAAAAACTTTTATATGAAATTCAAGTATTTTTTACCTTTGTTGTCCTCATGTTCCCTATTGTGGAAGGCCACACAATGTGGAAGGCTATTTTCTCCTCTCTTTTTAAAATCTAATGCAGATTCAGTAAATGAACTGTGACACTACAAAAATAAAGTTTTTCATGAATGGAAAAAATTATATTTATTTTCAGTTCAGTTATTTGCAGTTAGTTTTGAAATAATCCAATGAGGTTATTAACAGGTTTCAACGGCGTAATGAAACTCACTCAACATATAAATGACCATATACATTTTTAATGCAAGTGAGAAAAAAATGAACACCGCAACTACAATTACATGCTTTTTTCACCATAGAAGCATTAGTAAATGGACAATGTCGGAAACTCACAGAGAAAAGCTTGAAGAGGGGATACTGGAAAACCTTCCACTTCTTATCCTTGTAAGCGATCATTGGAACATCAACTTTGCTGAGGTACTGAGAGAACAGGAGGATCAGACAGACTGTCCTGTGGGAAAACAGGAGACAGGTCAGAATATGTCACTCAACGTCGTTTCTCCCACCACCTGGTACTTGCTCACAGTGTTTAGTGTAATTGTACTTAAGCAAGGTATGTCTCCATATACCATAGCTAGGAGGAGAGCAAGTGAAAACATGTTAAATGGGAGGCAACCCCACCCACCCTCTCACAATACAAGTTGCAGAGCACAAAATACCATCCAGCACTGGGGAAAGGAAGCATGCGCAGTCACCTCTTCCTCCTTCCCTGCTTTGTTGTAGCTTCCAATTTCAACTTCAATACTGTGTTTGTATTTTGATCAGTTTGAGAACTTGAAAGGCACAGGGAAAGGAATTGCAACATGCGGAGTAATGAGGCGATAATACAAACTTATTCTATATTGGAGGAATGGGTGGCGATACCTCCAAGACTTGAGGACATGCAACCTTGAGTTTTGTCTTGACTGTTTTCCACATGATGAACAAACCACCAAGGGATGTCTTTTAAATATTAACAGTTATTTAGATGCCACTCTTATCCAAAGCTTAGAATGAGTGTAGCAGCAAAATAGGCTTAGATTCCTAGATCGCCAGCATCATATGGAACAAATGGTAAGACAAAAATAGTAAATGCTAAATTCCTGAGTCCCTAAAATATGTAGTCATAAGAGCCAGGGAGTTAAGAGTTAAGATAAGAAGTAAGATGGAGGATATGATGACGTGATTTGGGGACAGGGGAATGCGAAGTAATTGGCAGGTTGATCGTCCTCAGGGGTGAAGATCTGATTTATCAGCCATCTGTGAGCTCCTGCAGTGTTTCTAACATAAATCCCTCCAAATGCATGCTGTGTATTCTATGTCATGACATGAAGCGTTTAAATCTGAGTGAGGTATCTATAAATCTGAAACAACATGACATTAAATCATGGCTTTTAAACAGATAATAACAGTCTGTGTCCTCTATATTTTACAGATCAAGAATAATGGACTTTTTCTGTTTTCATGATACAGTGGGGGAGTCTTCAGTCATTTTGTGTACCAGGATAGTGCAATTACAACCACAAGCCATCCATGCCTCTGCTCATGTAAGCTGTTGGATATCCTGTGTGGAGAAGGGCAGTAGGCTAAGGAGGATGTGGCTGATTACCATCCAGACATGGCAGCAGGAGCTGGATGTGCCGGCCCTTTTAAAACCCACAAGGTTCACTCAATGTAATGGCTTTAGGCAGACATTATCTGGAGATGGCGGCAGTAAATTAAGACACATTTCACAGGGTTGGGCAAGGCAGGGGCAAAGGTAGATGAAAGGACAACTAATGTGAAGCAGTAAATACAGCAGGTTAGATTAGATAGATTAGAGAGATTAGATAGATTCAGATAGTCAAGGTCAATGCTTTAAGGAAAAAGAAAGATAGCACAGAAATGCTGTTTCATATCAGGGCAAACATCTGGCTCCACAGAAATCCTGCCATTTGGATTGTTGTAGCGGTGAGTCCAGGCAGAATAGAGAGGATGGGTAGAGTTCAGTTCTGGGGTTGGGTTGAAGAGGGGAGTCGGGCCTGAGTTTCATATTGTGCTCCCTCAATTTTTTCAGGTCCATCAGAGGCATGACGGCTCTATAATGAAGCCCCATTACTAAGGAACATTATGTCACCATGTGCAATGTGTTATCATTCAATGTTCATATGATATCTTACAAAATAGTTATGCTCTATTGATTCATACTATACCTACACACTGATTCATACTATACCTACACACTGATTCATACTATACCTACACACTGATTCATACTATACCTACACACTGATTCATACTATACCTACACACTGATTCATACTATACCTACACACTGATTCATGCTATACCTACACACTGATTCATACTATACCTCCCTATCCTATACCTATCCTTATACCTATATTCCTACTTTTATTCTTTTTTATTCTTTTACTTTTTTTACATCTTATGTATGAAAAGTGCTATATAAATAAAGGATATTATTATTATGGTCTGGGTAAGGTTTTGGTCATGGTTAAATAAGAGAAACATTTGCTGAAAATGAAAACTTCACTCCCAAAATATCAGACAATGAACTGAAAAACTCCCCACTCACAGCGCTGCTATCCCCCAGTGGGCTCCAGACTTCTTCCCAGCCTCGATGAACAGCGAGAGGCCGATGAGGTTGATGGTGGGAGCGATAGCCAACGGCCCGATGAACCTGAGCACCAGGCCCACGAGCCCGGAGAAGCCTAAGACGATCTGGAGCACGGAGGAAACCAGGATGGCTCCCTGGATCTGTGGACATGCGATACACACATTGCTCATTCTACCACTTCATTTGGGCTGCAGCATGTCTCAGTCAATTGATATTCAAGATTCAAGATTCAAGAACTTTATTTGTCACATACACACACGGGGTGTGTAGTGAAATGAAAGGTGGCAATGCTCAACGGGAATGTGCAAAAGGGCAACAGTACACAGTATTTACAATAAAAAAACAACACAATATTTACAGTATTACAGTAATTACAGTAAGAGCTCTTATATAAAAAAAACAACACAATATATACAGTAAGAGCACTTTGGAAATGAAAATATAGAAGTAAGGGAAATCGTATGAATGTAATATACTATAAATTATGTGTAGTCTTTACCTAAGTGTGTGTGTGCATAAGAGGGGCAGTGTGTGTGTCTTGGTGGGGGCCCTGGTGAGGTCAGAGTTCACAGTCCTGATGGCCTGAGGAAAGAAACTCCGTCTCAGTCTCTCTGTTTTGGCAGCGTGACTACGGAGGCGCTTGCCTGACCGCAGCAGCTGAAACAGTCCGTTGTTGGGGTGGTGAGGATCCTTCATGATCCTGCAGGCTCTGGTTCTGCACCTCCTGGTGTACAAGTCCTGCAGGGTGGGGAGTGTAGTTCCACTACTCTCTGCAGAGCCTTCCTGTCCTGAGCGGAGCTGCTGCCAAACCAGGCAGTGATGCATATCATCTGCTACCCAGAGTGAATGTATGTAATTGTATGATGTATGAACTGTATGAACTGTATGATCACTGCTCTGGATGAAGAACACACTTTTCATGAAGCTGGAAAGCTCTGAACCCCCATATTGACTGACTATATTGATCCCATGTGAGAGAGGTAACCCATGCTCCACAATCCAATCCACCAGGCTCTCTTAAGCTATGCGATTCTGTACAAAATGTAAGACTAAGTCCCTCTTTGAAGTTCCTCCTTGAGAAGTTCTTCTTCTCTGACTGACACATACGTCGCCACAGGGGAAGAGGGCTTGTGAAAGTGCCGCTGACAAGCAGCAGATATATGTCTGAAACATACCTGACATGCATGGAGCAGCAATGGATTCACTTATTAAAATTAATTCCAAATGCTGAGTGAGAGTTTGAGTCATCCTGTTGGCCACCGGCAGAAAACGTACAATTTATTGTTACACATTCTGAACTACACAATACCGACACACCGACTCATCCTTGTGATTCATACCTAAATATTGTGCAATCTTGTTTAAACTATGCTTATAGATCAGGCTCAGCAGGAAGCCATGGGCCATGTGACTGATTCTACCCTCATACAAACAGTATGCTGTGACATTCACTTTAAATCATGCCTGTGGGCATTATAAATGACTGCTTCAAACATATCTGTTCAAGCTTTTATTTAGCACTCTTTACACCTTTAACATGACTGACTGTAGACTTTCTTACTGCAAAGCACTTTGTTCTAAAATGCAGATTTTCTTCCTCTATTTTTATAATTTGCACTTGACTTTTATCTTCCTATCTCTCCTTAATTATTTGTAATTTTTCCTTTTAATGTAAAGATGTAATGATTCTGTATGAAAGGTGCTATACAATTATTATTATTATTATTATTATTATTATTATTATTATTATTATTATTACTATTATTATTATTATTATTATTACTATTATTATTATTACTATTATTATTATTATTATTATTACACTTCATGACAGCATAAAATGATGCATTCAAGACTGGTGGTCCTGAACATCTCAGTGGGTAGATAGATAGACCAAATGGAATAAGTGCTGATGTTTTGTACCTCACGCATTCGAGACATCCAGACCTCATCAGAGTTTTCAACTTGCAGGGGCCGGGTGTCGTTCTGGAGCAGGATGGACGCCGGCGCCATGACAGGCGCTCCTGAGGCTGGACACTGCCACTTGGGCAGAGCAAGGATGGCCAGGGTTGGGGTGATGAAGCTGAAGGTCCCTCCCTGAAGGATCGGCAACCTGCAGATCAATAGGTTGAGAGGGTCAAAGGTCAGAGGTCACTCGACCACAGGAGCCTTATCCCAGCAAGCATTTCACTAAATGTTCACAAATTTGATAGTACAGCAAAATGAAAGTTCAAACAGCTTCGGAAGGTGTTTTGAACTATATAGAAATATATTTTGGTCCTGATTTCATATAACCAAGTAGTTAGCAGCTCTATATTCACAGGGGTGTTCAACGTTGGTGCAGGCCGTCGTATCAACATCTGTTCAACATCAACGTGTTTGCTGGCATCCCACACACACACACGCACACACACACACACACACACACACACACACACACACACACAGACACACACACACACACACACCTTGAATATCAAAATTGCCAAACTGTAAGTTGCTATTAGCTTATTTCTTGTCAGTGGTATGCACTAATTTGTATATCTTTTGTACTTTTTGTATATTTTTTGTATATTTTTTGTAATTTTGTTTATTGTATAGTGCTGTGTGCTTCTCTCTTGCTTTGTACACTGCTGCATAACTGCAATTTCCCCTCGGGGACAATAAAGAGCCATCTCTCATCTTAAGTCAAACTGTATTGTCGAGGAACTCAACAAAAGCTTTTACTTGCAGCAGCGCCGGTAAGGGAGTAGAAGGCTGTGAGTCTGTCTGTGATCATGTTCGTGTGCGGCGTAGGTGTGGTTGGAGCTTTCTCCGAGCAAAAAGATTTATGCAGCAGTTCAAGTACATTCCTTTGAACGTGCCAAGTAGTTTAGAGGATTTCACAACTCTAACTCCGCATGAACTGCGAGATGGGGCGCTTAGCTGAGCTGCATCTTCAAGGAATGAAAATAAAGCCTAACCTAAACACTGCTTTATCTGGACATGAATTTCACCATCGGCAAGAAGGCAAGTGATCGGTCAAAATTCACATAATCCACAAACGAGGTAAATACCTGCTAATCCCCCCTGAGTGGTGGAGTTGGGATGTTAAAGCTCTTCCTCCATCTTTAAAGCATTCCTAAGTGGGGCACTGTTCTCCTGCTATATATCATGATAGACCTGACTGATGCCACAACAGATTTACACACACACACACACACACACACACACACACACACACACACACTTTTTCAGGGTCCTTTGTTTTAAGAGTACCTTACCCTGTTTGGATCTCGTCTTGCGTCGCTCAGGTTGTCCCTGAGTGAGTGTGTATGTGTGTGTGTGTATGCAGACTTCCATGTGTGTGTGTGTGTGTGTACTCTGGATCTGCTGTTACCTGGTACCAACAGTCGTCTGCAGCAGGGTGCATAATCCCGACACGAAGAATATGGTGGAGATGAGCCCACTTTTGGCAGCATCGTTGTCCTTTATGCAGAGGGGCTCAGCCAGAATCAGGGGGATTGCAATGATGCCACCGAATGCCAGGATGTAGTGCTGTGGACACACATGGAAGAGTTAAACAGAGAGGCACTGTTTGAATTGAATGGAACACCAGTTTGATCCTGTCCTAGTTTGTTCAGCAATGTTTTGATCATCTAGTATTTCTATTTCACTGACTCACCATTCCACTCTCTCCTCCTCACAAACTTCTTTTTTAAAAGTGCTTCGTGTAGCATTTTGTGTTTTTCAAAATGAAGACACATTTCCCGTAAACCCAGTTGCAAATCCCACTGTACCCATCCTTGGCATCGCTCTGTGTGTGTTTGAAAAAAGGATTAGAGTCGATATACCATATGCCATGAATTTTCAACTTTGCAGTTAGAATTGTGTTATATTTGCAAAAAAAATAGTTCCTGCAGATTTCCTGTGAAATCCAACCCGGTCGCTTAAAATGAATATAGTAAAGATTTATTGACGTTAAAATGCACCTTTAAATGGATCAATGCAAAAAAAAAAATGCAATATCTGTTGCCTTTCAGATTTTCCATTTTGCATTTGTTGTTTCATATTAACAGGAATGAGCAGACAGTCCTCCAGAGTTAGGGGCCAAACATGATGAAAAATATATGTAGTCATGGTACTGTAATGCGATAGATATGTCCACCAAAACATATAGCAAGTGCATGTTGGAGGTGTCATGGCAAGGACAGAATGCAGCATTGGTTTTGAATGTCAAGCCCCTGGGTCACCGCAAAGGTACAGTTACGAGAAAAACTTTGTGAAACCTTTTGAATTACCTGCATTCCTGCATTTTTATGACTTGGATGAAGATCAGGCCATATTTTAGGAGCCATTTATACAGGAATGCAGGTAATTCAAAAGGGTTCACAAACTTTTTCTCACCACTGTAGAGATAGGTTTATGGATTAAGTCCTGTTGGTTGTCCAGTTAGGGTGGGGGTGTTGGCATTTGAAAAGAATTGGAAAAAAATAAAATAAATCAAAGACAGATGGTGATAGGCCTGCAGATTTATGCTGCTATAAATCAGATGAATATCCACTAAACCGAGGTCAATTCCATCAGGAGAATAGGAGGAGGATGCTTTCCCAGGACTGAAGAAGTCATGTCTTCTCCAGTGAATGCCTATGCATGTGTGCTATCACAAGCACTTTGGCGCTTGACACTGAGGTGACCGGGAGGACCGGGAAGCGACTCGTCTTGAACTTGAAGAACCTGGTGTTCTTAATTCCACACATGCGGTATCTGGGTATCTGCATGCGTATTTTGAGTTACTTAAGCCCCCTGGGAAAGTTAATTTTACAACTTCTGGAGCCACCCATGCTCAAAATACATCTACTCATAGTACTGTGAGGCTCTTTGGGTAAAAGCGTCTACTAAATGTCATATTTTATGTTGTGTTATTAGGGGTAGACTGATATATCGGGCCAATTTGTGTTTCAATGCAGAGTCTTAATGTGCCATGCACTAAATGCTATTGCAAAGTTTTTTCCACCATGCCGAGAATAACAATCAACCAATAAACATTGATATATTTTTGTATTACTGGTGGCTCCCTTACCAACTTTGACTGAGTGTTTGTTGCCTCTTGTTTCCACTCTATTGCTGTGTTAAACATGTCCAGTGTGTCTGTGGAATAAAGCCACAGCGGACTACCAGGTGCCGTGGTTCAAGTTCAAGTTCAAGTCTTTTATTGTCATATGTACAGTATCACTTACAGTCATACTGGAGTAGGTATACCTTAAATCACACATCTCTATATAAAACACAAACAAAATCACAATTAGACAATAAAGGGCGGATCAACTAAAATAGAAATAGGAATAAAAATGGGAGATTTTTGAAAGGTTTTCCTCAAAATATACACACATAAGAATAAAAACCTGGAGAAAAAAAGACACATTGTCTTGGTTCGGGTCTAGTCACCGCCTGCACCGAGGTCCTGCAGCTAAGGGTGGGTAAGCACCATGTAGAGACTATTTCCTTCCCCTAACAGACTCTCCCAACCTTCCCTTAGTTTTAGGTCTCCCCTGGCTGGTGCGTCATAATCCCCAGCTTGACTGGGTCACACTGCCAGTCCACCTGTCTCCAGTTACCTGAAACATTGCCTGTCGCCCATCTGTCATTGTAGACAGGGTTTTCAAAAGCTTCCCAGCTGCACGCTCGGGGTGTCGGCGAGCCTCTCCTCTGGCTTTCATCCCCCGTCCAACAGAGAGGAACCAACCAGGGGCTCACCTCAGACCATCCTGCCTCCTGGGCCTCCCTGCTGGTGTGCAGGCCGGGACTTCATCCGCAGGTGCCGCCGCACCTGGAGAGGCACCTGAGCAGCCAACTCACCAACCCTAAGAGGAGACCTGCGGTACCCTACCAGCCTGGGGGCAAGGAGCAACGCGGGAGCCATCTGTAGAGGAGGGGTACTGTAGCCCTGCCCTCCTAATTATTGTTGATTGCTCTCACCTGTGTCTGAAACTATTTAACTGTCGCTGAATCTTGACCATGATAATAGAAGCCGTCCATGTTTTCAAGCTGTGGTTCAGTAGTTTTATTCTAGCGTTGTCTGTCACCTGTACGGGGCTAGTTGGTAGTTTAGCAGCCCTGTTATCTTGCTTTGTTATTTTTGTTCACGAGACAATAAACGCCCTCGGTTTCATCCAGTCCTGCCTGTCATCGTCTTTCCTGCACTTGAGTCCTCAAACACTCAGTACTCAATGAAACAGAAAATAGCATCATTTCAGTACATTTCAGATGCTAAATTTAAAAAAAATAAATTATAGTAGTAGTTGTCACTCTTTTCAAATGGTTGCTATTTTATTTTGGAACTCTATGTGTACACCATATTATTACACTGGTACGTTATACCAGGAATAACTAACTAATACCAATAATCTAGTTCTGCTCTTTTCACAAGGAATAGTCTGATCTCTAATTGGTTGGGAGAGTTGTGTTTAACAATCTACTAATTTCATCCTAATGCATATTGCTTAAGGAAGGATTGCCTGCAGTACTAATGGAGGATAGATGCATGGATAAATACATGAAGGAGGACTTCTCCAATGGCTACCGCTGCCCTGCACCAAACAAAATGTGACATTCATTTACCTGGAAGCCGAGCAGGATGCAGAGGTACCAGGGCGGCCTGTCATTTAGGGAGTAAACCAAGTCGAGACCTTTGTCCACATCCTCTTCCAGGGCCTCTGTCTGGGGCTCCCCGATGTCAACTCTCTGTGGTTGTTCATCACTGTCCGTGCCCTTGGAAAACAGCAAACTTATCAATCCAAGCAATGTCAAATAAAAACAATATTTTCTTGAGTTCCACCCAGACTCCAGTTGAACACCTACTGCCTGACCCAGGTTTCCTGACACAAAAACAAGCCTTTGAACTAAGCAAATCTGCAACAAAGACACTCAATTACTGCAGCGAGCATGCCAGAAATGCTAACAGAGTCAAAGGTTCCCTAATGGTTATGTTTTTTTAATGTTGGAAACTGAAGGTGTATTGAGGGAAAGCCATATATCTCCACTGTAATCTCTATTTTCTGGTGTGGTTTAGTTCAGATGGAGATGACTAATGATCACATATATTAAGTTAGAGTGGTTGTGAGCCGGAGGGTGTGTGTGTTCCCGTCACTCTACTGTAGGCGTGGGTCACCAGTCAACACACAAAAGGGAGAATTATGTGTGTCTATTCAAAACAACTCCTCATAAGAAAAATATACTTATTCCTAGAAGAAAAAAAGAACAGTAAAATGATGAGAATGTACAGAGGCTGCGATTCGTTTGTAAGTCGGCGAGTTCAGGTCGGTTCCAAAAAAAAGAGAGGTGAACAAGACAGATGCTCCCCTCCTTCAACAACTCCCATCGAGGTGCTGTTGAGGAAGCTGCTTAAAGGTGTGGTTGTACTGGGCAGCTCCCAGATGTGAACTGGTGTAACTATGGCATTGCTGAAACAGAGCAAGCATGCAAGGTTATTATGGTATACTAGGTGTTAAAAAACTTGTTAAAAACGACCCTTTGTGAAAAAACTAAAACTGAACTATTTTGTCAACTTGTAAAACAAACTAAAATAATATGAAAATATATGTGAAATATCTTTCAGTTGTCGTCTTTTTGTTTTTGTGCACAGTAAAAACAGCATTTTTTAATTTATTTCTGCTGAACGCTAACTATGCCATGAGAGGGCGCTATCCTGTAGATGGACTTGTTTGAGCACTTCCTGCTCTCGGAGGAAGTACCAGCGTTGCCAACGCCATCTCCATTTACACAACTCATGTCGAAAATACTTTGGAGGAATGTTTGGGATTATGTTGAGCTAAATGGTCTGAGATCAGTTTGCTGTTGAGTCAGCTGGTGTATTTCATTCATGCAGCATGAAACCAAGTGGTCCCAACTTTAAGTTCTTTCATTACGGATTGTATGAAAAATGCAAATAAATGTTGTTAATTTACACATTATTATTATTATTACACAATACATGATTCAAACATATACAGAGTACCTGTAGAAAAAAATATTTAAAATCACTCACTTTCAAAACTATGAGCCCTAGCAAATAAAACTAGAACTGAAACTAAACATGTCAGTCAAAAACCTTTTGACTACAAATCAAAGTAGAGGTACTGATTTCAAAATTCTCCTAAACTTCTGTTTTGTGATTTATATCAAATACCATAACAAACCATGTTTAATGCTTGTGTATAACTCAAATGTTCAGAACATGATGACAGGTTAAAGGGTTCACTTCCCACCCTTCTTTACATCAAAGTGGCAGCGAAGTAAGACATGTTATGTTAACTGCTTGAAATATTTCACCACATCCCTGAAACTCGAGTTGACAAACTCCAGGATGTCTCCTTGCCTTCTGCCCAATGCATGCTGGGATAGGCTCTAAACCCCCTGACTCCCTTGATATATAGCATATATATCAATCTGTGTGGATTGAATTAATAGATAAAAGCACATTGTTGGCTATTGGATAGATGTTCAGTGTTGGCCTATTGTATAATAAAGTCCCATAATGTAGACTACCCCCGGCCTGACGTGGTTTTGGTTTTGTAAAAGTTGGCTCTGTGTGTTTTAGGTGCTATTCAGAAGTATCTTAGTACCAGAGGAGACAACTGGACAAGTCAACCATCAGGTAGGTTACAACCACCGAGCTGCTGCTGTTTAAACAACATGCTCAGTTTGCTTGCTCACTATGATGGGATAGTTTCTTTCAAGTCATGTTTGAATTAAGTGAGCACTGTTGTCATTATGATGTTGCTATGAGGAACAAGTTTGATGATGATTAGTGTTGTTGTTGTTGTTTTATCTTGTTGTTATTGCTGCTAATATTAACATTAATATTGTAGTGACACCGTTTTTCACAAGACACAAAGGCTATAGACAGAAAAATAACAAATTAACCAAAACAGGTCAAATGGCTCAGAAACATCATGAACACAGCAACAGCCTCAAAGACTATCATATAAGCACACAGAATTCACTTTACTAAGATGCACAGTTTTTAAAGTGTTTATTGTCATTTGTTTAAAAGTTGACATTTTATTTATTTTTTATTCTGTTTATATTTATTTGTATTTATTTTGTCATTTTCTTTTTTACATTAATATACACTTTGATTAGTTAATATTCTTGAACATGTTCTAGTTAAAAGTTATTTGTTGTTTTTTATATTGCATTAGAATAATCTTGTAATTTACACTTAAAGGATCTGTGTTATTCTCTTTTACTAATATTTGTGCAATTTCATTTTCTAAAAAAAATTCTTGTACATAGTTATTTATTGTTTTCATATTGTGCTTTATTTGTTAATTAAAAGCTTTATTGATAATAAAGCCTAGTCATTCATTTTCATTCAGGGATATTAAAATGACAGTGGTTTGGGTTTGGGGGGGCCCCACTGTAAGATGTCGCTTAGGGCCCCAAAATGTTCAGAAACGGCCCTGAGTATCGGGGGATTTCATCTTAATGGAGTCTGCAGCAGACGTTCCTTTAACGTAGGCTTCACTTTCACACTCACAGTCTTCACATTTCAGATGTTTTGGTGACAATGCTGTGGAGACATACTGACAGCTTAACGGAGTTTCAAAGTAAAAACAGACACAGTTCAAGGTTAACAGGGCATCACATGCAAAAGTGCAAAGGGATAAGAGGCAGGCTAGACTATTGCTAAAACCTTTCACCTGGGATTTATTATCCAGACACTAAAAAGGACGGCTATATGGATTTTCTATGACCGGGTCATGGTAGTGATGGTATATGGCATCCTTTGGGAGGAAGTAATAGCTGATGATGCCATGTGTGCGTGTGTCTATAGTGCTTTTTAATGCTAAACACCATAAAAGCCACCTGATATACGAGACATGTGGTTGTCTTCAAATGCAAAGAGGTCAGGTTCCTCTTAAAACAGCCCACATGGGACAGAGTGGAGTCGCAGATGGAGCAGCGCGACACCAGACGCCTATGGCAGGGGCTACGGACTATAACGGACTACCAGGGCAGACCCCCCGCAATTGTGAGTGCCGACGCATCCCTAGCGGAGGACCTGAACTCATTCTATGCACGGTTTGAGGCTAGCAACAACAGCGCTAGCTCGCCGGCTAACAACATCACCGTTAGCGCAACCGGAGTGAGTTCTACCGCTGGGGATGAACACACACTCTCTGTGACCGAGCACAGTGTGAGGAGGGCTCTGACGAGGGTGAACACCAGGAAAGCTGCTGGTCCAGATGGCATATCTGGACGAGTACTGAAGACCTGTGCTAATCAGCTAGCTCCAGTGTTCACCACTATATTCAACATCTCCCTGGCTGAGTCTGTGGTCCCCGCCTGCTTCAAGAGATCCACTATTGTCCCTGTGCCCAAGAATGCTTCTCCAGCATGCTTGAATGACTACCGACCGGTGGCCCTCACCTCGGTGGTCATGAAATGCTTCGAGAGGCTGATTAAGGACTACATCTGCGCCTTCCTCCCTTGCTCCATGGACCCGCTGCAGTTTGCTTATCGTCCCAACAGATCCACGGATGATGCTGTCTCCCAGGTACTGCACACCACACTCTCTCATCTGGACAGCCGGAAGGGGGGCTATGTGAGACTGCTGTTCATTGACTATAGTTCAGCTTTCAATACCATAGTCCCCACCAGACTGGCTGGCAAGTTGATTGAGCTGGGACTGAACACCCCCCTGTGTGCCTGGATCCTGGACTTCCTGACCGCCAGGCCCCAGGTGGTCAGGGTGGGTAGACACACCTCCAACCCCCTCACCCTGAACACAGGATCCCCCCAGGGTTGCGTCCTCAGCCCCCTACTGTACTCCCTGTACACACATGACTGTGTGGCCAGGTTCAGCTCCAACTCCATCATTAAGTTTGCGGATGACACAGTGGTGGTGGGCCTGATCTCCAACAACGACGAGAAGGCCTACCTGGAGGAAGTTGCTGATCTGTCACTCTGGTGCCAGGACAACAGCCTCCTCCTGAATGTCACCAAAACTAAGGAGCTGATTGTGGACTTTAGGAGGACACAACAACAGAGGACGTACTCACCACTGGGGATTAATGGGACTACTGTGGAGAGGGTGAGCAGGTATAAATACCTGGGAGTCAACATCACCGAAGATCTGACATGGTCCACACACACTGACACTCTGGTGAGAAAGGCGAGGCAGCGCCTTTACCACCTCAGGCAACTGAGGAAATTCAAAGTCTCCCGGAGGATCCTTCAGTCCTTCTACTCTGGAGCTGTGGAGAGCATCCTGACAGGAAGCAATCACTGCCTGGTTTGGCAACAGCTCCGCCAGAAAAGGGGAAAAGGACTCTTGATATATAGCATATATATCAATCTGTGTGATTGAATTAATAGATAAAAGCACATTGTGGCTATTGGATAGATGTTCGTGTTGGCCTATTGTATAATAAAGTCCCATAATGTAGACTACCCCGGCCTGACGTGGTTTTGGTTTTGTAAAAGTTGGCTCTGTGTGTTTTAGGTGCTATTCAGAAGTATCTTAGTACCAGAGGAGACAACTGGACAAGTCAACCATCAGGTAGGTTACAACCACCGAGCTGCTGCTGTTTAAACAACATGCTCAGTTTGCTTGCTCACTATGATGGGATAGTTTCTTTCAAGTCATGTTTGAATTAAGTGAGCACTGTTGTCATTATGATGTTGCTATGAGGAACAAGTTTGATGATGATTAGTGTTGTTGTTGTTGTTTTATCTTGTTGTTATTGCTGCTAATATTAACATTAATATTGTAGTGACACCGTTTATCACAAGACACAAAGGCTATAGACAGAAAAATAACAAATTAACCAAAACAGGTCAAATGGCTCAGAAACATCATGAACACAGCAACAGCCTCAAAGACTATCATATAAGCACACAGAATTCACTTTACTAAGATGCACAGTTTTTAAAGTGTTTATTGTCATTTGTTTAAAAGTTGACATTTTATTTATTTTTTATTCTGTTTATATTTATTTGTATTTATTTTGTCATTTTCTTTTTTACATTAATATACACTTTGATTAGTTAATATTCTTGAACATGTTCTAGTTAAAAGTTATTTGTTGTTTTTTATATTGCATTAGAATAATCTTGTAATTTACACTTAAAGGATCTGTGTTATTCTCTTTTACTAATATTTGTGCAATTTCATTTTCTAAAAAAAATTCTTGTACATAGTTATTTATTGTTTTCATATTGTGCTTTATTTGTTAATTAAAAGCTTTATTGATAATAAAGCCTAGTCATTCATTTTCATTCAGGGATATTAAAATGACAGTGGTTTGGGTTTGGGGGGGCCCCACTGTAAGATGTCGCTTAGGGCCCCAAAATGTTCAGAAACGGCCCTGAGTATCAGGGGATTTCATCTTAATGGAGTCTGCAGCAGACGTTCCTTTAACGTAGGCTTCACTTTCACACTCACAGTCTTCACATTTCAGATGTTTTGGTAACAATGCTGTGGAGACATACTGACAGCTTAACGGAGTTTCAAAGTAAAAACAGACACAGTTCAAGGTTAACAGGGCATCACATGCAAAAGTGCAAAGGGATTAGAGGCAGGCTAGACTATTGCTAAAACCTTTCACCTGGGATTTATTATCCAGACACTAAAAAGGACGGCTATATGGATTTTCTATGACCGGGTCATGGTAGTGATGGTATATGGCATCCTTTGGGAGGAAGTGATAGCTGATGATGCCATGTGTGCGTGTGTCTATAGTGCTTTTTAATGCTAAACACCATAAAAGCCACCTGATATACGAGACATGTGGTTGTCTTCAAATGCAAAGAGGTCAGGTTCCTCTTAAAACAGCCCACATGGGACATATATCCTTCCAAAGGCTTTGGGCAAACAAGTTAAGGGGTGTATCCGTTTGAAGTGTAACTGTGGATAAGTTTTGTTTGTGTGGTAAGTGTTTGTCTCTGCTTTAAGGGAGGGGAAATGGAGAAAGAATGACATGCAGCAAAGGTCATGAGATGAGTGTTTTGATGTTGGGCTTTGGCCCTCACCCTGCTGAGGGACGCCCCTGGTCAGCTGGCGCCCTGGTGAGGATAAACATTTGACACACAATGCAAAGATTTACACCCCAAATCTATCTGTCTGTCTGTCTGTCTGTCTGTCTGTCTGCAGTGTGTCATGTATCAATAATCATTCATGTAATATATGTATTATATCTAGCAGGATAGCTCCAATTCACTTTTTTTCACATGCGCTGAAACAGGATGGTAAGTGCCATCACACCATCACACCATCACGCCATCACACCATCACAAGATCACGTCCATACTCGGGCCTAGTTATGGATGTCTCACATAAATCCACAAGATCAGGGAGCAAGCCTCATGCTGTCCCCTGTCATCAAGAACAGGCTTTAGTCTTTAA
The DNA here is from genome assembly GCA_034670405.1 of Hoplostethus atlanticus. Taxonomy (NCBI): domain Eukaryota; kingdom Metazoa; phylum Chordata; class Actinopteri; order Trachichthyiformes; family Trachichthyidae; genus Hoplostethus; species Hoplostethus atlanticus. The sequence goes on from JAXDDX010000107.1 coordinate 1,090,379, forward strand.
CCTTTACCTGAGTGGGACAAGCTGCTATCAAATTCGATCAAACAAAAATCTTGTTGTGGGCATCTTCACTTCCTTCTCTCTAACACAAGGTCACATGGCAAAGTAAATGAAAGCACATTTATGGTTGGAGGCCGTACAGACACCGAGCCATCTGCACGAGATCTGATTCACCCCACAACCTTTTCAACAAGCAGGAATAATTTGCTTCCATCTAGTGGTGACATACCTGTACTCCAGTCCTGAGGCCCATTCTCAATCTACCTATTTCACCTGTTAAAGTATGTTTTACCTGAACTATGGTGTATTACCAGTAGAGAAGACAACCTTGCCAGTCACAGACAACATTTACAATCAACCCTGATCCAGGACACTTTGGGAATCTTTCATCGTATGTTTTTTTTTTACCTCTCCCAAAGGGTCCTGTCCTGCTCCACTGACCCCCCCCTACGAAAAGTGGCGAGGTCTATAATGAAAAAAAATATGTTGAATTTCACTTATCCAAACACTCCTCCTTCATCTTCTACACAAATAAACTTTTAGGCTTTGTTAAAGACAGGTATACCTCAAATCTCCAACGTAATGAAATCAAAGATGTCGAAAGGTATACTCGACTTCGTCAAGGTAATAAAAGCTTCCCAACCCACCGACTGAATGTATTTCAGGCAAACGGGGCATGAACACCATGAACAGACCAATACTAGAGCACTTTTCAAAACACGGTCACAAAGTGTTTTACAAGAAAAGATGAAATATGTAGAACTAATACTAAAAGAACAAAATAAAAACTTTAACACAATAGAAGCATAAATAAATTAAAACAATACAATTAATTAAAAGCAATCCTAAACCCTCCAGATCTCAGGCTGCAAGAATAATATATCATATATGTGTTTATACATCTATTTTTTTGTTTTGTTTTTTTGTTATTATTATTGTTATTATTGTTTTGTTAATATTTGTTTGTTGTTAATAAGTTGCATGTTGTAGCTTTAAGTAAGACTGATTAACTGATTTCATGAATGTGGAGTTTTTGAAACCTTTTCAAACTGCAGTGTGTAACATGTTTGGTTGTGTGTGACGTTTTGGATAATTGATTATTTCATGTTCTCTCTCATGACACACACGCACACGCACACGCACACGCACACACACACACACAGAGAGATTTGTGAAGCCTGTTCTCATATGAGGTTCATTCATAGTCATGAAAAGTGAAAGTCTAAGTTAGACAAATGGAGTGAAACCGGAGGAGGACCAGAGCCCCTCAGACCCTCATCCTGTCTTCCTCAACAGGGGGTTTGATTAGTGGCGTTCCAGTGATCGGTTATGCAGCTGCAGCGTTATCGTACACATCAAGGGTGTGCAACCTTTCCTAAGATATGTACCGACCGGTGGCCCTCACCTCGGTGGTCATGAAATGCTTCGAGAGGCTGATAAAGGACTACATCTGCGCCTTCCTCCCTTGCTCCATGGACCCGCTGCAGTTTGCTTATCGTCCCAACAGATCCACGGATGATGCTGTCTCCCAGGTACTGCACACCACACTCTCTCATCTGGACAGCCGGAAGGGGGGCTATGTGAGACTGCTGTTCATTGACTATAGTTCAGCTTTCAATACCATAGTCCCACCAGACTGGCTGGCAAGTTGATTGAGCTGGGACTGAACACCCCCCTGTGTGCCTGGATCCTGGACTTCCTGACCGCCAGGCCCCAGGTGGTCAGGGTGGGTAGACACACCTCCAACCCCCTCACCCTGAACACAGGATCCCCCCAGGGTTGCGTCCTCAGCCCCCTACTGTACTCCCTGTACACACATGACTGTGTGGCCAGGTTCAGCTCCAACTCCATCATTAAGTTTGCGGATGACACAGTGGTGGTGGGCCTGATCTCCAACAACGACGAGAAGGCCTACCTGGAGGAAGTTGCTGATCTGTCACTCTGGTGCCAGGACAACAGCCTCCTCCTGAATGTCACCAAAACTAAGGAGCTGATTGTGGACTTTAGGAGGACACAACAACAGAGGACGTACTCACCACTGGGGATTAATGGGAATACTGTGGAGAGGGTGAGCAGGTATAAATACCTGGGAGTCCAGCATCACCGAAGATCTCACATGGTCCACACACACTGACACTCTGGTGAGAAAGGCGAGGCAGCGCCTTTACCACCTCAGGCAACTGAGGAAATTTAAAGTCTCCCGGAGGATCCTTCAGTCCTTCTACTCTGGAGCTGTAGAGAGCATCCTGACAGGAAGCATCACTGCCTGGTTTGGCAGCAGCTCCGCTCAGGACAGGAAGGCTCTGCAGAGAGTAGTGCGTTCGGCTGAGCGCACTATTGGAACTACACTCCCCACCCTGCAGGACTTGTACACCAGGAGGTGCAGAACCAGAGCCTGCAGGATCATGAAGGATCCTCACCACCCCAACAACGGACTGTTTCAGCTGCTGCGGTCAGGCAAGCGCCTCCGTAGTCATGCTGCCAAAACAGAGAGACTGAGACGGAGTTTCTTTCCTCAGGCCATCAGGACTGTGAACTCTGACCTCACCAGGGCCCCCACCAAGACACACACACTCCCCCTCTTATGCACACACACACACACACACTTAGGTAAAGACTACACATAATTTATAATTTATATTATATTATACATACAATTTTCCCTTTTTTTACTATATTTTTTTATAAAGTGCTCTTATTGTAAATATTGTGTTGTTTTTTATATAGAGCTCTTAAAAACTGTGACATTGTAAATATTGTGTTGGTTATTGTAAATAGTGTGAACCTGTTATTTTGCACATTTCTGCTAAGCATTGCCACTTTGCATTTCACTACACACCTCGTGTGTGTATGTGACAATTAAACTTCTTGAATCTTGAATCTTGAATCTTGAATCTTGTATGATGTTTTTGTGAGAACACGATTTGTGGTGCAACTGCAAATCCTCCATTATCGCCATACTGTACATATTAATACTATACTATATTATATTTAATATATATATATCATTTCTGTATGCTCACTTCATTTATATCACTACCAGGTTGTTTTTTTCAGGGTTTTTTTTAGCAGTTTACCTCCCACCTTCCAAGTAAATGCTTTCCATTCATCTCCTTCCCTGCAGTCATTTACGTTACTCTCAGTTAGACGCCCCACAAATGAGAATGAGACAATGAGACACTGGATGAAAGTCTGGAGTATTTTAGTCCAGACTCAAGACCCATTATTTATTATTTCTTTTTAGTACACAATTTACCTCAACTCCCACCTCACTAGATATTCCCTGCAGGTTTTGAATATATTTATCACCTTTATTGTGTCATATTGTGTCAGTGCTCTGTAAAGCACTGTGTGATAATTATGTCTGCTAAAACACTTTATCAATAAAACTGACTTGACAAAGTCAGAATTTAGTTGACTCAATAGCCAATTACACAATTTACACGTTACGCTTGGGAAACACTGGATGGCCACATGCATGAGAAATAGATATTTGATTACTGGTGTGTAAAACAACATATATCTGTGGATAATGTTTTAGATTTTTAAATAACTAAAACGGCATTTCCAAAATAAATCGGCCCATATAAGAATCTTAACGCTTTTATTTCCAGGCTGTTGAGTGTTTTCACCAGGCAGCCACGTCATCACTCTGATAGCTGCACATAAAGACTGTAGAGTCAGTTTGGTACTTTTGCTATAACGCTGCAGCTTTGACATTTGCACTCCTTAATACTTAATACTGGTCGCCTGCAAGTTGTCAATGTATGAATTCAAGCATATCCTACTGTCGATGTAGATGTAGGTCTTGCTGTAGTATTTTTAATAGCTTGCACTCTAAAAAATATGGATTTGCTGTGACTATGTTCAACACGATGAGCTGAAACGTGACGGCAGTATTCTCTTTTAAATCATTTCTTAAAATTGATTTTTATAGACCAAAATATGAATGATCTGGCGACTCTTTATTATATCATACAAGTTTTTATAAACTTTTTATAAACAGGCTTTGATATGATGTCTTTTATTCAATACATTCACTATTATATTGTTTTCACCCGTTATTTCCCTTCCATTTTATCCTGGGCCACCTTCTTGTTTTAGTTTATTTCATGACTATAACGTTTTTTTTGTCCTACTTTTTGGAGCTCAACCCTCCATCCTCCACTGATACCTGAGACTCTAAATGGACTGGCACTACTTTCCCTGGAATGAAAGCCGAAAAACAAGAAACAAAAGCTCTACTGTCCAAACAAGGAGAATACCTGAAGCATTGTTTTGCTTTGAAGAACTACAAATATGACAAAACCAATGTGACACTGGTAGAGACAGTTATGCTTTCCTGTATATATAAAAGTCTCATGATGGTGAACCTCTACTTACAGTCACACAAACCCAAATCCACGCATCAACATGCACGTTGAGCAACATCAAGAAAAGATAATAGAGCTAAAAAAAGATTAGATCGGCACTTTTTGCAATGTAGAAGAACATTTTAAAACAAACAAAAAGTACTAATGTAATGTTGTTTTTGAGTGAATTTGTCCCGACATAGTCAGGACTTATCCAGCAAATCAATTTGTGATGTTAGTTGTTTCTTGTGGCAACAGGGGCCTCAGTTATAACAGGTTCTTATACGTCCAAATCAAAGCCAAAGTTATGATGAATTGATTTAAGTTTTTCAACATATGGAAGAAAGAAGAAGAAATTCTTTATGAATTATAAAGGAGGCTGTATTCTTTGACAGATTGTCTCTGACTTCAGGTTTTGCTGTTTGTTTTGTACTCACATTTTTCTAAGTAAATCAGGAATGGCAGATGGGGGAGAAAAAAGGAAAACATCAACCCCGAGTTCAGCTGTGTACACTGTGTGCACTCCACATGCAGTCAGATCTGTAACCATTCAAAAAGCCGCCCGCAGCCCCACCGTACAGCAATATCATTTATCCAGTTCCTGTTTCTTGGTTGTTATTTCATCAAAATCCATTTCTAGCTTTAACTTTGAGCTGCTTGATCCATCGAGGCTGCACATCTTTTCCACGTGTGAAACCATGCAATCACTTTGTGTGCATGTGCTCCACGCATGCACACAAATCACATTCCACAGTGGCTTACATTCAGCTCTTACTGTTCTTTTAAGGGCGATAATACGTCTGTTTTTCTGGGCCTGTTAGTAAAATTGCAAAAAAACTGTCATACAATTTATTAAATCTCATATTAAATCTCATAAAATCTTCCACACACCCTGCAAGTATAAAAATGTACATGTTCCCACACCATATGAAGTCACTTCAGAAACCAGAGGGTGCTTGCCTGTAGCATTTTGAAAGAAAACCATATCAAGTGTAACCACATCAAACAGAATGATGCAGCAGCTTACCCCAAACACAGGGTTGACCGTCCCTTGCTCCCCGAGTCCTAGCTCTATCTTTTGCTCTGTAGAGAGATGCATACTGGTGTCCGGAGAAAGAGAGGTTGTTTTGGGTGTATAGGTCCCTGTGGCTCCTGAGGACCTGAGTGGACTCCACACAAACACACACACACACACACTCAGTGAGAGTGGGACTTGAAGAGACCGTGGACCTTAGACAACAACGTCACGTCACCGGGGCAACCGGGTATCACCGCTGGAGGTGAATGCCAAAGTTATTTTCTAATCTCCCGTCCAACTCCTGGAAGTCTCTGCTCCGTTGGTGAGTGAGTGGAGGCGTTAGTTTCCCTGACCGGCGGTCATGTGCCTGCTGCTGTGTGACGACCATGTTTGTCACATGGATTACAGGATCAGTAAATCTTTAATTTGGTCATGCATGATGGCAACCTCTCTTCAAAAGTCACTTTAAGGGTCACTTTCTGCAGTTTCAGTGGAATCCCCTTTTGTTTGGATTCTCAACATAATCCATTCATGCTATCAACACATAACAATGCTGTCAAGTAGAGATAGGATGAACTAGACATGAATCAGGCATGACCTTTGTTGAGTTTGTTGAGAAATTTGTGGTTGCTTCACTGTTCGGGGGATAAAATAACAACCATGTTTAACAATTTCTGTAAACCACTTCTTTCCCACAGCCCTGTAGCAGAAATTCCCTTGATTAGACAAAATGAAAAGTAGGACTTGCAGATGCAAATCCAACTTTCAGTATCATTTCACTTTTCGGTGGCCACATCGCAGCGAATTAACCTGTCAGAAAAGTGTTGTAAGTGCACAATCATGCTCTCTAAGTGTAAATCTCCATACATATGTACTGTAATAACCCAGTGTGAGCGCAAAGGGTCCAAAAAGGTTGTGCACCGAAACACTTCCAGCACGTTACACAAGTGCTGTTGAGTGATGTACCAATGTGTCCTGTTTTCTTTACTCAAATGACGTTATCTTGTATCTCATTGAGGTGATATGTTGACATATCTGAGGTTATACATTTTGTTTTTGCCTGCAGAAACGAAGTTGAACCAAGTGTACCATTTTCCCCCTAAGGTCTCTTGTCATAAACATACTGCAATAACATTTTGTAAAGTGACCGATTATTCAAAAGTGCTAGAGCTCCTTTGTGCAGGTTCTTATTTTGTGTGAGTTTGTTTACACAGTGATCAATGATTTATTGGAGCTAGGGTATTTTTTTACTCTGAAATCTATTGTCTAGCAGATAAATTGCTGATTGTATCTTGATGACTGAAGTGGAAAAGAGGTTAATGTGACTGTACCCAGAACTCATGGATCAGGTCTTCCCAATGCAGACTAGATAAGATAATATAAGTAACTGAAACAAGCGATTAAGGGTGCAGCGAACCTACAGATGGCATGGATGGTGTTTCCCTGCACCTTGCCTGCACCTCCTTTGAGCATATGCAACCTAACTACAATGCTCCTTATTTTGTCATCCACATTAAGCCACATGACATCAAATGGTGTAAGTCATCAAATCGGTTTCACTTAAACCCACCACACATGACAAGCAAGTGCAACGAGCATTCATTAAAGCATGACATGTCAACATAATTCAGCCTCATTATAATCACATATGGCAGTTTCACAGCCCCTGATCTCATTCTGGCTATTTCGCTGTCGTCATACGGGCCTGTGGACCAGATTAAGGTCAAATACAAAACAATCTCCATTCATAACATACTCACAAGAGTGTACAGTAATAACACAAACACCCTTCCCTGGAAAAAAAATCATCATTTCTACTCTACGACTTTTATCTACAGTTATACAGGTGAATACAGGTGATCGGGCAGCTAGCAGCTAGCATCAACAGTACATGATACAGGACCTTACATGCAGTAACATACCCTACTACACATTACTATTACATATACACATTCATCATTTAACATTTCATAATTATGTGTGTTCAAGCAGCATGCCATGCAATATGATTGGAGGGAAGTGTAATGTGGCCACTGGTTCAGTGCACAGTAAGGTGGTTATACCGCATGGAGCATGATGTGTGATATAAATGATGATCAGTGGAAACATACATTGCTAAGGCTGTTAAGTGCAGAAATGAATAGAGCTTGATGTATTAAGATGGAACCCTTCTTTGAACAATAATCAGCGCATGATTGGCGTGACTTTAAAACTCTCAAGTGTAAGACAGTCTAGCCAAAGGGTCAATGAGGGTGATAGGAGGTAGACGTAGGACAAGAAGTTGCTGTTTCATATAGTGTCCATTTATTTACAGTGCATTCCACCATTCCAACATAACAACATAACAGGCTTGGTAACTGAGGGAGCATGCAACTCACAAATAAGGGACATAGAAATAGCAGCACAACCTGATACACTCCCCCAAACAGAAAGATCACTTCTATTGTTCATTTCCTGGACCTGCACCAACCTCAATCACAGGGGTGCATCTTTATCACAACCTAAGTATTTGAACACTTAGTATATTAGTACATTGTCTTTACATTCTAACTGCAGAATATCACTGTTAAATACAACATAACTAAACCTCAAACAACGACATTCTACTCAAAACTGCCTAAATTTGGTTCATGCCAGAACATCGATATCATTCTATATCAACACTGGTGACTGTTCCCTTGGTAAGGTCTGTCAGACAGCGGCCTCCTACAAGGCTGCCAATCGGTGGCATGCCTATTTCTGTAACCAATCAACCACAAATGATGAGCACACTGCACCACCTGATAGTCCTCAGCCAATGAAAAAGCTGCAATCCACACACTTTGCTTATGAAATCTAAAAAACTTGCAAATTCTATCTAAAAACTTGCTTTTGGATAGCCACAAATCTCCTTTGTAGTGACTGCATGGTGTTAGAAACCTCTTATCACGTGATAAATAAAGCTAAACTTGATTTGCTTTGAAGGCATGTAAGCAGCTGTTAGCTGGCTAGCTAGCTAACCTAGTAGCTAAAGTGCTGATAATGTACATTTCTTCTTGCTAATAGCCATTGTTGTGTCTCTAACGATGGTGATTATACATGAGAGCATACGCTACAGTGATATTCCCATTGAATATCATTTTCATTGCTAAAATATTAATAGTTGTGGGAAACTTACTAGCTTACTAGCACTAGCTATTAGTGATGGGTGATACCAACATTTTCGATATTCTAAATTTTCTGTTGATGGAGTTTGAGTTTCTGTAGGTGGCGCTCTTTTCTTTGTCTGCTCATGCTAACCACCCAGTCTATTTATTCCAAACAAACCAGAAACCGCATCACTTCCTGTGTGGTAGAGGAAGGAAAGACCTATCTGACACCGGGTGTTTAGAAAAGCAGATGGAAAACCTTTCATGAACTGGCTAGAGGATGGATCAATATTGTATTTTGTCAATCAGCGATAGAGAACAAAACACATATTTATTTATATGAAAATGTCACAGACAGGCCAAAGGTTATCTGGATCTTAACCATTTCCAAAACTTTTATTAGTAATGAAATAAAATGTCTGTCCCCACATTGCCCTCCCTCGTGTTCCTGTTGCCACGGATGCTCAGGATTTAAACACCGCTAGACGGTCCCACATACCGGGAATGGGAACATGTAATCGATTCTCTCCTACGTCATGGCATGAATAGAGACTTGTGATGAGAGTGGTATTCATTAAGAAAAGGTAGTGCGGGGCTGGGACCAGCTGAGGGGCGACGCTTTACTGATCTTGTCGTTGGAAAATGGAAATTCGATATAGGGAATCATAAGAAGCTCACATGTCACAGACGTCTGGGATGTGAATAGACGACTTCTGTAAAGCGTGTAGGAAAAGAGTTGGACCAAGAGTGAAACAGTAATGTTGGATATACTTGGATATCATATACAGAAATGAGTCCAGTCATTTCATGTAAACACCAAACGGTCAGTGATGTCATGTCAATTTGCCATTGGATAAGAACGGATAGGATTTCCAAAGGCGTGGTACAAGTGATGGTAAGTTTGTTGTATGTTATAAAATTATAAAATGTTAAAATAATATAAAATCTTATAAGTCAAAAGTCAAAATCTTAAGTGATTAGGGCCGGTCATGAGTGTACTTAATCTTATATTTGCCAGCCCTAATATCATTTTCAGCAGTGCGTGAACATCAGCACGCCACTCTTCTCATGCAGCAAGATCTCATGGTAATGTGACGAATTCGATGCAGTGAATTCATCTTCTGTGAGAAACAATCATCTGCATCTTGGTTCACCAGTGTCAAATCTGGATACATTTCAATAAACTGAAAATGTAAATACGTTGAAATTGAGTTATTTGCATTTTGTAGCCACTAGATACCATTTACGTTAAACACCAAATGATAGATTTATACATCTATCATACATTAACATGATATATAATATACCCCCAATAGATAATATACAGAAAAAGTATTTCTTTAGCTAGCACTCTATCGTACTGTACAGGGGACACAGGAATATATGTTAAATTATTGCCACAGCACTGTGACCCTTGACCTCTACTGGTTGCTTGTAATGTATTGTTAAATATAAAAGTATAAAATGTAGCTTTATGTATGCATTTAAAAACTGATCTGAGTAAAATTAGTTTTTAAATGCAGTTTTTAAGAGTAGTATCATACTGAGTTTTTCAAAGAAACTTTTGAATAGTTTCATTCCAACTAATATGAATTTGAAGTTGCCACTGGAGTGGAGTGTGTATTGGGAGCATGACTTTCAAACAAACTTGAACATTTCAAAAACTATAACTCATAGTTTCACAGTATTCACAGGTGTGACTAAACAACTAAACATTACACCATTCATTTATATGAGAAACAAACTATAAATAAAACGTATATATTTTTAAAAATATGTATAAAAAATATAAATACAAGCGTGCATCTACAAAAGTACCTGAACATTTTAAAGTTTGAATGAAGTTTCTAGCACAAAGTATGACAAACTAGTTGCTGGCGCAAAACATTTAAAGCAATAATAATAAAGAATTAAAAGTAAGCACACTAATAATAGTCTGTGTAATAGTAATTTCATGGGCAAAATTCACAGGGTAACATTTGGCAACCCATAGCATAGGGGACGGTCCATAGGAGACCCACCGAAGGTTTCATGAGAATCAGCTGAACGGCCTAGGAGGAGAAGCGAAAAAAGTTGTTTTGAAAAATTCAGAAATTCAGACAGAAGTCATCGGTCCATGGCATTGCTGTTGTCCATGAGGAGCTGCATCTGTGGGTCCTATCTAGGGGGTCCTATCTGTGGGTATCCATCCCCTAATAATAAATCTCAGAAAATGCAGCAATGCTGAATTTTACACCATTCTCTTGTTGCACAACCACCATCAGTTAAAAGCACCTTACCCACAATAATCCTTTTACTTAATAGTGAAATTCTGTCTTTCTAAACTTAATTTATGTTTTTGTCTCTGTAAGATCCCACTGTGGAACACATCAACAGCCTTTCCTTGCTTGATGACGAGAAGGTTCCTGTTTGGTCGGTGCACCACTGAGAGTTAAAATAAACAAAAGGTACAAACTGAAAAAGATTTTTTTGGAGCAGTGCACCATGGAGAGTTGGACGCAAAGCAAATAGGTTTTAACAGTTTCTGATTGTTCACTTAACAAATGTTTGCTGCCATCAGGATAGGCCGCAGAGCCAAGTCTGTGCATGTCAACAGCGTAGTAATGTTCTGCCCTGAACAGCCGTCCTTTGAATGGCTTATTTATCTATTGCTTGATGCACCTACTTCATCAGCACAAAGAGGCCTCGGTCACGGTCTGTATTTTCCTGATTTCCTAAGGCATTTGAAACTGTATCCACACAGGACAAACCTCAGAAACACATTGCTCTGGAGCATCAAAGGTAGCTTGGTGCATGCCCGCTTTAACTGAGAGGACGACAACTCTAAGAGTAACTACAACTACTACTAAAAGTAACCACGGTTTTTAGTCGTAACTGATTTATTACACTACTCATTACAGAGAAAGACAACTATTACTGTAAAACATTACAGTGTTACGTTCTGATTATGAGAAACCCGGTTAAGATGCCAGGCTTACGACAACATTAAAACATTAAAAGAAAATGCCATGGCATGATGACTCAGTGTGTTGCCCTCTTGCCTTACAACTACAAGGTCCCAGGTTTCATTCCTATTCCTATTTTCATTTCTTCGTGGACATGTTCTCCCTGTGTTTGTGTGGGTTTCCTCCCAGTCAGAAGACATGCAAGGTGGATATACCATGTATGATTTATGACTGTTTTCCTACTTACCAGTGCACTTTGTCAAGTTTATCAGTTAATGGTGGAAATTGTTATTAGAAGTCTTGAAAAGTCCTTCATGTTTCAAAGTGACTGTGTACCCACTTTGACATAGGCCCCGTCCACATTAACCAATCACAACCAATCACACCCAAACGTCATATTATGATGAAGATTGTGCCCAGAACATACGTATGCACCAAATTTCATAGCAGTTACAACACACTTTGTTAAGTTTGTCAATTAATTGTGGCCATGTTGTTTATCCCATTTGTGTATCTAGGTCTATTCAAGCTATGTACCAATTTTGGTGTTGATCGGTCAGAAATGTAAAAAGCATTATTCAAAGAAATTTTGCCCAAAAAACCAAAATGGTAGAAAATCAGCAGACTTGGCTGGTCCAGTTGGCCACGTTGTAGAGCTCAACCAACTGCATATGTATACTGAGTCTCCTGTCAATCACACTTACAGTGAGGGGGTTATGGCCTTTTAAAGCTGATCATTTGTTATGTTTCATTTTAGAGCCACCATCTGGCCAGCATGGGTGGTGGGCGTCGCCTGAGGTCACCTTACTAACCCACCTTGCCGGTTTGGCTGCTCTGGGAAAAATAACGAAACAAACAACCTGAACAAAGACAACAGGGTTTCTGCCAGCGGCTTGAACCCTGAGAGATAATAACAATAATAATAATTTCTTAGCAGCAATATTTTGGTCAGAGGTACATGTTATTTAAGCAATATAAGTGATATTACCCTGGAATCTTTCCAGGGTAACATGATGAGCATGTGTGCTCTTTTTCAGCAATGCAGAAAGAGTTTTGGTTACAGTTTATCTCATCCTGATTGTTTATATAGTCATGGTATTGCCTTATTGGTGACTTTAGTTCACAATTGTAAATGTATGATTATTTGCAATGCTTAATCTACCATTTATCATTCATTGACATGTGCAGCAAAATCGAACTGAGAGTGAACAGACTAAACTATGAGAGAAACTGGAATGTGATGGGAAAAAAACTTAGAGAAAAAGGACATTGAAGTGGATTTTTTATAGTTATTTTTTAATGATGTATAAAAGACAGTGAAGGCCTGTGTGAGTTCAGATGGTTGTAAAGACACGTTAAAGAAACCTTTTCACCTTTCCTCTTCCCGTTCTATTTGTACTGCTCCTGTTTGAGCATCAGGTTTTTGTTTTAAAATGTTTTCCTTTATACAATTGGCTGTTGCTATATCATTTTGTACCATTTTCTCCATGTTGTATTATACAGTTCAGTTTTGACTTTGCTTGCCATCTTTATTATGTTTTTTTTTTTTAATCTTCTCTTCTTTGTTTTGACATTTCATATACGGTTTTGGTGTCAATGGAGAGTTTTAGTGTCCCATGATGGTCTAAATGTTGTCAGCAAACTAAACTTCCCTTATGGGGCAATTGAATTGAATTGAATTACTCAAACTAAAGTAAAACTAACCATATTCTTAGCTTTGCAACTTGTATCTCATTCATGCTGTTCTTTCTTGAACTGATATTACACAGAGTCATGGAAATCAAAAAACACCACAGACCTTAAACTCATTATTTCCCCACAAGATGGCAGTAGAGCCAAAGCCTGGATGTAATAGTCTCCCCTGAACATGCTGCCACTGACCACCAACCCACATGTATGTTCATAAGAAAAAGATAGTTACATAACTCATCTGTTCAATCTGGTACATATCATTGGTAGAACATATACAGTTTGGTCGATGCTTTAATCCAAAGTACCAGGAGAGTATATATTTTTAATATGGGCGACTCAAATGCACAAACCAAAAACACAAACATCACATACAAAATACCCACAACACATCCCACCAAATGAACTCCACACCCAGATAGCAGACTAATCAATGAATTGATCAATGAAGAATCAGTGTTAATGCATCAACACATTTAACACTGATTCAACATCAGTTTTGTACCCTGAAACAATCTTAGTCCAACATTGAAAATGGATTGACACCAAAAATCATTATTACGGAATATTGTGATAATTCCTTTCTAAAAAAATATCTAAAATATTATGTATTGTTTTATTTGTACAACTGCATAGTTAATAAAATTATATTTTAATTAATGTCCGGTTGAAAGAGGTTTTATTTCCATTTCTGGAGTTGGCGACTTGTCAGCTGAGAAGCAAGTCAACTGCAACCCCAGACTGAAAGGAGCTGAGACTGATATGGTGTTGTACTGGAAAATCACCATGGAGTCCAGGGTTCATTTCATATTGTTTCAATGTTAATTTGATGACAAATCAATTATTGAATTATTGAATCAATTGGATCAACATTATTTCAGGGTGCAAAACTTATGTTGAATCACTGCTACATTGAAATGTTGATTCAATGTTATTCTGCTATCTGGGCACTCATCCTGCAAAAATCATTTACTCCAAACCAATTGGTAACAATACGTGGACTGTTCAAATCTCCCCGTGTGAATGTTGGTTTGTCTAGGTCCCATGTAATCCCTTTCATTCAGTGCATACACCTCATTCATGCATTGGTCAAGCTTTACAGAGGTACATTCACTGGACCAACCTTAATCTGTGGCCATAGCTCCTTAAATGAAACTCGGGTCATTACATGCTATTGCAGTGCAAGATAATCTGAAGTAATCCTGGTTTGAGGCCCCTGGATTTACAGTATATGGACCCTGGGAGAATTGCGCCATTCAGAAAAGTGTGATTTTCCTCCTTTATGGAGACTATGTCCGAGCTACATCTGAGAGTTTGAAAGAGAATAAGAGCAGGAGACACAAGAAGAGAGAGAGAGAGAGAGAGAGAGAGAGAGAGATGCATGCCTGTTCTGCTGTCATGTGACAGGAAGTACTTGTTACTTCTATTTTGCTCTGTACAGCAATAACTTGCTAACAAGGCCTGGTTGAAACATTTCAATCAACTTTTGTGAGGTGACTGGAAGGGAGGGTTTAACAGCAACACAAATCAAACCTCGTTTTTAATGTCTGAAATTTTGCACCTCGCTTTTAAATTTACTTTTAAATTTTCTTTTCACCCACAATTGTTTGTTTTCTTTTTCTCTCTTGGTTGTGTTTTTATCCTATGTGATTTGAATGTAAAGCAACTTTGAGTACCTAGAAAAGTGCTATACAAATAAAATGTAAACCCACAAGGCACTGAGAGGCCAACAGCGCCCTCTAGCCACTCTAGTGCAATGCAGCCCCCATACCACCAGGGGCATGCTAGCTGGGTAGCATGAATCTCTGTCGCTCTCTTCAGGTTGTGTATCTTAAAGGGTACTTCCAGTATTTTAAACCTGGGCCCTATTTGTACATATTTTGGGGTCTAAATGACTAATAAGTACAAAAAGTTTTGGAATTGCTCCGGTAGATCGCCTCAGCCGGCAGCCGCGACGGGCTGCAATGGCTGTAACGTAATCCTTTGGGTCAACTACGCCGATCAAAGTACGTCCAATAAAAGTTGTTTTTGCCACTGACAGGTTCAGATTGTTATTGGAAGTGTCTGACAACATTACTGAAAGGATCCTACAGAGATAGACCTTTGGTTAACCAGAAACAGAAGTCTGGCTCAAGGAGAAGTCTCACTCTGAAATCTGAAAGATGAGGTGAGTTGTTGCAGGAAGAGGTTAAACAGGTTTCTGGTTTCTGGAGGGCTTTATATTTAGCATGGAGCACTGGAACGAATGATCTATGGGGACACATGGATGATTTTGGGGTCTATGTTGTCGTCACTTACTGGTGTAAATCTTGGTGTATTACTTGATGGAAAGCGGACACTACTTTATCTTTAATACGTAGAAGTAAAGACAGACTGAGGGATGAGATGCCACTAATTCACATTTCAGACAAGACCAGCCTCTAATGGCTCAGCATTTACGTAAGCTCACAGGAAATGGGCAGGAGCCTCTGGGCACAAGTGAGTGGCTAATTAGCGGCTCGCGGCTAACGGAGGATGGCTAGCCATGTGAATGTAAATGTGTGTGTGTGTGTGTGTGTGTGTGTGTGTGGTTAGTTATCTCTCAGTTTCCACTCTCACAGGAAGAACATCAGGTGATAGAGGTCCTGTGGGGTGTGTGTGTGTGTGTGTGTGTGTGTGTATGTGTGTGTGTGTGTGTGCATGTGTGTGTGTGTGTTTCCCCGCTGGCTTTCCATTAGTCCAGAGATTACTCTCTCTCTGTCTTTCTCTCACTCTCACTCTCTCCCACACACACACACACACACACACACACACGCAAATGGGTAGTGCTCTTGACACATTACGTACATCCAGAGGAAATCAGGTCACTCTGCTTCCTGTTCTCTCTCTCTTTCTGTAGCCTGGCCAATCAACTCTCTCTCTCTCTCTCTCTCTCTCACACACACACACACATACACACACACTCAATATTGTCTGACACACACAAATACACACGCATATACACATACACACATAAACTCAATACTCACACACAAACACACACACACACACACAAAACCTGTGTGTGTGTGTGTGTGTGTGGGTATCAGTGAGTTTGACTGACCCAGTTTACATTTACATTTTAGGCATTTAACAGCAGAATAAACTTCAGCTGTTCAATCACCAAGAGTAGAGTCCGAGCCGCTGAGTCCTATGAGGTATCATGTACGATACAGAGGTAAGAACAGGCAGTTTTTGGGAAGTTATTATTATTTTTATTATTATCTTATTATTTATTTCCATACGTCCACACTGCGAGCAACAAACCAAAAACAAGTGAAAAGAAGTCCATTCATTTCCTCCGGAGCTGAGTGACTAGATGGTGTGGACGCTCAACAGGCCACAGCTTGACTTCGGTCATCGGCTGTCTTTTCATAACAAAGCAACTTGGGAGAACAAAAACCTGCCGTCGCCCACCTTCCCTTCCTTCACCACCGTGAAGCTGTCCTGACCCTCTTTGTCTAGCTGTCTCTGTTTTTCTGTCTCTCTCAATTAAATTCACTGTGTATTATTGGCATGAAAGCAAAGTGCAGAATTGCCAAAGCATCAAGATTAAATCCCTTTTCCGCTCCCTTGAATCAGTATTTATTGTAACTGATCAATACTGCACTGGTCTATGGGAAGCTTCTGAAGTATGCACGGCTATTATTATTATTATTGATATTATTATTATTATAATCATCATTATTATTATTGTTGTTATTATTATTATTATTGTTATTACTATTATTATTATTATTGTTGTCATTGTTATTATTATTATTATTATTATTATCATTGCTATTATTATTATTATTATCATTATTATTATTGTTATTATTATTATCATCATCATCATTATTATTGTTGTTGTTGTTGTTATTATTATTATGATCATTATTATTGTTATTATTATTATTATTATAATCATCATCATTATTATTATTATTATCATTATTGTTGTTATTATTATTATTGTTATTATTGTCATTGTCATATTATCATTATTGTTATTATTGTTGTTATTATTATTGTAATCATTAATATTATTATTGTTGTTATTATTATTGTCATTATTATTATTATTATTATCATTATTGTTATTATTATTATCATCATCATCATCATTATTATTATTGTTGTCGTTATTATTATTATTATTATGATCATTATTATTATTGTTATTATTATTATTATAATCATCATTATTATTATTATTATTATTATTATCATTATTGTTGTTATTATTGTTATTGTTATTATTATTATTGTTATTATTGTTATTGTTATATTATCATTATTGTTATTATTGTTGTTATTATTATTATAATCATTAATATTATTATTATTATTGTTGTTATTATTATTGTCATTATTATTATTATTATTATTATTACTATTGTTATTATTATTTTCATTGTCCTGGGAGAGTTTTAGTGTCATATGGTCTGTTTCGGTCAAATTTATAGATATTGCTTATCGGCAAAAAATATCCGCTATCAAAAAACATCAATATTGGAGTACGCCTTCAAAACCCCACTAGTCGAACCCCAGTGTGTCTTTGTTTTGTGTGTCTTCAGATCAGATGAGCTGCTTCATTAGTGATAATAAATGGAGGTTTAATGAGAAAGTATTTTTCTCCTCTCAGTCCAATTTACTGTGAATGAAGCCAGTGTTCAGCTAGCTGGTGTTCTCCCATCACCTCCTCTCTGTTCTCCTCCTCCCATTAACTCCACTAAAAACCTCTCCTCTCTTTCTTTCTCCTTCCCTCTGTTTCCATCATGGTTTTACATTTGAGTCCATGCTGTGGTTTTACACAGATCCCCTCCCTCTCATGTCCTCTTTCTCTCCGTCGAAGTGAGTTTTTCTGAATGAGCGCGAGTATATTTCCTCTGATGACAGCATGTTTCTCTCTCCTTCTCCCTCCCTCCCTTTCTTGCCTTCCCTCCCCCCTCTCGCTCTTTCATCCAGCTGCTGTTTTCCTGAATGAACACAGAAACAGCAGCATGACCTCACCATTGGCTCAGCTGAAGCCCCCCCCCCCCCTTCACTCCCCGGGAAAGATGGTGCGATGATGATGATGATGATGATGATGATGGAAAGGGCGTGCGGGGTGGAGTAGCGGTTAACCACTGCTGTTGTCATGACATAAGCCAGCCGGAGACATCCGGTCCTCTGCATAGACATTCATGCACATGCACATGCACATGCACACACACACATGCACGCACACTGTATCTCTCTGCATGAGGATTACAGCCCCTAATCTGCACGGCAACAGCCCCCACGCTGCTCCAATGCCGAGCTGATGGGGAAGAGAAGGGGAAAGGGAGGGAAAGAATGAGAGCAAGGAAAAGAGAGAGAGAGAGAGGAGGTGGTAGGGAGGGAGAGACAGGATTAAGAATGGCTGCTTATTCATTCATACTTTCCTCTCCATTCAGATCGCCTGGTGGCCTGCAGACAGCCGAGATAGCGGCGGGGGGAGGGAAGGGAAGAATACAGGTGGCTAAACTAGCTCATCTCACTGCTGGTCATTTTAGCATCGCTATCACTGCTTGGTTCGATGATGATGATGATGATGATGGTGGCGGTGGTGCTGCGGTGATGTCAGAGTGGTTGCAGAGCATTGAGGGAGGGGGAGGGGGGGGGGGGTGTCTGCATACAGCAGGAGTAGCAGCAGCAGTAGTGGTGGTGCTAGCGCTGGTGCACTGCGCTTCAGCAGGAAAAAAAAAAAAAAAGTCCCTACCACATCCATTTTGACGGCAACGCAGAGCCACGGGACCAACGGCGTCCTGGTGTACGATGTTAGAATCGCGTTACTCGCCAGGAATTGAGAATAAACGGGAGGTTTGTGTAGTGACACATCGACACGACGAATCCGCAGAAGCGCCTGCAGCCACACATGGTACAATGCCTTCAGTCAACAGGAGGGAACAGCGCCAGGCATGCAGCAGAGCGTAGGTTATGAGGTAGGGTCTGTTCTACCACTTGAAAAAGATGAAATTTACTCTTACAAAATGATTGATAGTACAAAATTCAGCCACCATGGCTGAACAGACAAAGAGAAGAGCGCCACCTACAGGAACTCAAACTCCATCAACAGAAAATCCAAGGATAAAGACGTCACAGTACTGGACACACTGTTTGATTGACAGGTGATCTCTGGGAAGAGCAGTGAGGAACACCACAGTGAGGAACACCTACAGTGAAGAACACCACAGTGAGGAACACCACAGTGAGGAACACTACAGTGAAGAACACCACAGTGAGGAACACTACAGTGAGGAACACCACAGTGAGGAACACCACAGTGAAGAACACCACAGTGAGGAACACCACAGTGAGGAACACCACAGTGAAGAACACCACAGTGAGGAACACTACAGTGAGGAACACCACAGTGAGGAACACCACAGTGAAGAACACCACAGTGAGGAACACCTACAGTGAGGAACACCACAGTGAGGAACACCACAGTGAAGAACACCACAGTGAGGAACACCACAGTGAGGAACACCACAGTGAAGAACACCACAGTGAAGAACACCACAGTGAGGAAAATGGTGGCACTTCCTCTTTTCGTCTACTTTTTGCCACTCAGTCGTTCCACTGGAGCCGTTGGGCTCAGTTTCCACCCACATGATCACATTTAGAAAATTAATTTGTCATCTGAGATTATATTTTATAACTGTCTCTGCTGAAGAGACACAAGGGGAATGATGGGGTATGAGTCCATATTTATTCCGCTGAGTGATGAAAGCCACAGGGTTGAAATCGTTCTGTCTATCACAAGATTAAACATTGAAATGAAGAAACTGGATGTTTGGATGTCAGAGGAAAAGGATCAGGTGGCATCGGGACAGAAACGCTCACTAAAACATTTTGAGAAAGTGATTATTTGTTTAGGTGTGCTTGGTAACACCAGATACTTCCCATATGAAACCATCCGGTGTGGGCGGAGCATGCATGCCACTGGCCTCACCTCCTGCCAATCACATGAAGGGAAAGTTGACCAATGGGACAAGTAGTCCGTAGTCCTTTAAGCAGGCAGTCAACAGGTCTGCTGTGTAAAACTTTCATCCTTTGCACACTCAACGCGGTTGCAGCTCATTCTCATAAACGTTCCACAGAGCTGGTACTGAGCTGTTCCTGGACCAGCAGAGGCGTTACCTCCACCTTACAGGAACAGAGCATGCACTACTATATATCACACTATTGGGCTCGTGATTTATGAAGGGATAAAAGAGTCACCAAGACTGAAATCTGTTACCGTGGCAACAGATGATGGGAGTTTAGCTCAAGGAGGAAGAACAAGAGGACGGACTCCTACTCATGTAGATAGTAGAGAGACAACTCCACTTCCTCCACAATATACGATTTCATGTGGAGGAATAAATCTCATAAAACGGTTAAAGGATCATGATGACGCTTCAAAATACATTTGTAATGTAAATGTAAAATGCAGCTTCTGCCATGGAGCAATAAACAATACAACACCTATTCCATTATTGTTCTAGACGAACTGGAAAATGATGTTGAATGACAAAATGTGTGTGACAAACCAAAGTCTCGTTGGTTTTATAATCTGATCGTCAATACCTAACCCAATAATCTCCAGTCTAATAATAGGACCTGGCTTTGTATGATGAGCACTTCAGAGCAGACCTGTCACTTAACTCCTCTCACTTGACCCAGAATCCTCCTTTCCACCCACAGGAGAAAAAAAAAGAAAAAAAGGTCAGTGTTTCGCTCCTCGTCGCTTCCCGCCCCCCCCCCCCCCCACTGAGAAGCCAATTTGAGAATGAGTTGGCGAGAGAGATGTGAAAGAGACAGGGAGTTAAACAGAGGGGGAGAAGAGAGGGAGAGAGAGGATGAAAGAGAGACAACAAGAGAGGGAGAGCGTGAACTAGGGAATGAATCACGCTGCGATGACTAATGCCTTACATAACCGAGTCCGAGAATTATTCCTACCGCTCGTCAATGAGCGCCAGTGAAGACAGCGTTTCGTAATCCTCCCACTGCGCCCTGCAGTCAGCGCCGTTCGTTACCTCAAAGGTAAACATTGGCAGGTCTAAGGCCGAGCTGGCACAGCACATAGGATTGGATGGGAGGCGGGGAGCATCAAGGCTGAACAGCAGCAGAGATCGACAGAGCTTTGCATCGTGGTGAAGCAGCGGTACATTTCCAGTCCTCTAGTGTTCAGCAAGATGACTGGTAGAACTTTTACCTCTGAAAGCTCAACATTCAGCTCAACACAATTACTTCCCTACATAGCATGCTAACGCTTTAGCACAGTGCATGTTTAAAGTAGTAATCTAGAATATTTTCATATAAAAAATAAAATGTATACAATTTTTTGCTACTCAAACGTGAACTGATATAACACAACATCATCAACCTCTACCAGGTCATGAAGCTTCTCCATCTGCTGCTCTCAACAGCCGGGGTCAGGTAGGTCTTTCCTGGGAGAAACCCTCTGGAGACAGGAAGTGATGCGTTTTACGTTTCCGGTTTGTTTAGAATAAGTAGAAGGAGAACTGGGTAGTTAGCATGAGCAGCGATAGCCACCGTGGCTGAACAGACAAAGAAAAGAGCGCCACCTACAGGAACTCAAACTCCATCAACAGGAAATCCAAGGAGAAAGACGTCACAGTACTGAACACACTGTTTGATTGACAGGTGATCTCAGTGCAGTGAAACTTGCAGGTGTATTTCTTTTTCTGCAAACTCTCCGTTGCTTTTTGGCAGTTTGCGCGTGTTTGGCTTCAACCACGCCTGAACTACTAACGTAACCATGGAGACTACCTTTACCTTTATGGTGTAATGTATTGTGTTGACTATTTGGAAACAACAGTGTTAGTATAGGGCCTTCATTTCTTTGTGTTAGTATTTTTAACAAATATACTAAATGAGCAGATTTTGTGAGAAATATGGGAGGAAATGGGGAGAAATGACACGACGGGAAAAACGGGAGAAGGGCATGAAAATCAGGAGTCTCTCGGGAAAATCGGGAGGGTTTCCATGTAAGGTACACCTACAGTGGTAACCATATAAAAGCTGTATATCTACATCTACTGTCGTATTTAGATACAGCATCGCCTGCTATATCCATCATTATTATTGCTATACTAAACATGTGTAATGTGTCCTGTAGCTCAGTGAGTTGAGCAAGGCACTAAGGGGTTCGACTCCTGTAAAGTGTTTGGTGTCCACCAAATGATATATGTAGTAATATAATGGTTATGTTGCAAAACGATGTGTGCAGCGTATATTGTGCACCTCCACGTCTTTACCCCCCCCCTTAGCTGCTGCCTGGTTGGGACTTCCTGTACTGTTTCATAAATGACCTGAGGAGTAATGTGTTCCTTTGGTTCTAAATACAGTAACCAACATGGGGCGGGACACTCTGACCAGACTGACCTGATAAAGGCTCGATGCCAAATCCCAACATTAATGATCATGACAATAAACTTTAATGGAACAAAGTATTTGTCACGCATCCACATGAGCTCAAACTCTTTCATTCACTCGACAAAAAACTCAACTGAGCAAAGTTGTGATTGGTGTTTCCTGTGATAAAGGTTTATCATGATGATCATTAACACAGTTTAGCTTCCCACTGCCAGGGTCATGTTTCAATGGGATACTGTAGTGTGTGTGTGTGTGTGTGTGTGTGTGTGTGTGTAACACAATGAGTGTCCCTAGGTTGAGCGAGTTCAACCGCTGCCTCACATGAATAGGAAGTGGTGTAAAGACCCATTTAGAAGTGGGCCATCACATGGGAACATGACTCTGGGGGTGTTGCCCGTAGGGAATGATGCCAGTGAATGAATGAAGAGTGTGTGTGTGTGTGTGTGTGTGCAAACAAGAGTAGATGAATGAAAGCAAGGATAAAGAGACTTTTTAGTTTTCTTTTATTAATTTGTGCAGACGGAACAGATAAAAATAGGAGGTTTAAAAAAAGACAGAAGGAGCTTGGAAACAGTTTAGTAAAAAAAAAAATTAAGTGAATACCACCAAGGTGAAGATTGTCACAAAATCACTTTTATTGCGCTTGCTTTAGTAATTACCGTGGTGCAGGCTACCGTCATCTGTCAACGTAGACACACACCGAAACGAAATGCAACACTGCTCTGCTACAAATTCATCACTGGTGGTGGATCCTCACTTTGACTGTCTTTACACTCGGTATCTCTCTCGGTTTTTACCCGATCATCACCCGTGTTTCACATTTGCTGTGTCGCTAGCTACGTGATGGAACAACGTTGGTTTAGCCGACTCTAACGTTACGCTACGTGACCACGCCCCTTAACGTAGCCTACACATGCACAGAGCTGTAACAAGTTTAATTGGATAATGCGATATGTAGTTAAAACGTTCACCGATAATAATCAGTAATAATAGAATAAATAGATGCAGGTTTTTTTAAAAGATGCAGTTTTAATCGGCCTTCCCCGCGGGGGCTCAACCCACGTGATCGGCGTGTATGCCGGCAACTATAGTTTGTATGTATGTATAATTGTCATTTTCCTCCTGTAGATAACCTTCAAGGAACTAAATGGGTGTTCTCTCCCTGTCTGACCACACATGAAACCTTGCATGAAATCAAATGGGCTAAAAGAGTAAATTAACTAATGAAGAAAAAAATGAAACGGAACAAATACTGAGTAACGGAAACCAGTATCATCCAGTGGATTTGGATGGCGGTGGTTCTGTAATGAAAGATCACGGTTGGTATCCCTGTATCCTGTCGAAGACACTACCATCGACTGTCCCTCTCTCCTTCACTGTGAGTCCGGGGATAACCAGTGACTAGTGTCTGCGTGGGCTGAGGGTATTTCCTGGAGTTTTTTTCTGTGCGGTTCAGTATCTCAGTGTCTCAGTGTCCCCTGTTCCGAGGCAGTGGCCTACTTCCCTTCCATCTCCACCTCCCGCCTCTTCCTTCCCTTACATCTTCCTCTCTCTTTTACGTCATCCTGCAGAGCGCTCCAAACTTCCCTCATGGATTTTGTTGCTCCATCCGACCAAAATAAATAGCCTATGGGATTGGATGAATGAGACAGCCCCCCCCCCCAACCACCTCATCCCTCTCTACTCCCACATCACTTGCGCATTATGACGCTTCCTGAAGGGTGTCTCCTCCTGTTCCTCTTGTCTTTTTCTTATTGTTTCAGGGCTTTTCTTCTTCTGCCCATGCATTCTTCCCTCCTGCTCTCCCCTTCACCAGCTTTACTCATGAGTACAGTCATTCATTCAGTCATTACTTCAGTCATGTTTCAATGCATACAGTCAGTAAAGTCATTAATTTAAAGACTTCATTTAAAGCACTGCTTAGTTGAACAATTCCTAAATGTTATTTCTGCGGTCTAGGACAGTCCGATATGAAGCCGAGACTCAAACATGTCTTTGAGTTATCAAATTAGAGATTATTATGGAGTCCAGCTGTGAAAGTGGATAAGAGGATACCATTTATACTTCAAGGGGCAATAAGTATGATATTTACTACTCCATAGCACAAAATGACCATAATACAGTATATCTTTGGGGGCTATACCGGCAATACCGATGATTATGTCCCCAGAAGCCTCGTTCTCAAACCAACGACAAAGAGGTTTTATTATTCCAGTATTTAGCCACGTTTCTGTTGGCTATAGCTTACTGCTCTCTATTGTTTAAATGTGACTTTATTGTTTGTGTCTAGCAGTTAATAATGCATCAATATTTCATATAATCAAATATTAATATTATTAAATTCATATGATTAAATATTGATTATATGAAATATTGATGCATTATTAACCAGTAAGTATTATGTAAAAAGTAGTCTGTTGTTTATCATTAGAGAGAGGAGTCCTTACAGAGGCCTTTCAAACTGTGAAGGATAACCGGTAACATTTTCATTTAGCTGCCACTTTCTCCAAACCGACAATGCGAGAGCAGGTAGGGTTTCAGTGTCTTGCTAGAGTGCACTTTGACAAGACACATGGCTGTTACGGTGCTCAAACCTGTGAGGTTTCTATCATGGGAACTGCCAGGATACCATTTAACTGTTAAGCAATTACATGGCTCTGAATCTGGACCGATGAACCCAAGTAACTTAGCGGTGCTTGGTAGCACTGTGGCACAGTAGCCTGCATGCTAAACCCCAGGTAAACATGGCAGCCAGGTGTGGGTATACACACATGGTGGAGCCTCTGGGCCAGACCCGTCCTGTTTACCAGAATCAGGAAGCCAAGCTCGCTGGAGAATGCTTTTGATGTGGTATTTTTCTCGCTTGGTAGCACTCTGAAGAGGTGAGGTGTTTGTCTTTAGCCTCCATATGCAACTGGCACAAGCACGAAGGTTTCCTGTAAATCGAAAGAAAGGTTCACAAGTCTGGCAACTTCTTCTCCTGCTGGGATTGACTCGGTCTATAACAGAAAGACGACATTTCATTAATTATAGTGATTGTCTAAAAGTATTTTATTAAAGACTTTCATGTGGCCCATGCTTTGCTGACGAGCCTCATTTCTCTTTGTTACAGCAGGAATCAGTTGAGTCATTTCACATATCGAAGGGTTTTTGTGTAACAGTGTATTCTCTTTATTTATCCCCAAAAGGTTGACCATCACTTTCACACAGTTCCACACAGTCATACCTGGAAGCTGCCCAGTACAACCACAGTATTCTACTGCTACAGCTACACTGGTGCAATTGCTTGGTTAAGTTAAGTGCTTTGCTAAATGGCTCCTAGACCAAGCCTCCTTTCCATGCCTGGATTGCAATGGAAGATCTACCTCTCAGTGCTGAAGGCTCCTTGAGCAAGGCACTGAACCTCTGACTACTTCAGGGTTGGCTCTGAATCCCCATACCCTTGTTGGGGAAGAGGTATGTGCAGTGCTATGTGAAAAGTAATTCCAAATGTAAAATCTTCCAACTTCAATCTTCACTCGACACAGCACAGTTTCCCATCAGTACATTCCCACCCTCCGTTTTTTTGCCCATGACAGACCCAAACAAAATTCTCAAATTTACGGTCTTGTCGACCACAGTAACACACACACACACACACACACACACACACACACACTTAAGTGGCAGCGTTTACACCTTACCCGCCTCCTGATTTTCATGACCTACCACCAGAAATCACGCGTACAGGAGAAGTGACAGGCGGGCGGGCGGCATCTCCGCCAGAGCTTGCCAGAAAAGAGCGACAGGAGCGCTGACAAGGGATGCTAAGAATAACGCATCACACCTCCAGCGCCATCTCACACTTCCCCGGAGCTGTGAAAGAGGGAGATAGCGAGAGAGAGAGGGGGGAGTGGTTGTGGTTTAGGGGGGGCAGCTCTCTCCCACACATACACACTCAGCATGTTCTGCCGAAGTCTACCTCGCTAAGATGCTTCATAAGCCTCTTGGGTTTTTATTTTTTATCTCATTTAGACAATTTGGGCTTTTTTCATCTGCATTTTCTGTCTCAACATGTTCACATGTGCAAATAAATTAACTAAACTAATTAAAGCTGCACTAGTCACCACTATTCCTCTGTGACCAAGCCGTAGAAATAGAGATAGAAGTAGAAATAGTGGATTGTTTAAGTATTTGAGACATGCTAACAAGCTGAGCTTTACACATAACACTGATTGTGGTTTTAAGGAGGCTAACCAGATGTTGTTTTGGTGTTCTGGAGTCAGTCAGGATGTTTGAGGGTTTATATCAGCCTGGTGGAAAGTATTCTTGTTTTTAATATAACTGTATGTGTGGCAGATGGAAGGAGGGTGGGGCGAGACTTAACCGGCTGCGGCCAATTGGGCCTGATTGCAGCCGGGCCCTTTTTAACCTGTGTGTGGATGTGGGACTGTGTGAGAGGCTGGCAGAGCGAGTGGAGTTCGGCAGGAGACGGAGGAGTCGAGCCGGACTGTCTGGGGAGAGACGAGCCAGCAGCAGCAGCGTCTGAGCGGGGTCCGCGGCTGGAGTGCCGGGACGGAGGCGAGGGCGCGAGCGGCGAACGACGGAGTGGGAGAGCAGGGCATCCAAAGCCGGCGGCGACCGGCCGAGCTCCGGAGGTTGCAGTCGGGAGCAGCCTGCAAGGGCTGACCAGTCGGGGTTGGGGCGGGATGCCCCTGGAAGCCTGGCGGACTGGGGCAGCCTTGGTGCTCCGCGGCTGACCTGACGGGAGGGAGGAGGTGTGCGCGCCGAGGAGGACGGCGCTCTTCACTGCCGTCAACGCCGGGGAAGACGGCGCCAACTGCCGTCAACACCGGGCCGGGTTTATGGTTAATAAAACGTCCGTGCTGGCCATTTAACTCTCCCCTGCCTGTGTCTCTGTCTGTCACGGACCCCAGTAATGTGGCACCTTGCCACAGTATGGTTTGGAGACCCTGGCGCAAAATGCAGAAACAAACTTGCCAGAACTGCCAATATGGCTAGCAAGGTTATAGGCAGCATTTACATTGGAAACAAGTTAAATTATCAAATCAAAGCAATACTAGATCAAGTGATTTGTTAAGAGGGATGTTTTTTGCAGTGTGTAGTTGCTGTGGGGTTTGAAGACAGCTTTGTCTTTAGTGCCACTGAGATGATAATAACTGACTGCAGCTTTAAACAGGTAGTCACTCATCAGACCAGACCAGTCTCCCTCTCCCCACCCCCATCCCACCAAGAGAGAAAAATCCCCTCCAAAATGCCAGCCAATAGGATAATTCCTGTGTAGTTACAACAATAAAGGCTCTAGGGGGAGTAAGAGAGCAAACGTGTGTGAAAACAGAGTAGTACAACACACTCGCAATTCACATTTTGGGCCCCAAGTGAGGACCTCTGAGAAAACCAGAGTATATCATGTTTACAGCCTTAGGAGGTGATTTAAATGAAAAACTGAGGACCGGCCAAGATGTCCTCACTTCCCAAAAATGTCCTCCCAAGGTCTAAAACTCACAAAGATAGAAGTACAAGAACACACACACACACACACACACACGCTAAGGTATTTAAAGTATTCATGAGAAAATGAGTAGATAAATATTGATAGTGAGTCACATTGAGTCACAGCCTGTACGAACCGACAGGTCCATCTATTATTCCACACTTTGCTCATTCTGAAATCTTACATAAACCTGGAAGAAGTAACGACTACCTATTTAGAGCAACTGCAAAGTCAATCGTCTTGAGCTCAGGGAGGATGGAAATATGAATGCTGCGTAAGCATTTGGGGGAAAAAATATGACCTCATGTTTATTGCCCAATATTAAATATATATATATATTATATATACTCTGTGTTATTGACGTGATATGTCGTTCTCGCAATAAATCACCATCCAATACATCCTCGGTTGGAAAGTAAACTTCCAGGATCTTTATCCGTCCTCCTCAGCTGCCTTTTGTTTTGAATCATACTTTGATATTAGAAAGACAAACACTTCACAGATGACACAAGAGCATATATTGAGAAAGACTGAGTTAGTTAATAAATCAAAGGAACTGTTGATGAACCATAAGCTGAATCTGCAAAGTGCCACTAAATAATGTAGTTGAAAGTTTGAAAGACATAAGCTGTTTCTATTTCTCTATTTCTAATTATTTCAGTCCAAAACAGGAACATTGTACAGACATACTACAATCGGTAGGGGAGGAGGGAGGAGGAGGGCTTTCATCAACTTTCTCCTTCTCCGCCCCCTGAATTTTCTAGGAAATGTTTTTTTCTGATGGCTGTAGCTGCCTGGATCCCATTGGATGATTATATGGGTTAGTCAGGTATTATTGGATGTACATGTTTAAACCTGAATGCAGCGAGAACGAATCAACAAATGAATTATATTATTTACACGTCGTTCCATATGGGATATGGGATCAGAGGGACGAGCCGAGAGCACCAGAGAGCTGAGAAGCTTCCAAACTGATCTCCAGTCTCCCAACCATCCCCACCTGCAGTACCAACAGCAACAAAATGAAGGGCTTCATTCCAGGCTAGTGCAGAAGATTTGAGGCAAGGAGGATGGGACAGCCTGACACAGAGGAAGAATAATCAATTATGGAATGTCCCTTAAGTAATAATAAAGTGTATTTTATTGTCATGTCAGGAATCACTTTAGCGTTTTTCAAAAGATGGCGATCTCACTTTGGAATGGATCTCGTGATGCTTTCTCACGTGAACCTGAACCACATCCTCTGCCCTGGGGTACCGTACACCAAGAGGTCTGCCCAGAGCCTCCATCACTCTGACCTGACAGGTGATGACACAAGCAGCGGTTAGCCTTTAGCGGTGTGTTCTCCCAAGCTGCACATCACGGTCAGGGGCTTTGATGTGGTACAGAGAGGGCAGTTCCCTCAAAACCCTCCATCCAACTCTTCCCCATCAGTCCCATGCCACACCAAAGGCCAAAGACATCTGGTGTCCCTCTAATGAGGAGCTCTAATGGAGAAAGGCAGCTTCCCATCAACAAACACCATCTAAATTCTATCAAATGTCACTCAGAACAGGGAGAGGTCAGGTTAGAACCTGCAGGCTTCTCTGCTACACATACATTACACACAGGTTGGCCAACAAACCTAAGAATGATTCATTTGTAATGGGTGAAAGTCTCTTGCATTATTCAGCAGCAAATAGCCACTAAGGAGATGTGAAATTGGTGATTAACTGTCCATGTTCCAGACATTTTTGTCCCTAATATTTCTTGCAGCAAGGCATACAACAGAATAAATAATCAAAATAAACAAAATGAAAAGAACTACACAAGACACATTCAATGAAATGATGGCAAGGGCAGTAGATTGTGTTTGATATCTTGAATTCAAAGTTCATAGCTCCATGCTGACCAGCTGGTTATATCACAGTCCTGGACCAGCAAGTTCACCAAGGCATTTTGTGAACCTTTATTCACTGATGGAAGCACATTTCAGTCAAAGACTGCTTCATGTTCAGATTGGGATTATAGACAGGCCTTCTTGAAGGCAGATCTGCCCTTGTCTTTTCACTGGGTTTCAGTCTAAAGTTAGGTTTAACTCAACCAATGAGGTTATTTCTGACCCCAGAGCAGCTCTGCCACCAAGAAATGTTTGTATAACTAAATCTCCGATCTTCCAGAGTCCCAGTGGAAGCACAATCCTCTCCTGCTGACCACCAAACAGCTGGAGCAGTTGGAGGGTCAGTATCCTACTAAAGGTCACCTCTACAGTAGCAATCAAAGGAGGGGTTAGCATTTCTTGACCAGTTGCCCCACCTTGATTTTCCCGGCCAGGATTCGAACCAGCAACCCTCTGATTCACCAGCGCCCTTCTGTAACATCACGGTACCTCAGCTCGTGCTGTTCCTGTTAGCTCCCAGGTTGTGTAATAACTTGACCGCTACAGCTGCTCAAGGCCCATGCCAAACCCTGACAGTCACAGTAACTCTCCCTGGTAATCCCTCAATATGCTACGTTTGGTTCGTAACAGTGGATTATGAAATGAACGTAAATGAAGCTGGATAAGCCAGGTGTTTCAGCGGAGGGTTACGATGGTGAGGTAAGTGAGCCACATGTTCAGCTCTGTAATACTGAGAGAATCTGGACATTGAATCAAATGCAATTATGAAAAACAACAGACAATTCAAATGGCCCTAGAGAACATATTTGCCTCAGTAATAACAGTCCTGAATGTCTGACTTTTTCATATTTGTATCATTGGTTACTGATTGCCTGGAGACTGACTGCATCCTACGTAGGGAGTAATGTTTACCGTTGACTTGATCATAATTATATAGAATTCCAATTATTGTTTATGACTCTATCAACCCTGGTGCTACCGTACAGGGCTGCTAAGAGAGCTGTATCCCCGTACCTCCAGACCGTGGTCCAGCCCTACACCCCCATACCTCCAGGCCGTGGTCCAGCCCTACACCCCCATACCTCCAGGCCGTGGTCCAGCCCTACACCATCATTTACATCTCATTTACAATGAAAGATGGAAATATTATCGACTTTTGTTTTCGGTGCAACAATAAGGCACACAGTATATCGTAGTAATCTTGCAATTTTTGGCTATTATGGCTATTATTAAGTGTTGTTGATTTCAGCCTTTTAAATACATTTCTGCCTTTATTGGACAGTTCAAAGTGGAAAGAGACAGGAAAGACTGAGTGAGAGAAGGATGGATGACATGTAGCAAAGTCCTGGGTCACATGTCACATGTCACATGTCATATCCCAGCACAATTTGTGTTTTCTTGTTCTTGTAGAAGTGGATTTATGTCCTTAGCGCTCTTTCAAGTACTTTGTACTTTGTTGTACAGGTTGTTAAAAGCACCTTATAGATCAATTTGACATGACACAGGACATTTTTTACTAATCTTTTGAATTTAAGTTAAAAATACATCAAGTCTCATATTAGTATTTCATTGAAGCAAAAAAGAGGTTGTGTGAAATAAGAGATGCTGGAAAATTCAGTTGCTTCTACAGAACAATTACAGGTGCTTAGAGTGAGAGCTTGACATGACAAAGGAGCAGGAAGTTGCAGCGCACAAATTGTCCTTAAATTGCTCCTTAAAGACACATAATAACAGTGGGGAACGCCCAAGGTTCGACTCATAGAGAAGACACACTCACACTCACACACACACACACACACACACACACACACACACACACACACACACACACACACACACAGCAGCAGCAGCAGCATCACAGCAGCTCCCATGTTTTCCTCCTCTATCCTCTCTGGGCCAAACCTCTCTCTCTTTCTTTCTCTATCACACACTCACTCTCTCTCTCTGTCTTCCTCCATGTTTTTCCTCTCTCTTTCTACCTTTCTATCACACACTTTTTCACTCTCTCTTGCTCTCTCTTTCCCTCAGTGTCCCGTAGGCTTATGCTCTCTGCCTCGGGACTCCACAACCTCTGCGTTTCATCAAATGCATTTACACAGGAGAATGAAATGCACTGAACTCACCAGAGACAAAATCCTATGATTTTTGTATGATTTTGCAAATTGTCACTTCCTGAAATTAGTACCTTCAAAACCTCTACAGATTCCACTACTGCCTCCATTTTTCATGACAGGAAGGAAAATGGAAATAGATGAAGACAAAGAAATCGCAAGCCAAAAACAAATTAAAGTTCGATTCTCACAGGATTATGAGGGACGTTTGATAATTTGCACCGGAATTGTTGCTTTGGAAATCACAGACGTGGCAGATTGGCACAGGATTGAAATCACCAACGATCAATTGTTACAAACCACTGGACATACCTCGGTAATATTCGGCCTCAGGTGTGAATGGGGCTCTCCTACTATTTCTTTCTCATGTTCTCACTCAGTTTCTCTTTCTCATGTTCTCACTCAGTTTCTCCTTTTCATGCTCTCTCTCTCTCTCTCTCTCTCTCTCTCTCTCTCTCTCCCTCTCTCTCTCTCTCACACACACACTCCCTTCCTCACACCGCTGTCCCTACACTCAACCCAGCATGTTGCCTCAGCACCTTTGGTCTCACCAAAGCACCAGATCATTAAAAACCCATGAGTGATTTTTACGGTGGTTAGAGGAGAACGGGCAGACCCGACCTTCCTGCCGGCAGGAGGCTAAATTATGCATGGGCGCTTGGTGATGACATCATTCAGGAGAGACCTCTGGAGGGAGCCGCGTCACCGGTGCTTCCACCTCGATGACGCTGTGACTTTTCATCACAACGTGGTCATCCTGTGTCTGGTGGATCATGGGAACCTGCCAGCCACAAACTAAATTCAGCAATTTTCATCTGTTTATGGCCTTTGTTCCCTGAACCGGTTTAAAGTCTTTGTTCCCTGAACCGGTTTAAAGTCTTGACAGTCTTGACAAGCTTGTTGTTTTAAATGCATCCATTATTTAATCAGGTCTGATCGGATCTTTGGTTCAAGAGAGACATGAAAATATTGAAAGTATTTAAAACCAAGCAGTCCTGTGATCAGGTACCGTCCGAGATGTGAGGTACGGCGGTCCCTCGCCCCTCGTCCTTGTTAAATATAAAAAGCACCTTTTTGAGCTAAATCACAACAGTCATCTCCCCCCCGACTCACCCCGACTCACCCTGCTCACTGTGCAACATGGAGGCCACAGAGCGTGTTTGCGCAACATAACTTTATAATGATGGTGATTAGCGACACTTTACAACGGAAATGAGTCACCGGACATGTTTACAACTGTGTGTACGATGATTCATCTTTCCATCTTTAAGTTGCTGTGTATCAGGCTCTTCTTCAATCCAGTGTGATTAATTGCTCTACCCCTTCCTTAAGAGTTACTGCAGTGGGTGGCCACTCCATTATGAAGCCTTCGCTCCCACTCAGCAGCTTCAGACAGTGTTGGAAGAGTGTTGTTGTTGTTGTCATTTACAACCATTACTAACCACAGCGTGTGGAACATGATATTTTGGTCCATAGCTCTCAGTCACAAGGCCTCCTTCACTCTTCACCTCCTTCAATCCAAGACGTAACTACCTGTCCCGCTATGGAGCACGGCACTGTGAGGAGCTTCGGATGAAAGGGTCCAAGGGTCACGCCACGCCACGCCACGCCACGCCACGCCACGCCACGCCACGCCACGCCACGCCACGCCACGCCACGCCACGCCACGCCACGTCACGCCACGCCACGCCACGCCACGCCACGCCACGCCACGTCACGTCACGCCACGCCACGCCACGCCACGCCACGCCACGCCACGCCACGCCACGCCACGCCACGTCACGTCACGCCACGCCACGCCACACCACGTCACGTCACGTCACGTATCATGTTATGTTATGAGTTATATTAGGTTATGTTATGAGTTATGTTATGTCATGTCATGTCATGTTATGTCATGTCAAGCCTGACCTGATGCGTTTTACCTCTAAAATGGGTTGAGCTCTTGTTGCATAATGGCAAGATGTCTTCACCACAGTAGGAAACATGTAGGACAGAGTGTCCATGTCTAACAGCCGAGGGAGGCGTGATGTAACTCGTCACGTGAGAAGCCTGCAGATTCACCTGAACATGCAACCTGCAACCTCACATGTCCACCGCTACACGCTATATTAACGTGAATCATCCTCACCTGCTTATATGCGTTATGTTAACTCACAGATTTGCACATACACTTGCACTTTATATGACACAATATTCTTTTTATTCTATTGTTATTATTATTACTATTTCTTATATCTTTTCATATATTTTAGCGTGAATTTCTCTATTTTATATTGTATTCCAGACCTTTGCCTCTACAGTACTTGCTTTTATTCTTGTTTTGTTCTTATTCTTCTATGTTTATTGTTTATTGTTTATTGTTATGCACCAATCACCAAGACAAATTCAAACATATACAACTCCTTCTACTACTTATAATACATACACATATACATGCAGTCTTTTTCTCTCATGCACAACACATGCAACCACTTCTAATACAGGCCACACACACACACACACACACACACACACACACACACACACACACTTTCTCACCAGCACTGTTTTCATTAAGTCTTTCCGGGAAGCAACTGTGACTCATTCACTGCATTGTGCAGCTTTCTATAGCCACATGATCTCCTATAAGAACAACCTATAATCTTATTCCAATCCTTAGTATGAATGAACCCACTTGTTCCTATTCACATATTTCTGACATTCATATATAGAAAAATTCTGCAAATTCAGAATTGATAATAAAACATTTCAAGAGTTTGTAACATCACTCACTGTGATATACACCAGATTATAAATGACACTATGGAGGTTGTTTCCTCGGCCCCGCGGCGTTTCTTTATTGCTGCTGAATGAGGGACGGGTGGAAAACAGTTACATGCTGCTGCCACATGGTGTCATGAGTTGAGTAGCCAACATGTTGGTTTCCATGCTTCTTTGTCAAACCCTCACCCTTAACTGCCACACCAGTCCAGGACCAGGTTTACCAGACTCTCTCAGGCTCTCAAAATGCCACCAATGATTTGCTCTGTAACCATAAAGTGCCCAGCGACCTGCCGCCTGATGATCCTTCTGATAGAAGCCAAGGAGACGCTCATCTTTCTCTAAATAACGTCCAATGATCACCTGGTCAAAAAATTCTCCATGTTAAAAATTGTGAAACTATTAAAGCAAAGGTATGGTCTTAGTGGTGAAGAAGACTTGGAGACTGTGGCATCTTGGTTTAGTTGAGCAGATGAAAGAAAAGACTTCCTCTAATAACATCCTTTCTCTTATAAATGTCTCAGAATTTTGGTTGTTAAGTCAAAGAAATGGAAAATGGAAATGGAATGTAATTTTGTTTGATTGTTCATGTTGGTTTGTTTTTAAATTGGGTTTCATTCCAAAATGAGAAGAGATGGGATGAAATTGCTGGCCATGAAAGTAAAGCTCTCTAAGTTATCGTCCATCTTAAGATCTTGGTTTGCAAAACAAGATCACTGCAGACGATATAATAAGGTTGGTTCTGAAACATTGACCAGTGAAGGTCAGGTAACACCAAAACAGAAACATTATGTCTTCTACTGGACGCGTTGCGTAGCTTCGTTGTAAAAGATGCATCCGGTCCACGCTCTAGCGCGGCACAGGCCAATGATGTGTTTGGGAGCTCGTGCCTCGTATCGCACCATCAATATTTTAGTCCCTCACAACCCTCTACTTCCGCTGAGCTCCTGCTTCAGCGATGATGCCATGTTGAGTCAGATGTTTGACTTCAGCCGTGTTAAATCATTTCACGGGGGGAAAGAGTAGAACAGAACAACGACAAAAATATTCTACTCCTCTTCAAGAGACATCGCTTTGCAACTGACCTTTTTCCTTTAGACTTCGTAGTGTGAATGTACGTGACGATGAATAGAAGTAGAGGTGCACCAATAGTAGTATCAGAATCAGTGGCAGTCAGCTCCCAAGTACTCGTATTCGGATCAGCAAATGAAGCTGTCGTGATACTGATACTGATACTGCACTGCGCTTTGGCAAAATAAAATACTTTTCCGGTGGGAGGAAAAATGTCAGCAGAGCCAGCTGAGCGAAGCGAAGCAGTCTGACAGTGTTGAGAGTGGAGGGAGGAGAAGCAGCTCCCTCAACAGCCAGAGACAATCAGAATAATACTGGAAGTGAGGTGATTCTGTTTTCAAAATAAAGGCGTCTACTGGTATAGAGTTACTCCAAAACCTGCAACACATGGTCATCAAGTTACTGAGGTTTCAACCGGAATGCGATGGCTTGACACCGGTGGGAGAATCAATATGAAACCGTTTGTGAAAAAGAACATTCTGCTCATTTTCCATTTTATTATTGCTGTTATTTCCTTTTATGTAATTCAGTGCATAATTTGATCAAACAAAACACTTAATTCATTAAAACTGTGTTTTGATAGGCCGGTACGAGGCAGCGTGAATGGATGCTGTGGTACTTGGATCGGTCTAATCTACACAGTATACTACCCAGTATTCCTCTCGGTTCTGAAAGTGGTATAGGTACCTCTAGATAGAACAAACATTTAGTACTTTATGGCAGTGGCTCCTTTTATTTATTGTATAAAGCACTATTTATTCTCTTCATCTTTTTCTCATCATAACTCCTGTTCTGGTGTTGTTTCAATAACAATCAACCCTGTTGACATGACAATGAAGTATTGAACAAACTCTCTTTGTATTTATGACAGGGCCTGCAGGGCCGCAGGAAGCCCATGTTTAATGGCGTAGCCGCGTCACCGGCCACGGTATTTACCCATGCAACACCATCTAAGTTCATCAGGCTCATTCACCAAATGTCGTGGCAGATATTTTCTTTTGCCCCCTTGTCTTGCTGTGTGGTCGCCGGCCAGTCCACCGGCTTCAAAGGCCACTAAGACCCGACGAGGAATGAGGCTGCAATCTGCTGCTTATCAGGTGTGTGAGAAGGCTCCGCCCCCAATCCGATAGTGACCTTTTGAACTTCCTCTCAGGACGAAGTCAAGCCCTGCAGTGTTTACCAGGATACACAGGAATTTTTACAACATGAAAGGTCTGCTGGGAGTTCCACAAGTGGTCCACTTCAAATGAGGGCTGTTCTGTCTTAAAGGGCCAAGCATGTGACCCCTGGCTCAGAGGTCAAGCAAACAGCTTAATGGGGAACCGCAGGGAACAAAAATGTCGTCTTTTAAAACGCTCAACCACTTTCCTACAGACAGGCTTCAAAGAATCAGTTTTTATTTATGAAGTTGTATTTGCTTTCTGTGGTCACCTGGTTTTGAATTCACATGTTTATCTTTGATTCATATTATCTGTCAAGCGCTTTAAAACGTCATGTGAATAATGTTTATTATTATTTTGTTATTGTTGTTGTTGTTGTTGTTGTTGTTTGCTTGCTATTGTTGGAAAGAGAACCATGTGACTTACTGAGGGGGATGAGCAATGCTAGCTGAGCTGTTTTAAAGAAAGTGTTGTTTTCTCATCCACAATGGAGACGCTACTTTCACTGTTGATGTCCATGACAGCTGAAGGACACGAGCTGAATCTGATTTATTGTTAATCTCTTGAATTGTTTTATTTAGGTGAAACAAATGAAAACCCTCAAACAGGTTTTTGTTGCAGTTCTTATTCTTAATCTAAGTCAAATTAAATATTTTTTTTCAAATTGTCAGTTACCAAGGTTTTTCAAAATACTCCATTTGGAGGTTGTGTAAATCTGCTGCAGGCGTCTGAACCTGTGAAGAAACAGGTCACCAGAGGGGTCACATGCAAACATGTTGCTCACCAGGCATCTAAAAACTACATTTGTGTCACACAAGACCCCTTTGGGGTAAAAATACTCTTTTCCTGACCAAAAAAACATTATCATGAGCAAGCGGTGCACATAAATGCACATGCGCACTGTAACTCGCATCCGGTAGTGATACGATCCATTTACGAGTTCCTGAATGGCAGCGTTTGTTAAGCAGGTCATGTGAACTGTTGTGGTTAAATTTGGCTTCCTCTCTGCATCCCATGACATCCTTTGAGGGCAGGCAGGCAGGCAGGCAGGCAGGCAGGCCAGCCGGGGTGGGGGGTGGGAGGGCGGAAGAGCAACAGGAAGAGAAAACCGATGCACCGCAAGCTCAGCGATAACAAAACATGGCGACACATCTGGTGGAGTGCAAACTGCCAGCAACATCTCATGTCGGCGTCGGGTGAAGGCAGAGATCAAATATCCGGTGCAGGGATCCATATATTGATGCTCACCAGTGTCAGGATGTGACCGCTGCCTGTCCATTAGCCCCTGTGTAAACATGTCATGTCATGTCATGTAACATGCATGAACACACTGAGCACCTGGATGTCTGCTCACATGACAGATCCAGAAGGTTCTGCAGGTTCTAATGATAGCAAAGCCGGTGTACTTCAATGCACGTGTCCGATCGTACGTGAACATCAAACGTGAACATCAAACACACATACAAGAATCAGAATCAGAATCAGAATCAGAATCACTTTTTTCTCCAAGCACAAACATACAGGAGTTTGTCAACAACTCACATAGTGGCAGAAGAACATCGGCATGCATGGTACAACAGGCGCTAACCTTGACCTTGTGCAGAGACAGAGCAGAACATTCATTGATTTGTTCATTTTCTTTAACCGCTTATTCTGTTTCAAGGTTTTCAGTGGACTAGAGCCTACCCAGCATGCATTGGGCAGAAGGCAGGGAAACATGCCCGGCGAGTCCATCACAGGCAGAACATACAATAGACAGTAAACTATACTTAATGTATGTGTTCTATTATTATGCACATCAGGATCAGAAATGAACCGCGCATCGGGGCAAAAAAAGTTCATAAAATGCCTGAGAAATAAAAACTGAAGAAGCAAAAAAGCTACTGTCCCCTGTGGGCCACCTCAGGGTGATTCATGGGAGCTTATGACCGGGTGATTTGTTTCCAGTGCATTCCAGGAGAGAAAAATGGAGCATTTTTTGATCAGTAAACAAGCATGTACACAGCCTGAAGCAGGAGGAAATGTTGGCCCCATGCAGCCAGCACTAGGAGGAAATGCTGAGCAACACAACACACTGCATCAACAACAACTAAAACCACCAATATGGTAAAACAACCGAGGAGAAAACGGCTGGTTAATCTCCTACCCTGCATGGCATACAGTAGGATGTGTCTGCAGAGAGGGACAATGAGAACAACCTACTGAGTTGTACTGAGTAGGATGGAAAGGCTTTAAATAGGTTGTGAGCCTTGTGGAACGTGGATGTCGTTAACTAGTTAGCTAGCTCCTGAGGCTAAAATGGTTGCATACCAAGATTTGTGCAAACTTCATGAGTAGTGCGAGATAGTGCAAACAGTCACAAACACCACAAAGAAGACTGATAGCATGTGACAAAAGTTGCTCTACAGCAAGCAACCCCTCATCCACCCTCCTCCCTCCCCCTCCCTCCCTCCCTCCTCCTCCCCCCTCACTTCCAGTGTTTTTGTACCTAGCAGGCTCTCATCAGTGTCATGGGACCGCAAGGTTATTCAGTTCGTTACCTGGCTGTAAAAGAAGTGCAACGTGATGGCGATGTGACGAAGCGGCAGTGATCGCAAGAGGGGGGGGGGGGAGAGAGAGAGAGAGAGAGAGAGAGAGAGAGAGAGAGAGAGGGAGGGAGGACAGAGGTGGGGAACAGACAGGCCTGAAGAAAACAAACACACACAGAGGGAAGTGAAGAAGCAGCAGTCTGCCACTACATTAGATCATCTGAGTTCACACTTCATTTTGTTTTCATGTTTTTCTTGGGGGAACAGTGGATTTGTGTCACTGAGAAAATGATATGTGACCCGAGTTCAGCCCAAACGTTCAAGTCAGATTGCTTGGCTGAGGAGGAGAAAAATCAGGGAACGCACTTCACAGATTCCTAATTGTTTTCCCTTTCTTTCCCCTTTTTCTGTTTCTAGACTTCCTGTAATCCTCCTGCACTAGGAAACCACGACACTATCCCTTCAAAACAAAACTCTCATTCTCATACTCTCAATATTCTCAGGCTCAATACTCCCAGCTTTCTGACCAATTACGGCAGAGAAAATATCAAACGGCCCCATTGTCACCGCCATCGGTGTCGGGTCCCGATAGGTTACGTAACCTGGGTGCACCCGGCGCAGTCCGACCATGTGGCGGATACGCGGCTGCTCTCGGCCGGGCCTTGGCATTCTCCGGTTACTCAGTCTGCGGGCGGACGGGTCCTTGTGTATCCCTTACACTTGCTTAGGCAGGCAGGAAGTTCCTGTTGACATGAATGAACTGGCCTTTCAATAATGCAGGAGGAGCTCAGGGGAACGGCTGAGGCTCTCCGAGGACCATTACCTCAGCAACTGTCCTGGTAAGGCGGCGGCCCAGAGGCTGTGCACTTATGAGTGTGTCAGGAAGAGAGGAGGAAGCAGCAGAGTGTTTGTTTTATGTTAAGTGGATGCATTAGAGTGTGTGTGTGTGTGTGTGTGTGTGTGTTTGTGTTTGTGTGTGTTCTTGTATTCTTGTGTGTGCTTGTATTTGTACTTACTAGCCTTGTGAGGACATCCAGTCCTCACAAGGCTAGTAAGTAAGATGAGGACGATCCTCCAAAGTGAGGACATATTTAATTTTTTTCTACAAGAGGTTAGAATTAGGTTAGGTTAGGGTTAGGGTTAGGGTCAGAATTTATGGAGTCTCTAGTGAGCTAGCGGTATTATTATAGACTAGCTCTGTGATTAATTATTATTGACAAATTAATAGATATATTCAAAAAACAATTTATAAAGTGATGATTATTATTATTAAATTCACATTTAAATGACACAATTACTAAAAATGTTAACAAAACAATAAAATGTTAATTAGATGTGTCAATTAATAATTCTGTTTCATTATTCTTTTCTTTCTGCTATCAATAAATTACTGAATTGATTTGTACAAAGCTTTTTAAAAAGACATTTCAGACATTCCATTTACTATTCATTTGTTTACTGCTTCACCAATTACACTTTATGCTTGAGCCGCATTTCATCTTTATTCCAATCCTCACTGTAATAAAGGATTGTATTGCTTTTTATTGCTCTTATTTCTTTTCTGTCACTTTTGGCTCTGCTTTTTCTCGGCTTTGTTCTAATTGTTTTGACTTTTATCGGCTTTGAATTATTTTTATTTTATTTTATTATTTTTTGCCAGATTCTATTACCTGTTTTACTTCCTTTTCTCTGTGAAGCACTTTGTAACTTTGTCCTGAAAAGTTCTATATAAATAAAAATTGTATTATTTTTTATTATTATTTAAGGAGCCCTCATTGGTCAGCCGTTGCTGCATTAGCCGTTAGCCTTTATCTTGCCACCAGTGATTAGCTTGCGACCTATCAAGCTACTACTAGCATATTGAACAAATTGAGTTTCCAAAACTTCTTAGCAGTAAAAAAACATTTAGGTCATTGTAATTCAGTAGGGTGAAATGATTCTGTTGATGGTTCCTTTGAGAAATTGGGCTTTGCTCAGTGTGCTACTAGTAGCTAGTTAGCTCATGAGCTAATTGATGGTGGTAAACTAAAGTAATGGAAAAGCAGTAGACAAATTAATTGTGAGATGGAAAATGAACAGTAGTAAACACCATAACAAAGAGTAAAATTTCACGATTTCAGCAATTTATTCATAGCTGAAAGACAGATTAATGAAGTGAAATCATTAATTGATAGATTTAAAGAACATTAGAATTGTTTGTTTAATTTATCTATTAATCAATCACTAATAATTAATCACTGAACTAGTCAATAATATGTTTTGCACACTAAGAATTAGGATAAGTTTAAATCAGGGTTCGGTTTAGGTGCATGTATTCCTCATGAAACATTACTTTTCCTCATGTTTGCTTTGCTAGGCCTTCACATCAAATGGACCTCATCCCAACAGGGCTATTGTAAATGCTCCTTGTTATCTGGATAGACTAAACAAGTCAGACTACACAAACATTCCAGTTTAGCCATAAAAGCCGAGTCGAGCCTCTCCCACTACACTACACTACACAGCAGCTCTTTTGAAGTCGTCCCCCGCAGCTCTCCACCATTAGCCAGCCTCCCATCTGCTGTGGCACACATCCTTCATTACCGGCCTACCGCTGCTGCCATAATCGGAAGGAGTACGGCACGCTAACATAGCCTTGGCTCTTGCTGAAGCAAACCCCCACCCTCCTATTCCAACTTCTCTTGATTAGCTGTTGGCTGTTGGCTTTTATTAACCTGAAACCTCCCCAAACCATATCCCTCCGCACCCCCTCCCAGCTCATTAAGCCAACAACAGGAGGAACAGTAAAAGTACCAGCTAGGGGCCAAAGGAGACACTGCCACGTTAGCTAGTTTGCTAGCTAGCCCATTATGCCTGGTTTATCCTTGTAAATTGGTTTATAATATCATTTGGCCAGGAACAACTGGGCACGTTGGCCAGATTTGAGGGCGTGAACCACCTTGGGAGGTTTGCAGTTCCGTGTTTGAACTGGTCATTGAATTTTCCTACAGCGGCACCAAAGCACTGTCGTCATGAAAAGCACAAAAAGCATGAAAAGGTTTGCAGAAGGCACGTTTGCATTCATAAAAGAAAACTATGCTAGCCAGACTACCATCCATCCTAGCAATCCCCACGTTTGTGTTTTTATATGAGGGGTTGTGAACAGAAACAGCTCTCCCCTCCCTTTCCTTCATTTACTGACTTCCTCTCTGGGTGGCAATAAAAAGAGCTTTATTCCTCATTATTCCTCTGGCTTGTTGTCGCTCCAGACTGGAGGGTCGGGTCGGGGTCAGTCGGGCCCTTTGTGTCCGCTGTCTCTGCTACTGTTAGAAACCATAGTAATGTAGATTTTCAGCGACTACTGGGTGATTCGGGTTAATGGGAGCCTTTGATGTCGGTTTCAGTGTGGTGCATTTACACAGTGAAACAATGGGAGGATGTGAGTATATTTGATATTGAGAAAGTAAAGTGGTCATATGAGGAAGCTTCATGTAGCAATACGCTTATGTCATTTATATACATAAGGTCAATGTAGGGCTGCTGTGTGTCTGACGGCAACCAGCAATAGTAAGCAAGTAAGCTATAAGTCAGTAACACACACGCACACATGCAGGTACACATAGATGCACAAAGATACATTACAAGTACTACACACGTTGTCACACACACACACACACACACACACACACACAGGCACTATGAAACAGGAGACTGTAAATCCTTGGATCTCAGCCAATGTGATCTGAATGGTGCCAGAGACACCTTGCATGTGATGATGTGGGCGTGCACGTGAAATGCACTTTAATCTTTAATCTCTATGTTGCCCTTACATCAGAATGCGTTTGTCACAAGAACAAAACAGGAACTCGAGTCAGGTGTCAACAGTGTGTACACATCGGGCCAAGAAAATCCATTCTAGGTCTCCATGAACTGTTGAGTGAATCCCTCAGAGGATCAGCTGGGTCTGTCTTAAGGGTTTGGGTTCGCCAGGCAACTGTTTTCCAGACGGTCCTGGTTGCTCAATGACTATTCAAAGCCCCCTGGAAAGCCAACTGTCCTTTCCATTGAAAATAACGAAAGAATGAGGAAACAAAGCCAGCTGTGAAGAGAGGCTCCCGATGGACATGTATGGAATGATATTTCAGATGACTGCTGTTTTCAAACCTGCCTTCCCTCAGAATGATTCAGTCACGTTACGCCGGGGAGCTGTGATACTTCATACTTCACACTCAAAACACTTCCAAACAAACGTACATGGCTCTTGGTTTTCTGTTTGAACAGGTAGCTGACGTTGAGAAGTTATTCAACTGCATGACCTCCTTAAAAGGAGCCAGGCGGACCAGAGCAGATCTATTTACCTTAGATCTGTAATCTGAAGGCGACCGCTGTGACCCTGCGGCCCCTCGGCGACCCCGCTGGACAGGAAGTGGTGAGGAACCACGTGACGAATGGCGTCATAAACAAACCACAAGCTCAGCACAGAGGTGTGAAGCGGCACACTTGGGTGACAGATGAGGAATAGCCAAAATGTGTGTGTGTGTGTGTGTGTGTGTGCACATTTGTGGTTGTGTGCACCTTTTTGCATAAAGTCATATATTTTTTTGTGCCTATGAACAGAAGTATGCTTCCCTGCAAATGAAGTACATTTTGAAAAAACTGTTAGGAGGCTGGAAAGCTTCTTAGCTTCTGTTAGAGACAGTAGTAGGTGATCTAGGGCAGTGGTTCTCAATCCAGTCCTCAGTTACCCCCTGTCCTGGAGGGTTTAGCTCCAGCCTTACTCAGGCACACCTGAACCAATTAGAGGTTTTCATGATACTTGAATTGATTCAAGATTCAAGAAGTTTATTTGTCACATACACACACGAGGTGTGCAGTGAAATGTAAAGTGGCAATGCTTTACATTGGGTCCTTGAGGACTGGATTGAGAACCACTGCTCTAGGGAACAAGAGGCCCAAAATAGGTTAAAAAGCCTTCATTCTATGGCTGAGGTGCGTAACATGTAACTACATCCTGGGTTCAAATCTATCCTAGGACCTTGGTCGGACGTCATCCCTCCTGTCTCTCCTCCCTCCTGTCTCTCTTCACTGTACTCTGTCCAATAAACACACACTTTAAAAAAAACGTGATGTGAGTAGATATTCTCCTTGAATGTACAGAAATTAGATGTCTGGGGGAGGCTGCAGGATTCCTGTGCATCAGCATGTGTGTGTGTGTGTGTGTGTGTGTGTGTGAGAGAGAGAGAGAACTAAGGGGTGAGAGAGAGTGGAAGAGGAGGAGGGTGTATTGTGTTCGTCAACACCTCTCCCCCCTACCCTTGGCATGAACCCCACATCTGCAGTA
Organism: Hoplostethus atlanticus; assembly: GCA_034670405.1. NCBI lineage: Eukaryota > Metazoa > Chordata > Actinopteri > Trachichthyiformes > Trachichthyidae > Hoplostethus > Hoplostethus atlanticus. The sequence continues at coordinate 1,135,242 of JAXDDX010000107.1, forward strand.
TGGCAGCTGGCAGACCTTTCGGCAGCACATCACCAACCTGTCCACCTACACTCCACACATTCCACCACCTAGGCCTTCTCTTTCACCTCCTCCTCCTCCTCCTCCTCCTCCTCCTCCAGCCCTGCCTGGATTCACCCCAAAGCCTGTTTGTACAAACCAGAGACGCAGTGACGCACAAACGCAGGCTCACGTGCGAAGGCGCTGACATATATATCATTGGCCGCGGCGTGACCCTGACAGGTAGTACTCGCTGTTGTGATGAGTCGGGACTCTTTTGTCAGTTCACCTTTCCATTAGGGAGAGTAGCAGAAGTGCGTTCACACTGAAGAGCCAAGTCCTGAACTGTGTTTGAACTAGATTGTTTGATTCTCTGAGCAAGGCAGATATCAAACGCCGGTAGGAGCCAATTCAAGATGCAAGATACCATTTATTGTCCTGAGGGAATTTCAGTATTGAAAATAGTAACACACATCTGAGGGAAACATAGAAAAGATTCAGTTAAATAATCAGTCAAGTCTAATTCCAACACAGAAATTGTAAAATGTGCTGAGCATGAGTTGACCAGCAATCCCAGTATTGTGACCATAACAATGATAATCATAATCAAACAACCAAGTATGACACATATGACATGAATCACATCCATATCTGCACTTAGATTTCTGCAACAGCACATTGCAGAGAATGAAAAGTACCCAGAGTACAGGTGCAGGCCAGTCGTCTGGTTTGACACTTACACAACATTAATCTGAGTCTCCACAACATGTGTTACACAGCGGGGGGGGCGGTGACCTGGGGCTAATCCAGACAAGAATGTAGACAGATGTATTAACAGTAGGAGGGAATGTACTTGGCGTGGTGGTATACGTACTCTAAACAGGAACAGAGGGTCTGCTGAGTTTACATGGACACCCAACCGGCCTTTGAGCCTGCTGGGGGTGAAAATGAGCCTGGGGGCATGAGGTTGTCAGATGGGGTGGGGGGGGGGGGGGGGTGATAGACCGAGTCCAAATAATCCGAAATGTGCAACCCGCTAGTAGTACAGAAGAATGCTGCATTGGCTTCAAAGTTACAGCAGGGCCAGCGTGGTGGTGAACTAGGCTCCAGGCATACTGTTGACCTCTGACCTCTGACCTTCCTGTGTGGGCTTGATAAAGTCTTACATTAAAGTAGAGATAATTATATAGAATGATAAAGAATAATTTGAGTTGCATGTTGCCTGTTTTCCTAAAGACAAAGTGTATTTTTATTTATTTATTTTAAATGAGTAACTATATTATTATATATTATATTATTATATTATTATCATGAACTACCCAAGAAAAAACAAGTTGAGTCGATTCATCTGAAGTGAATTCTTCCTTTTATATTTTAACAAGACATTTTATTTTGCAGGACAGTTGCAAGACAAGGCGATCCCTTTCTCCTCTCTTTTCCTAGCACCATATTTGGTTACACCGTCTGTCAGGGCGCCGTCGTCTTGACCTTTGATCTCCTTACAATCGGTTGCTTGCAAATTAGCAGATGCAGGAATTTAAGCTTCTTCTACTGATTCATTGCAAGTCACTCTGGATAAGAGCTTCGGCAACAGGCCTTAAATGTAAAATGTGTATCATGTAACACCGGAGTCGGGGAAGAGGCTTGTAGGTTGAGGAATGGACTCGCTGGAATGTTTGCATGTGCCACCGAGACACCATATACTTAAATCCTCATGAGGGAGGCATTTATAACCCTGTCACATAAACTTCAATAGACCAGACCCCATTCAGCTCCCCTCAACCACAACAGAGCCACCACCACCCCCCTCTCTTTCTCTGAGCCATACTCAAAGCCGACCTCTTAACCCCGCGGTGAACCCTGCCGCCCCCGCCACCGACAGGCTGAATGGACTACAGGAAAAAACACCGCCTCGCAACCTGCAGGAAGCCGCTGACCTTTAACCCCGCCACCTCCCTTTAGGCCAGGGGGGTTTTCTTAACACATGAGGTGATGCTTTTCCACACCATTCCACAGCGGGGGCTCTCATCAGCACCTCTGTGTTACTGTCTGCTCACACAAGACCTCTGGCAGCGGTGACGCAATGAGCTGATACACTTTAAAGGAGAATTCCGGGATTTTTAAACCTGGCCTCTATATCCACAAAATCGCCTATTATACCGCAAAATAGGTCCAAAAAGTTTCGGAATTGCTCCGGTAGATCGGCTCAGTCGGCGGTCGCGAAACGGGCTCAATGGCTGCAACGTAATCTGTTGGGGCATAGGCGTACTGTCAAACTACGTCCATTAAAAGTGCTTGATTTTGCCACTGACAGGCTCAGATTGTTATTCGTGTGTCTGACAACATTACTGAAAGGATCGCTACAGAAATAGACCTTTTTTTAACCAGAAAACTAAAGTCTAACTCAAGGAGAAGTCCCGCTCTGAAATGGACGGTGGACAAAGGTAGTCTATAGCGAGAGGGTTCACTTGTTGCAGGAAGAGGACGGTAGAAACCTGACAAAGGTATTCTATGAAAGCTGCGCAAAGTCTTCCTCAACATTTTGTTGGCACAGTTCGGAAATGCGCAAAATGTTGTTGTTTTTTATCTTTGGGAAAAACAAATACTACGCTTTCTGTACTCCAACACACGTCTCCAACGCTGATTTAGGTTTCCACCATCCTCTTCCTGCAACAAGTCAACCCTCTTGCTTTCATAGACCACCTTTGTCACATTTCCACATCCTCTTGCTGCAACAACTCTCGCGAGATTTCAGAGTTGAGAGTTGAGAGTTCAGAGTTGTTGGAATACAACACTACTCTGCTGGCGCTGGTACAGTAGCCTGGACAGGGTCATATGAGTAAAAGGACATTTTGTGTGCACATGTTTGCTGGAACAGCTCTCCGAATTCTTTGCGCAGCAGTCCCCATTGACTGTCTGCAATTGGTCTAAAACATCACATGATTGGAGCGATGATTGCATTGGATTGGTCAACACAAGGCAACAGAACCAGTTGTTCTTCTTGAGTTGAGTTTTTGTCACCACTATTATTCCAGTGACAATATTATGTCCTGGTTATGGTTATGGTTAACTCTTTCATCCTCCACTGGTATGAAGGGTAAATAACAATACAACGCCACAGAGAGTTTACAAACATTTTCAACGATTTGTTTCTATTTCAGACAGGTTTGTCTTCAAGTTTACCGCAGCCTTCAAGGTGCGTGGGAAATTGTGAAATTGCCTTCTGCGTATCACTGAGTACTGCGTCAGTCGATGTTCAGGCCTTTAGCCAACGCTCAAATCCAGAGCTTCAAAAGGCAGATTATTGTTTTGGACACGCACTTGCTGTAGCGGGGTTCGAACCCTCGACCCTCCAGGCCACCGGACTGTCTTTCCAAGCGCTAAACCACTTGCTACCTTTTCATTCACAAATGTCCCCCGACTCTCCGATAATCTCTTTAACTCTCACTCGGTTGTTCTCCCATTCTTATTTAACTTTCTCTCACACTCGCTCACGTAAATACAAAAAACAACAGAGGAAAGCGAGGCTCCTCCCCGGGGAGCAGGCGAGGGAGGAGGAGGAGGAAGGAGGAGGAGGAAGGAGGTGGAAGGAATGGAAAAACAGGGATTACTGCCCTGCATTGTGCTGCTGCTAATCCCTCCTCTACTTCACACAACACATTTGACACCTTTCAATGAGCGAGCCCAACACTTCCAGTGACACACACACACACACACACACACACTTCCTCCTTCCTCTTCACTTTCATCCATCCTCCACGGCTCCGCCTTCCTCCGGGGCCCCACCAGGCCTTTGTACAGATCGATGGCCTGTGGCTGGAGTCTGGCAGCAGCGTTCCTGACTCCCAGCTATTCCTAATGAGCCATTCCCGTTTTCCTGCTTTCTGTTCTGCTGATGTCAAAGTGAATGAGTCTTCTTGTGTGGCTGACCAACCCATGACCTTCAGGTCCCGGCTGACCTCTAAACCCCGTAACCTCATTTTCATTCATCAAAGGCGTTCATTATATTGATGCTATCGTGCTATCGGTGCACCGCAGTGATACGCTGAGTCTGATGTTCATAGTCAGTCTGTTACTCCTTTGTGCTCTATGTTGTTGAACCGTGTGCATGTACTGTCAAACTCCACATTTGAGGTTTCATTTCAAAATAAGATGCTCACCCTCTGAAAAGATGGTGAAACCGACTCTACGAAATGATTGATAGCAAAACAGATTATTAGCTTGGTTGACGAACTGACACTTTACAGACTGAATTCATTGTAAAAGTTTTGTATGTATGTCGCCTACAGCGTTTTGAGATTCCTGCACATTCACTGGACTCGGTGATCCTGCTTTTGTCGTCTTCGTCGCCGGGCGGGGCGACTTCACAGGTAAACCTCTGCGACCTCTTGACCCGACACCCCCCCCCCCCCCCCCCCCCACCACATCTCATTTGGAAAGAATTTATTTTCTGTTCCTTACTTCCTTTTCATTGCCCCGTTCCTCCGCCACCCCCGCCCCCTCATTGCCCCCTCCTGGGGCAGTTAAAGTGCAGCTGTCGCTCACAGCTCTCTATTATCCACCCCGAGGGGAGAACAGAGGAGAGGGGTGAGAAAAGAGAGGAAAGTATGGGATGATATTTTAGAATTTCTGGGAAGACGTGGGTATAGTCCTGGATTGCTTCAACAGGTGTTACCCCAGTTACCCCCCCCCTCCCAGTTGAATATCTGGCTAGGAGAGGCACTTGTTCGTATGTGTGTGGATATTTCTGCAATGTTTTTTTAGATGAAATCAGATTTGTCAAGCTGAAGCTCCAAGGTTAGCATGACTCTTTTTTTAGAATGGCTTCTTGGGAAAGTGTTTTAGGATAACCAGACACTGGCAGCAGTCAATAAGTGTCATATTGTTCAATTCAGTATTATTACTTCAGTCACCAGCTGCATATCCCTGCATTGAGCTGTTGTTTTTTAGGGGTGAATGTCTTGTCATGTTTTCTGATCCCTGCAAGAAAGAATTGTAGTATTTGTTTTTTAAATCAGACCGTCCAAAAGCAAATGACAAAATACACAAAAGCAATTCAATATATTCTAGTGGTGGGAAGAACGATGCTAACTTGATTCTTCCAGGAGTGAATCAATTCAGAACCGGTTCATTTGACTCACCTTGAGTCCCCTCACATTCTGTGCTATTGTTTCCTGTCTGTCTGTCTGAATAGAAATAAGTAGAATAGAAAGGAAAAACAACACATGGTCACAGAGGTACGAGTACCGCTGCCATGAAGCTCAGCAGGAGCAAGAAAATAAATTCAACAAGGAAACAACGAGGTGTCTCGGCGGCTGCAGGCTAACGTGGCTAATGCTAGGCGGCTTTACCGTAATCACGATGTAAACTGAACTCTGTCTGCCTGCCATCCTATCCGTCTCACTCCTCAGGATCAGTTTGGCCGGGTTGAACGAGGGGTCAAGGCAATTTAACACTCCTCCTGCATTGTAAAAGGAGGAGGAGGAGGAGGAGGAGGGGTGGGGGGGTGAGGTCAGCGCCGGGCAGGTGGTGGTCAATTTTGCAAGGGCCGTCTGCATTCCTGTGTGTGTGTGTGTGTGTGTGTGTGTGTGTGTGTTGGTGGTGGGGGGTGACAGTAAGCAGAGCACTGCCGCTGGTAAACATCATCATAAAAAGGACTGTTTTGTTTGTGTGTGTGTGTGTGTGTGTGTGTGTGTGTGTCAGGAGAGTGACAGGCTAAATGTTAGTCATTAGTTTTGGTCTCCAGGCCCAGAGAGATAAAGTGGCTGAGAGTTTTGCGACTGGCCTTCTAGGCTTTCATGGTAATAACTAGTGCAATATGAGCATGCACACACACACACACACACACACACACTGAGCTGATTTATGGTTTATTCCATTGTGTGTTGCCATGACAGTGACTTTCTTTCTGTTTTTGTCATCTTGAGTTTCATTGACGGACAGCGACGTACCCTGGAGGCGGCGGAGGTGTTCTTACTTTCCCCCGTCAGGAAACTGAGCCGAGGTCTGTGAATGAGCGGCGATGTGTCTGAGCATCATGGTGGAACAGATGGCTCACCTTCCCCTTTACCGGACATTGTTGCGTCTGCCTTGGCATCCGACTCCACCCTCTCCCGTTTCCCATTAACCAGAGATGTTTGTTCAGGTCCAGGTGAAAGTTTCTCTCGTCTCTGAGAGCATCGTTCCCGGCATTGCAGCAGTCGCCTTTCCTCATTCGGCACTATTATTTCTGACATGAATATTACAACCTGAACTCACAATGCCAACTGAACTATCTTTGGCCACAGGAAAGCAGAAATGAAGCCGGCATGTTTGGTCGAGGTGTTTTTTTTCGACGGGGCCTTGAAGAACCGACCTGCTCAACTCGTGTTACCAGAAGCCTCTTTCTGTCAGCATAATATAGCAGTGGTTTGCTAAACCTGCCTAAATCCCCCTTCGCTTAGAGGTTTAACATGTCTGAATTCCGGCGGAAGAGGCGAGCCGTCGACACAAAGAGGATATTGATTTCAGGACGTTTCCTCTTCTTGCCTTTCACCCAAGTGTCAATCTGAAGCCCTGAGGCCCGCGGGCTCGGTGTCAGACGGCGCCCCAGTTACAAAGAACAACCAGCAGATCAGAAGTTTGTTCTCCGCTGAAACCCTGGAGCCGCCACGTCTCGCTGATGTGGACTCAGCACAGGAATTTACTAAGTAAATGTAACTTGGGTGAAAGATAATATGTCGATGAGTTTCCCCGTCGGACGGAGAGCTTGGAGTGATTTCTTCAACAGAAGGCTTTTTAATAAATGATATATCGATATATCGTCCTCCTTCTTCATTCAGTATCTCTCAGATCCGTTCTGTGAAAGTGTTATCATGTTGTCAACGAGGGAGCTCAGTTCGCTTTTCTCTTTTAAAAGTACCATCAACGGTTTCATTGTTTTCAGTTTGGTGCAGATTGACAACAACCGAGTTTCACAGTAAATACTGACACACAACAGGAGCTCATATAACACAAAAAACGAAAAGGCAAGACAGTAACTATACATGTCATCTATATAGTCAGTAACTGTACATATAATCATATTCATAATAATAATAACTTTATTTATATAGCACTTTTTTAAACAACAGTTAAAAAGTGCTTAACAAGCTATTGAATAAAAAGAATAGGATAATAACAACATTAAAATAAAAAGAATAGATATATTAAAAACAAACCAGAATAATGGAGGGGCTGTTCATAAAGACAAAAAAGAGAGAATGAAACAATTAAAAGAACAATTAAAAGAACAGATAAAATAATAAATTAGCAATTATAAAAGCCGTGTCATCCACATATAGGCAGTAGATTATACATATCACTGTACAGGAGGACCTTCATTATCTGGTCTTGTGTGGTGGTCTCCCTGTAACAAACTTTACTTTCACAGTTCTTGGATCAGTACTGTCATCATGCCACTCACTAGTAGTGTTTCATCCTCTCCTAAAGTCTTCCCTGTCATAGCCCAGACCGAAGACGAGGAGAAGGAACCCATGTCGGCGAGCATCTGCCCTGCTGAAGTGTCCTTGAGCGAGACCATGAATGCACCTCTGACCTCCAAGTGAAGAGAAAACGTCTCCTTGGGGGATCAATAGAGTATCCTGCATTATAGAATGAGACAAGGGGGTGAAGTCGCATCTGGGTGCTGCAGCGAGGGAAAACATCACATTACAGGCACTAAAATATTTACTAGCCTCCATCGGTTCCTGAGCCTCCGGTCCTCATCAAGTGCCAGGTCCTGCCATCCGGTGTCGCCCCTGCTGCTCCTTAATGGACTTCCTTCGCCGCCGCAGCCTCTTACTGGTGGACGGCTGCTGCGTCGTGCCCTCGAGGCCGTCTTCAAGAGCATGAGGATATGGGAGGGAAAACATGTGAGGGGTTTTGTTGTTTGCAAGCTGGAGCGAGGAGAGGGGGAAAAAAACTGTTTCATTCATTAAATCACCGTTTTTTTTGTGTGTGTGTTTATTTGCAGGAACAGGAAGACAGATGTCTGCAGTGAGGGAATTAGGGAATGCACACACTGCATGGATTGACAGATTAATGCTTGGATGAAAGCAGCTGACGTACTCACACACTGAAATGGAGATTATTTCAAGTCAGCAGACAGCCGGGTAGGACGCAGCGCTAGGATACTCTGAAGACTGAAACACCGGCAGATGTGGGTTAATACCATACGGGTAGTATCTGTCTCTGCTATTTCTGGTTGTGAGGAGAAGGAAACTCACCGCGCCTCAATAGATGTTCAAGCCCTCACGTCTGCTTCGGTGCGTAGGTGTCAAAGTACGGCAAGCGGTGAGGAAATCTGCCTCCCTTTCAATTCAATTCAACCCGATCGGTGTTGTAAGGGGATCGTGGTTTGCAGGCAGGGTTGGTCATAAAAAACACATAGCGGCGACACCACACAGATAAAGAGCGATACGGTGGCTTGATATAGGTGCAATAAAAAACTCTCTCGTTGGTGCTTCGACCGCTGACCTATATGTTGCTTGAAAAAAAAAAAAAAACCCTCTCTCTGAATGTGACATGCCACAATATGACAGCATCCATTCACCTCCCTTCTCCCATTCACAGCCAGCCAGCAAGGACTCATTCAGACCAGTCAGCCTGTCTGTCTGTCTGTCTGCCTGTCTGTCTGTGCCTGTTTTTTTCCATGTTAAGCCTCTGCTGGTCTAATGGTCCAATATGATGTGTATTTATTTATATTTGCCCGCCGTTGGCATGGCAACGGGGCGCACAATGAGTCAAGCTTTTGAGGACAGACAAAAAGAGAGAGTCTATATTTACCTCTTTTTCTCTGAAGAGGGATACTATTAAACATGAGAGGTATTGATGATGAAGGGAGCAGACAAATGGAAGAGGAGGTAGAGGCAGGCTTTTCACTGGAAGCGTGTCAGTTCGAATCCCCAGACCGGCTGGGAAAACGTGAATGAGTAACGCTCCGTTCTCCCTCAACAACTACAGCTGAGGTGCCGTTGAGCAAGGCACTGCTGCTGGCAAACAGTGGAGACATGACTGTGACACAGGGCATCAGTGAAAAAGTGCACGGTCAACTTTCCCTGGGTAAATAAAGGTTACATAACCAAACCACTGATGTGCACGTTTTCTCAGTCCACCTGATGTCGACATCCACCCTCACTGTTATACAACGTCAATGTGTGATGTTCAACGTTGTGTTCGCTTTACTTCTACTTAATGATTTCCTACATTTCCCAGAATGCCTTTTGACATGCCTTCCAGAGAATGGGTGTGAACTTGCTGCATTCAGCTGTGGGTTATACGTGTAGCTGGAGAGACAGGTAAGAGCAAGAGTTTTTTTCGGTCTAGAAAAAGTCGCACCCCTGGCCGCATTGCATTCTGGTCTATTGTGCCACTTCCACAATGGGGCAGACAGTAAAACCTACCACTGATGTTATAATTGCACTGGAAATATCTTATCAGCAGGAATAAGAAAAACAACACAATGGGCCCAGAGGTTCAACAGCTGTCTTTTGAGTGTTGGGATGGATTTTTCATTTAAGTTATTATAGCAAAATATGAGTTACATGTGGGGTCTGCCTCAGTACACGTTAACAATCCTGTGAAGTATTCTGTTTTTCAAAGTGCATCGGGATGCTGAAGTACTATTTCCTCCCACCGTCTCCCCAACTCTCTTTCCCCTGTTGTGTCGCCGAAGTGCCTCGGTTGTGTCAGCAGTATTATTCATACCTAGGCTGGATTGATTGGGCAGGCGGGCCTGGATCTGCCTTAATCACCCACTTCCTGTTCCTCAATGTGCCAACGACCTGCTGTGGGCGGACACTGATGACGGGAAACAGCGTAGCCAAACTGGCGAGGAAGACGAGGGAGCCGGGGAACACTTGACTGGGATATTATTATGTTTTCACAAATAGAGGCGAGGTAAACAGGGCTGCATGAACTCACCACGCCGTCACAGTACATGGACGCCTAAAACCTGTCCGAACCGAACAACCAAACGCGGCAGCACCGCTAAAAAAGTATTTTATACGGGGTAGTGGACGGTACGAAACAGATACAGCAAAACAAACACAATAAATGAAAGACAAATGGAGAGAATCAGACTGGGAATCAGTTTGCCAAGTACAAGAAATATACAAGAAATTGTCTTGGTGGAAACGGTGCAGGGACTAGGATTTGACTGATATGGGTTTTAAAAGGCCGATACCAATATTTTGGTATTGAAGCAGCTTTTTGTGTCGATATTTTGTCCATTTTCATGCCAAAAAATGCTAAAAATTGCTAATATTCACTGTTTCCCCCCAGATAGAGTGGAAAAGCTCCTGAAAGCCATCATGTCACAATAAAACTCTTATTGAACAATAAGATAATAATAATACTAATCCAATCAAAAGGTCAGTTCAGGTTCAGGTCTTCCCGTAGACTACCAGTGTAGCTTTGATGAGTTATACAATGCAACCAAAGTGCATCGTATCCATCATACCAGAGGTGGAATAAAAGGTCAATATGATATATCGCTCTAACAGATCAACAGTTTAAGAGTTGAACTTTCCGATGAAAGGTCGTAGTACATTATTATTATCAAGTTATATGAAAATAGAGGCGGTGTGGAGGGGAAAAGACATGAATTATACGGTGTCATGAATCCTGTTACTATTCAGAGAGATGTTATGTTGAGGCAGGACCAGACAGCCGAGTGGAAAAAAACCAGAGCATGCTGAAGTGGGCCCGATGCCACGTCTGCCTGTGTGGGCTGGATGAGATGTTTTCTCACCTTGTTCTCTCGTTTGTTATTCTTCAAGGCTTTTAAATGATAATGACTATTTATAGTCCTCTTCAGGCGGCGGCGTGGGCCGGCCGAGACAGCATGGGTGATTCACAGCCCAGCAGAGATCGCCTTTTGTCAACCGCCGCTCCTCTTTCCCATGACTCTCCCTTTCTTTTATATCTCTTTATTTCTCTTTCCTTCCCTCTCTCTCTCTCTCTCTCTCTCTCTCTCTCTCTCTCTCCATCGCTTTTCTTCCTCCAGAGCAATAATAGAAATAGATCATTGTAGTCGCTACAGGTAGTGGAGGTCAAGGTTTATGGAGGAGCCAAAGATAGTCTTCGGAGGAGGAGATGTTTCATAAGTCTGCTCTCTGACTCACGGTGGATTTAACAGAACCGCCAAGATGTTTTCAGCCCATGTTTAATTTTTGGGTACTCAGAAAAGCACTATATAAAATAAATGTATTATTATTATTAACATTAGTTGCTTTGCTAAATTAGCTGGCTGGTTAGTTAGCTAGCTAACAAAGCCAAACAGTAGTTCAGGTTAGCTGAGCTGACTGGTCCAGTGGACCTCCATGAGATACGAACAGCTTTGTGGTGTTGTCTTTGTGTCTTCATTTTCTGGTTCTTGATTCTTGTCTGTCTTTAATTCAACCTTAGTGAAACCGAAGGCCAATTTCTGAATGTTTGAACAATAAAGTTTCTATTCTATTCTTTTCTAATAATCCCGATCTGGGAGACCTGGATCTACATGCCAGTTGTTCATCTCATCTCATTCAGCATAACGTTCTGATGGTCACCACTGGCTGTTCACGACCTTTAACCTGCTGGAATGAAACATGGCGGCGGTGGTAGTTCAGAGGTCAGAGGAGCAGGTTGCTGGTTTGACTTCCAAACAGGCTGGGTAAACCTGGGAGGTCAATGAAATGCTCTCCTCCTCCCTTGACAGTTGTCATTGGGATGCCCTTGAGCAAGGCACTGAACTAACTACTATCCACTTTGGATTCCTGGGAGTGGAAACCAGTGATGTTCCTGTCACATGCCCACCAGGCTACTTCTGCCCGGATGCCCATAATGGGAAATGCCTGTTATGGTATAACCCATGAAGATGTGATGTTTCCCCTCTCCTTGCTCGTATCTAGGACAGCTCACAGCACGTGCAGGAAGCTTGGTAGGCAGCCATGTCAGCACCCTGCAAATCTGTCTGCTTCGCACATGGATCATCATTGGAGATGGGCGATGGGGGGGCTGGGGGCCTGGGGGGGGCGGGGTCTGAGGAAACGGAAGCGTATCCATTCGTAAAGAGGCCATCCCAACTATCCCAACTATTCTCATCACAGGCGGTAAAGCTTGTGAGGATTTGGTGGGGAGATGGGGGACGGTTGGGGAGGATGGGGTACCTGAGAAAATTGAGGCCACATCCACAAAAGAAAGGAAAGGCAGGCCCAGGAATCTGAATGTTGTAACTATTTTCGTCACAAGCCTGTCGGGAGGA